>CM040122.1:266983634-267442118 GCA_022559845.1 Amorphophallus konjac | reverse complement strand
TGTCGGGACGCCGGGTGGAGTGGCGACGGCAAAGGGATGCCGTGGAGGCCGTGGCGAATTGTTGGAGCAGGCCCTGCGCTTCTGGACTGTCTGCAGGCAGCCGGATAGGGGTCGGGGGAACGGGCTGGACCCGGGGCTTCTGAGTGGCAAAAGGGGCGGGGTTTTCTCTGGTGGATCGGTGAGGGTCGTGGGATGGTTGGATAGAAGTGGTGGGATGGCGTGCAGTGGTGGTTTAGGGCGTGGGAAGTGAAAGGAGGTGGTGCTCAGTTCTGCAATTCAGTGCAGTCAGAACAGAGAGACGTGAAGGTGGATGGGGTAAGTAGGGCACAGGGGCTCAGAAGCTTGCAATAAAATTCTAGTGGAGGGTTTTGGACGTGGTGAAGCAATGTTGAAAGCCCCAGATCATTTGTAGACACATAGGGGGACGTCCCTTTGGAGGGGTTTTGGCACTATCGCGGCAGGACTGCACAAGAGCAGTCTGTGCGACCAAAAGGGCTCTAAAGGGAACTTTTCACTTCGATGGAGGTTTGAAGTGGGATTTTCAGGAGAGGTAGGGGACATGTAGGGAAAGAGAAGTGAAGAAGTGGTCGATGGGATAAGAGGTCGGTAAGAGGGCGTCCCAACGTGATCTTCAGGGCTCTGGTTTCCAACAGGTCTGCCCAGAGACAGCCTGAGCAAGGAAAAAGGCTATGAAGACAACTTTCTTTACCGGATGAATTGGGTTATGGGGTTTTCAGGAGACGTGGGGGACAGGCTAATGAAGAAAATCCTAGAAGAAGTCAAGGGGGTTTGGGGATGGGAAAGGAGGGTGCCAACCAGATCGTCCGGACTCATTTCTGCAGGCAGACAACCAGATCTGGGCGCAGGGCTTCATGACTCATCTCCTCCATGCTTGAAGCCAACCCTTGATCCATGGCTCCAGACTTGAGAGGGTGATGGTGAGGGTGCCTCAAGCAGGTGGGGAAGCCAAGGACCTGCAAGGGAAAGGGCTAGGGCGTCGCACCCTAGAGGGAGGGGAAGAAGGAGGGAGGGAGAGGGAGTCGCACCCTCTTGGGGAGGTGGGAAGGGTAGGCCGTGGCCAGCTCTTGATTCTCAACAATAATTCTTCATTTTTTCTTTTCCAAAAGAGATTACAATGATTATATATGGGAGGGGAAGAAAAAAACCTTTAATTTCTAAAAAGAAACCCTAAGAAAAGGAATTAATTTGAACTACCTACAAAATAGGAAAGGGCTAAATAATCTCCTACAAGATAGGAGAGAGGGGCGGCTGCCACTCCAAGTGGGAGAAGGAAAGGGTGGGGGGCGCCCAACCCTAACCCTAGGGAGGGGGGGCACACTTCCCAAGGTGGGTCCACAAGTGGTGGGGGGCGGCCAACCCAAATGGGCCTGGAGAGTGAACCACAAGGTGGCCCACTAACCTCCCTGTTAGCCTAATAAGCACTGTATGACCCTAATACCATCCAATTGGCCTCAAATTGGCCTACAAAAGATCCATAGTGAAGAAAATAAATGTGTCCATGCTTCCAGCTAGATCTCCAAGCCATTTTCAAGCCACAAAGAAGTCCATGAGTCCCGAACGGCGCTACACGATTTGTACTGTTGCTCTACTGCATCACACCGATCTCTAGCTCAGGTGTCCTCACCAGGTTGGTTGAGGAGGCCATAGCTTTTGATGTCTTCATAGATTTCGTAGACGGGGGTGGTAAGGGGGGTATACCGCTCGTACTTCCGGGACGGCTCTTTATAGTCTCCGTCCTGGTTCATCCTCTTTCCTTGACCCGTCCTTTGCTCGGACGGTCGCTTCTTGTCCCCCTCCCGACCCGAGCCTGTCGTGCCTCCACAGGCACTGAGGACTTCCTCGCACTCTGTATGGCACAGGTCCAGGGTCACTAGCTCTGCAAGGGAGGTGAGAGGATGAAGCACTAACTCGCACCGCAGGTTCTCATCACGGGTACCCCCGGTCAATGCAGTGATGGCAGAGGCCACATCCAGGTGGGGGATGCACTGGGCTTCCGATTTGAATCGGTTGATATAAGCCCGCAACTTCTTCCCCTGTTCCTGCTTGAGGGTCAATAATCCTGCCACTGACCGGGGTGGACTGGTGCCGGCAAAGCTTTCCTTGAATAATCGCCCGAATTGCTTGAAGTTATGGATGCTGCCGAGGGCGAGGGCCCTGAACCAAGCTTGAGAAC
This sequence comes from Amorphophallus konjac, assembly GCA_022559845.1. Classification (NCBI taxonomy): domain Eukaryota; kingdom Viridiplantae; phylum Streptophyta; class Magnoliopsida; order Alismatales; family Araceae; genus Amorphophallus; species Amorphophallus konjac. The sequence continues at coordinate 267,439,924 of CM040122.1, read as the reverse complement.
CCTGGACCAGAGTGGTCACGAACGCTCGGCAGTTGATTACGTCGGACGCCCCATGCAAGGCCATTAGGACGTTGAAGCTATCGTAGTGGTCGGCCAGGTCTCCCTGGCCATCGCACAACTTGAAGGTCGGGAGTGAGATCCTGGGGGATATCTCTACCTTCAAAATATAGTCGGAGAACGGGGATCGCTCCTCGTCCTCCACAGGAGAGGTCTTCTGCAAGGCGGGAAGGGCGCGCTCTTTCTCCGCGAAATGCCTCTCAAAGTCTCGCAGCCAGAGAGACAGCTCCGGTTGTCGTTGGCCTGGGGAGCTGGGGGGGGCGCATTTGCATGTTGTCCCAACGCTCCTCGGGGGCCTCGACTTCTGGAAACAGTCGACGCGCTCCGGTCTTCTCCCTCCTCGGGGTTGAGGAGGGTTTCTACTCCTGGGGAGGGGCATGCGATGGTCCTCCTGATAGGTTACGGATGAGCCGCCGCCCCCAAGGGTGAAACGGCCTCCAGCGGTTTGCTAGGAGGCATCTCCACGTGGGGGGCTCTTCCGGGGGAGCTGCGACTTCTCCTCCCTGGCCGCCTGGGCCCTCATGAGATCCACGAGGACATCCAATTTTACGTTGAGGGTTTGGAGGGCGTCGGTGCTCCCGCCGGGAAGCTGTTCCCCCTCCACCGATGGAGGTATCTCATTGGCGTGGTTGCCTGATGAGCGATTCTCCATGGGGGAGAGAAGGTGCGCCTTCTTCCATCACCAGGGTTTCCCCAGGTCATCGGCAATCCTCCTGTCAGAACTTCTTCTCACCATGATGGCTCTTTGTTCGTTTCTCACAGACGGCGCCAGATGAAGAGGGGCGATCTCGCACTGCTCCTAAGCGGGGAAGAGGATGACCACGTACCCTTGAAGTGTGAACTGCAAGAAGGGAAACGGGTCAGAGGTGCCCAGGGATAGATCCGTCAGGAAGACCCTTCAATGCTTAAGTCAGCAAAGTAGTAGAGCTCTGGTGCGAAGGGAATAGTTAGGAGGAAGGTGGGAGCGCGAGATCCCTCTCCACCAAAAGGTGAAGTGGTTCCTGCTCATGGTTTTTGGCTCTTGCCTTGCTTACCTCTTTTAGTAGGGCTTTTCCAGTTTAAATAGTGGCATGTTGTGCGACAGATCCCTATAAGCGGAGGAGTCTCAGGGGGGGTTATGTCTTTCATGCGGGATCCTCATAGCACACGGGCTCTTGGTGATGGGGACATCACCTCCCATGCCCACGTTCACAGCTCATCTCCTCGCCCCGGTTGCATCCGACATAGTCTAGTTATTTATTTTTGAGTCCTATGTAATTTTCATTTGAGTCATTTGATGTATTTTCCCTTTTATTTGAGTCAAGTCCCTAGGTCTTTTGTTTATTCCCCCAAGTTTGAGTGTCATTAGGTTGATTAGATTAGCTATTGGGCCCAATTCATTGGGTTAGGCCCAAGGGCGCCCCCTACCCCCTTGGTTATTTGTCTTTGTAGCAAGAGTCAGGGACTTTTTGTAAAATGTGGGTTGCCTATATATAGGACCCCATTCCCCCCCATTTGAAGTTAATGAATGAATGAAGGAAAATTTGCCATTTTGTGAGTTCTAACTTCAGATTTATTGTGGAGTGAATCCATTAGTGAGGTGAGAAGCCTTAGGGAGAGAATCCCACCCATCCCTCTCTTAATCTCTCTCTTCCACTCCCTTTTGTCTCTCCTCCACACCCAATTTCAAATTTTTTCTCTCTCCTCCACCTCACCTTCCACATCAACCCTAGCCCATCCACCTAAGCCACCCCCGCAACCACCTCTCCACTTCCCTAAGTGCATTCACTACCACCTCCCCAACTACCACCTACCCCCCTCCTTCCCTAGGAGCATCTTGTCCTTCCCAACACAATCTCCCTCTCCCCAGCACAATCTCCTCCCTTCCCCACACAATCTCCCAACTCCCTAGAGAAGTTTGAATATTTTCCCTCCACTCTCTCCTCCCCCATGCCCTAGACTCCCCAAGAGAGAGAGATCTCCCTCTCCCTCACCCTCCAACACCAAATTCGCAGCTCCCCCTCCCACCACCTGCTAGACCCCCTTCCAATCCCCATTCTCCCCCACCCTCACCTTGGTTTGCCCCCTCCCAGACCCCCTAATAGCCTGGGGTCGCCCCCACAGCCTACCATCACCATCTCATGTTCATCCGAAGTTGCACCGGCGAACCTATCCACATCTGAGAGTCCTTCAGAGAAGCAGCATCTTGCAGAGCCGACCACGTCTTCATCCCGGCACCCCTGGAAGCACAAGAGGCATTTCCGGAAGCGTCCTCTAGTCTTCTTCGTAACAGTGGTGATTTCATCATCGTCCGAGCACCGTGCTGCCCGGGAGAGCAGTTCTCCCTCGATTGCGCAAAGCATCTCTAGCAGGAAATCAGAACCTGAGTGGAAGCTCGACTGCGGCGATCCTACTGAGAATCTGAATGAGAGTTCTTCTGAAAAAATCTTCTACTCTGAGTTTTCTTTCATCCCCAAAAAGCAGAACTCAGTTTGGCGTCCGGATCTTAAAGTTATCAATTCTCTTCCCCGGGTGCGCGGTTCTGCCTCCACTCAGTCTGCACCGACCCCCCCTCAGTGTTCAGAGTCTACCGGTCTGCTCCGACAACATTTGGTATCCCCGTCAGGATTGTTTCGAAGAAGACTCACAGGCGGTTCCAACGACTTCAGCGGCACCTCATTCTGAGCTCAGGAGCACTGGTGGCAACCTCTTCTTCCTGCTATGGTGATCCAGAAGCAGTCAGAACTGAAGATCTGCCTCCTGGTTCGAGACTCTGCCCCGGCCAATAGTGACTTCCCAAAATTTCAGAAAAACTTTGGACGACTTCCCGGTCCTCCTACGAAGATTTTCCAGGTGGTTTTGTCCCCAAAAAAATTCGGGAGCAGTCACAACAGCCACTTCTTCGACCGTCTGTCAGCACTCGCAGAGAGCAGGCAGAACTGATCTCAGTCTCCATTCGGCGTTCTTTTCCCCGTTTCTCCCCTCCCCGCTTGGCCGGCTGAAGGCCCCTCCCTGTGTGGAGGTAGTTTTGGATGTAATAACAAGTTGTCCCCACCCCAAGATCCCCCTCCTAGGAGAGTTGTAGTTTTGTAATTGTTTAAACAGGTCAAGCTGTCCCGACGCGGCGTGTGGGGATCCCCACGCCTCCCCGCTCGCCCACGTCTCCGAGCAGGACCGGTTTCTTCAAACCGGTCGAGTAAGTGCTCCAAACTTTGCTCTACTTAGTATTTGTTCAGTCAATATTAGTTCATAACTCCGCTGGCCGTGAATGAGAGCCCGATCCTTAAGCTCCCTTGCTATAAGAGATCGCCGTGGGAAAAGTGTGGAACCCGTGCCCTCGGCACGACGTCGGCTCCCTTGAATTGGGCTGCCATTACCCTTGGGAGTCAACCTTGGCCTTGCTGGCCCTCTACCAGCAAGGGCCCAACCCTCTCAACCTCACCTTGGCATTGCCAAGTTACTCCGGGACTTGGGTGAGCATCGGGTGAGCAGTCGCCATTATCGGTCCGTTTGAATGCTAAATTGTGCTTGCTTGGTAAGTCCTAGGTGGTGTCACATCAATTGGTATCAGAGCAAGTTCTAGACTTGTCTCTACTAAGTCTTGTCCTAGGGCCATTGCATTTATCCCCCCGTTCATCATGGCCATTTCCTACTTAGCCTACTCGCCACCCATGGACTTCATTCTAGACAAGGATATTACCTTTGACGGATCTCGTTCTAGTGATTACCTTTGGTGGGAGGCTACCATAGAAAGGTACTTTGAAAAGACTTGGGTATATGGACCCGCGAGAGTCCGCAAGGTCAAGGGACGACTTCGGGGTCAAGCCAAGAGTAAGTGGGAACACATAGAGGGATTAAGAAGGGTTAGGAGGCAAGAGCCCATTTCCTCATGGGATGATATGAAGAAGGAACTTAGAAAGATCTTCGCTCCCCGACATTCTCCTTCCTATCCGAGGAGCACTACCACTCCTCCATCCCCACCCGGCCAACTTGAGACCACCCTTAGGTCTCCACCACCACTCGTAACAAATCACCTCTCAACCATCATCACTACACTTCGCCACCAAGCCCTCTCTCTTAAGACCCAAACAATCCTAGCCTCTACCTCTCCACCTAACCCCATGAGGGTCCCCAAACCCCAACCAAAACCCCCTTCCACAACCCTCAAAATCCAAACCAAATTGGCCCCCACTCCCACCCCTCCACAATCGGCCGATCCCAAGGAGAAGAGACCCCTAACCGACCCGATTTCCCCAATGACGGCCACCACCCCCCAACCCACAATCCCTCACCAAACCCATACCCTACAAGCCCCCTTGGTCCCCACCACTACCCCTCCATCGTCTCCTAAAAGGGATGCCCCCCCCCCAAAATCAATCAACCCAAGTCTCATCACCCAACCCACCGTCCACGCCCAACCCCAATCCTACCCCAACCTAGGCCTCGCTACTTCCACTCCCAAACCCAACCCAAGTTCGACCTCACTCACCACCCCGGGTGCACCATGCCCCAACCATCATCACCCCATCCCCAAAAGACCTTCCCATTCCCTTGAGAAAGGAGGTCACGCCCACTCACATAGAAGTAGTTGCTAGTCCGGACCCTCTCCCCACCCATGAGGAAACCCAAGTTCACACCAATGGTGAGGCAGAGCTTCAACCCTTTACCACTTCAAATTGTCCGAGTCTTCAAGAGCCACAAACCTTCACAAATGGCACCATAATCATTGATGGGCCCCTAGCCAGATGGCTAAAGGAGAAACCAATTCACCCCATCACGTCCTATGTCTACCCTCTCATGGAGCTAAACCTCCCCATAGTACCCTTCTCCACCTATCACACCACCATCCAATCATCCTACCAAGTGGAAACTTTAGGGGATCTTCTTAAGGGCCTAGCATGGCAAATCGAGTTCGCTAACATGTTGACCCCTATGGCCGAACAACCTAGGAGCCTTGACCTCCTACACCTTTGTGTCGGGTCTATCACCTCAATGTGCACCATTGGTTGCTACACTAGCGATCTCCTTTTATTCCTCCCCACACCCGATGAGCCCGACCTTATCCTCAAATTGGAGTCCCTCATATCGGGCAGAAAGTCAAACCCTCCTCTCATGGCCAACCCACCCACTAAGAACTTCGGCCCAATCATTTCATTAGAGGAGGATGATCTAACACCATATTGTGAGGACCTTGAGGATGTTGAGATGAACTTAGAGCTCCTTTCCCCTGGGTACACTTATGTTGATCCTTTTGACCCATCCCAATGGGAACCCGGGAACCCATGTGATCTACCCACATCACTTATCACCCATTCCTCCGTACCCTCACCCACCATGTTGGGCCAAGCCCACCTCTCCCAAGTCCCAGGCGACACAAGGGTAGCTATGACCAAGGAAGATCTACACCTAAGGAACAAGGAGGTGCCTCTCCCCATGATGTCCACCTTCCTTGACCCCTTCGACCCTTTTGAATGGAAACTCCGATGCCAAACCATACCCCAACACATCAAAGTCATTTTTGGGTTAGGAAAACATGTGACATGGCACCTCGAACCACTTGGCATGATTCATAAGTCGGGTCTACTCGTTTATATCACCCACATGTCAAGTAGGATGCATGATTGGTCCATATTCGAGTGTAATGGTCCTCCTTCACTCATCATGGGTCGTAGGCATGATAGGAGTATTCATGAATGTCCGGGTCCCCCGGCATTTGTCACCCCCATACATGACCGGATCACCTATGGATGCCCTGATCCTCCCCATTCCATCAAAGTCTTCTTGGCGTCAAAGCATGATTTGTCTACTTTTGGTTGCCCAGGTCAACCCATCACCCCTAGAGTGTCTACATTCACAAAATTGCATGAAGGCCTTCGCAAGCACATCAGCAAGGAAAATGATATTTATAAAAGGCAGGCTGACTCCCATCGATGTCACCAAGAATTCCACGTGGGTAACTTTGTGATGATGAGGATGGAGAGGCTCTCCCCAAGAGTCATCTCCAAATTGAGGCCTCGTAGGGCTGGCCCCTTCCAGGTTTTGAGGTGCATTGGCACTAGTGCCTATGAGTTAGATCTTCCCGAGGAGTATGGAGTGAGTCCCACATTCAATGTAGCCGACCTAGTGCCATATAAGGGGCCCACGGTGGTACCCAGTGAGAATATTGAGCCTATTCCTCCTATTGAGAGAGCACCCACCTGTGAGGAGAGACCACCAGCCAAGAGAGCCCAGCGTGAGCGCATTGAATGAATATTGGATGAACAGGTCACTACCACTAGGAGCAAGGTATATGAGCGCTATCTCGACAGGTGGATATCGGTCTCGTTCGGAAGACTTGTGGGCAGTACCACTTCTACACCCTCCGAGGAGGGAAGGACACTTACTCGACGGAGTCGAGTTCTCCGCACCCCGGGAGTATGATGGGGACATCACCTCCCATGCCCACGTTCACAGCTCGTCTCCTCCCCCCGGTTGCATCCGACATGGTCTAGTTATTTAATTTTGAGTCCTATGTAATTTTTATTTGAGTCATTTGATGTATTTTCCCTTTTATTTGAGTCATGTCCCTAGGTCTTTTGTTTATTCCCCTAAGTTTGAGTGTCATTAGGTTGATTAGATTAGTTATTGGGCCCAATTCATTGGGCTAGGCCCAAGGGCGCCCCCTACCCCCTTGGTTATTTGTCTTTGTAGCAAGAGTCAGGGACTTTTTGTAAAATGTGGGTTGCCTATATATAGGACCCCATTCCCCCCCATTTGAAGTTAATGAATGAATGAAGGAAAAATTATCATTTTGTGAGTTCTAACTTCAGATTTATTGTGGAGTGAATCCATCAGTGAGGTGAGAAACCTTAGGGAGAGAATCCCACCCATCCCTCTCTTAATCTCTCTCTTCCACTCCCCTTTCTCTCTCCTCCACACCCAATTTCAAATTTTTTCTCTCTCCTCCACCTCACCCTCCACATCAACCATAGCCCATCCACCTAAGCCACCCCCCAACCACCTCTCCACTTCCCTAAGTGCATTCACTACCACCTCCCCAACTACCACCTACCCCCCTCCTTCCCTAGGAGCATCTTGTCCTTCCCAACACAATCTCCCTCTCCCCAACACAATCTCCTCCCTTCCCCACACAATCTCCCAACTCCCTAGAGAAGTTTGAATATTTTCCCTCCACTCTCTCCTCCCCCATGCCCTAGACTCCCCAAGAGAGAGAGATCTCTTTCTCCCTCACCCTCCAACACCAAATTCGCAGCTCCCCCTCCCACCACCTGCTAGACCCCCTTCTAGTCCCCATTCCCCCCCTCCCTCACCTTGGTTTTCCCCCTCCCAGACCCCCTAATAGCCTGGGCTCTCCCCCACAGCCTACCATCACCATCTCATGTTCATCCGAAGCTGCACCGGCGAACCTGTCCACATCTGAGAGTCCTACAGAGAAGCAGCATCTTGCAGAGCCGGCCACATCTTCATCCCGGTGCCCCTGGAAGCACAAGAGGCATTTTCAGAAGCGTCCTCTAGTCTTCTTCGCAATGGCGGTGGTTTCTTCATCGTCCGAGCACCGTGCTGCCCGAGAGAGCAGTTCTCCCTCGACTGTGTAAAGCATCTCTAGCAGGAAACCCGAACCTGAGTGGAAGCTCGACTGCGGCGATCCTACTAAGAATCTGAACGAGAGTTCTTCTGAAAAAATCTTCTAATCCGAGTTTTCTTTCATCCCAAAAAAGTAGAACTCAGTTTGGCATCCGGATCTGAAAGTTATCAATTCTCTTCCCCGGGTGCGCGGTTCTGCCTCCACTCAGTCTACACCAACCCCCTCTCAGTGTTCAGAGTCTACCGGTGTACTCCGACAACATTTGGCATCTCTGTCAAGATTGTTTCGAAGAGGACTCACAGGCTGTTCCAACGACTTCAGTGGCGCCTCATTCTGAGCTCAGGAGCACTGGTGGAAACCTCTTCTTCCTGCTGTGGTGATCCAGAAGCAGTCAGAACTGAAGATCTGCCTCCCGGTTCGAGACTCTGCCCCGGCCAACAGTGACTTCCCAAAATTCCAGAAAAATTTGGACGACTTCCCGGTCCTCCTACGAAGATTTTCCAGGTGGTTTCGTCCCCAAAAAAATTCGGGAGCAGTCACAGCAGCCACTTCTTCAACCGTCTGTCAGCACTCGCAGAGAGCAGGCAGAACTGATCTCGGTTTCCATTCGGTGTTCTTTTCCCCGTTTCTCCCCTCCCCGCTTGGCTGGCTGAAGGCCCCTCCCTGTGTGGAGGTAGTTTTTTATGTAATAACAAGTTTTCCCCACCCCAAGATCCCCCTCCTATGAGAGGTGTAGTTTTGTAATTTTTTAAACAGGTCAAGCTGCCCCGACGTGGCGTGTGGGGATCCCCACGCCTCCCCGCTCGCCCACGTCTCCGAGCGGGACCGGTTTCTTCAAACCGGACGAGTAAGTGCTCCAAACTTTGCTCTACTTAGTGTTTGTTCAGTCAATATAAGTTCATAACTCCGCTGGCCGTGAATGAGAGCCCGATCCTTAAGCTCCCTTGCTATAAGAGATCACCGTGGGAAAAGTGTGGAACCCGTGCCCTCGGCACTACGTCGGCTCCCTTGAATTGAGCTGCCATTACCCTTGGGAGTCAACCTTGGCCTTGCTGGCCCTCTACCAGCAAGGGCCCAACCCTCTCAACCTCACCTTGGCATTGCCAAGTTACTCCGGGACTTAGGTGAGCATCAGGTGAGCGGTCGCAATTATCGGTCCGTTTGAATGCTAAATTGTACTTGCTTGGTAAGTCCTAGGTGGTGTCACATCACTTGGTCTCCCCTATCCCTTTGAGCTTCCTGCCATTAAGGGACTCACAACGACCGTACTAATAAGCTTCCATCAGTGAGCCCGAGCGATAGGCACTTGCCCAGGAGTGATTTTTCGAGCGATGAGTGCATGGTCGGACAAGGAATAGGGGGCTCCGGGGGAGCTTTCCCGATCGAACTGATGCTTGGAATTCCCAACCCGAAGGCCGCCTAGGAAGCGCTTGTACCGAGTTATTTTTGGGCTTTATACTAAGTGGGCCCAAGGGCTACCACTTCGAGGAGTTGGGGCTTGTTTGGTCTGGTTTAGACCTCGTTTAGCCTCTCTGTACGGGCTACGAGATTTCCCCTCTCCAATAGTCTTGTTCCGACCGAAGTGGCCGGCTAGACCTCCCGCATGTAGTTCCCAGACTAAGAAGTCACGAACTGAAGTTCGAGGAACACAAATCCTACCTCCTCGAAAGAGGTAACCCTCCTGAAGCACATAGTCACCATGGTCTCTCAAGGGTCCGGCCTGGAGAGTGGCATAGATCTAACCAAAGTCAGGACAATCAACATAAGCCTCTCTCATCTTCTCTAGCCCTACAACCTCGGCACTCATGGTAGTTAGCAGACATGCACGCTGACTCTAGGCATCAGCCACCTTGTTCTCTACTCTAGTCTTGTGTTTAAGTACAAATGTGAACTGCTGGAGATACTCAACCCATCTGCTGTGACGCGCACTAAGCTTCTTTTGGGCATGGAGGAACTTCAAAGCCTCATGATCGAAGTACAAGACAAACTCCTGATGCAATAAATAATGCCTCCAATGCCTAAGAGCCTGGACAACTGCATAGAATTCCTTATCATAAGTGGAGTATCGTAGTTTCACGTCATTCAGCTTCTCCCTGAAATATGCGATCGGGTGGGTCTTCTGTCTCAACACTCCTCCAATCCTTACACCGGATGCATCACATGAGACCACAAACACCTTCGAGAAATCTGGTAATCGAAGGACCGATGTCTGGGTCATGTGCTCCTTGATGTCCTTGAAGGCAGCAGCGGCGACCTTCGTCCATACAAATGTGCCCTTCCTAATACAGTCTGTGATCGGGGCAATGATGGAACTAAATCCATGGATGAAATGATGATAGAACGTCGCGAGGCCATGGAAGTTGCGGACATCATGGATCGTGCGGGGCTCCGGTCACTCAACAATGGCCCAGACCTTCTCCGGATCAGCGGAGACCCCAGTACTCGACACAATGAAACCCAAGAAGGTAAGCTGAGGAGTCATAAAGGCACACTTATATGGGTTTGCAAATAACTACTCTCACCTCAATAGTAGGCAGACCTGCCGTAGGTGGTCTAAGTGGTCCCCCGTAGTGCTACTATAGATAAGGATATCATCAAAATACACTACAACAAAGACTCCAATGAAAGGTCAAAGGACCTGAGTCATGAGTCGCATGAAGGTGCTGGGGACATTGGTCAGCCCAAAGGGCATAACCAACCACTCATACAGACCATCCTTGGTCTTGAATGTGGTCTTCCACTCATCACCTGGCCTAATCCTTACCTTATGGTAGCCACTCTTAAGATCGATCTTCGAAAAGATAGTGGCACCTGCCATCATGTCTTTTTTAGCATATCATCTAGGCGGGAAATAGGGAACATGTACTTCACGGTGATTTTGTTGATGGCACGACTATCAATACACATCTTCCAGGTGCCATCCTTCTTTGGGGCGAGTAATGCAGGCACAGCACACGGACTCATGTTGTCCCGAACAGACCCTCTCTGCATAAGCTCATCGACCTGCCGCTTTAGCTCGGCGTGTTCCATGGGACTCATGCGATAGTGGGGAAGATTGGGCAATGAGGATCCCGGAATCAGGTCGATAGCATGCTGAATATCCCGCATGGGTGGGAGTCCCTCGGGAAGCTCTTCGGGAAAAATATTAGCAAACTCCTGCAGAATGGGAATGACATCAGGTGGGAGTTCACCCTTGGACTTTTGCTCCACCTCTCGGACCGTGATGGCAAACACTGGGCTGCCCCTACTAGCCTCCCGTTCCATTTCTCGGGAGCTAATCAACATCAACCTCCTAGATGGGGGCTCGCCTGTGCCAGATGTAACAGTCATGGCCCGAACTTGGGATAGGGTACTGGGCCCAGGGACGGAAGGCTCCGGAGTACTAGGACCAGTAGGACCCCTAACTGAAGGGCTCTTGGGCTGGCCATGACAGTATTATTCTTTGTAATCCGTTGGCCACCATGGTCAAAGGTACAGGTGTTTGACCGGCCATGGAGTGTGGCATCCCGATCAAACAACCAGGGCCTACCAAGAATAATACTGCCCATCTCTATGGGGAGGACATCACATCAAATCTCGTCACGGTAGGCATGGAACTGCAGTAGGACCAAACACCGCAACCTGATCAGAATGGAGGTGGAATCCACCCATGATATTCGATAGGGGCAAGGATGGTCCACGGGAGTAAGACCAAGATGAGAGACAGTGCCCGTGGAGATTGTGTTGATACAACTCCCACTATCGATGATCACCTTACAAACTTTCCCGCCAAACCGATAATATGTATGAAAAATCATGGTCCGATGCCAGTCATCACTGGCCTGTGGCTGGGTGAGAATACACCTAACGGCCCCCACATGGGTATCGTCTGGATGTCGAGCATCCTGGCCGTCATCTTCATTCTCAAAGAACTCGTCAGCTAACTCTTGTTCTGCCTCATAGCTGGCTAACACAAGCTCTGAAGATGAGGTGCCCCCGACCTGTGTGTCCCCAATGACTAGAGATTGACGCGTGGGACACTGGTTGGCAAAGTGGCCAAACCCATTGTAGTGAAAACACTGCTGCCATGATCCACTAGGCTCCCCAATCAAAGGTCCCTTACCCTTATCCTCCCGACGGACAGGAGGTGTGGGCAACAAGGGACGGGTAGGAGGTGCGGGTGCCGGTGGACGGGCAATGGGTGCCGTAGGTTGGGGTCGAGGAGGAAAGTCCCTCGGAGGTGGAGGACGAGGCCTAGGAGCGAATAGCTCCTGACGAGCGGGCTCCTGAGGTCGAGCCATGGGGGCCCTCTGATATGTGTTTGAAGAGCTGCGGGGCTCGACACTACGAAGTGGGAAGGGGCCCAACCATTGTGTAGGCTCGAACTCGGCCTCGAATTGCTCCAATTCGAGAGCAACCTGATACGCCTGTTCCAAAGTGATCACATTGCGGTGAAAAAGTTCATATTGATAGTTTGGCAGCATACCTCTTCGAAAGCGCGAGATGGTCATGGTGCTCTCTTCCGTAACTCCACACCGCAAATAATACTCATCAAACTCGACGGTGTACTCAGTCAAAGATCGGTTCCCTTGGGTGAGACTTTGCCATTTGTCTATGAGACGCTGGCGATATGTGGCAGGAAGGTACTTCTACCTCAACTAGATTTCATGTCATCCCAAGTACCGATCTGGGGCTAATGTCACTGCAATAACAGGCTCTCCACATTTGTCCAATAGGTTTGCGCCTGCCCTTGCAACTTCATCTTTACGTAGCGAACTCTTCAGTGATCCGTTATCTCAAACAACTCGAAGTACCGATCCATGCCGGCCTCCCAATCTAAATAGACCTTCGGGTCCAAGGACCCGTCAAAAAGGGGAGGGTCCACATGCACGCTCCTAAGAACGCAGTCGTCATCATCGTAATCACGATTCCATTGTTGGGCTCGACGGTCACGACCATAACCTCCTTGTCCATTATCGGATGCATAGTCAGCCACCTCGGGCACTTGTTGCCTCCTATCATCTACCCCTTGAGCCCCTGGAGTAGTAGGTTGCTGAACCGACTCTTGTTGGCCATTTGGCGGCGTGGGTTGCGCCGCCACTGGGGCCCTCTCTAGGACAACAACTCTCCCCACAAGACCCTGGATGGACTGGTCTGATGCTTCGGCCCGATCCTCTATGGCTTTCATCCTCCCTTCCAGACGCGTTCCTACACCATCTAGACGCGTACTAAGCCCATCCATACGCGAATCGAGACGATCCATGAGAGTTCGGAACATCTCAGCTACCGAAGGCTCATCGCAACTACGGGCTCGGGGATCCGCCATAGGTGGTGGTGGTGAGTATTGGGTGCCTCTACGGGTGGGCATGCAAATGACACACTGACTGGGATATACAGACTAAAGCAAAGATGATGAACCTAGACCTAACCAATATCCGGCACATGGCGAAGTTACGGGATCCAAAGATCCTATCGTGCAAGTGTGCGGCCCTCCCGATAGGCGTAACCTAACAATCGGATGACACCTTTTGATATACCGGGTTATTGGGATGAAATGCACACCTAGGACAACACCCTCGACTCTAACTCACTCTGAAACCAAACTGATGCGGGACGAATGAGGGACTCGATGCCAATTGATGCGAACCTCGGACTCTACATGATGACGCGACCAGCGACACACGACAAATTGAGCTACCCTGGCTCGGCACTAAGAGTTCCTATGCGATATATGCCTTTAACAGAAAGGCGAGCTCACTCGTCGTCCCAAGCGAGGGAAAGCGTGGATCCGCATGGTTGAGAAATCGGCAGAGTCAAGGGTGGTCAACTCACTTCCGTGCTCGGAACGAGTCACGGGACGGGTTCACTCTCTTTCTCACAGCGGTGAACATGAACTCATGAGCTAGAATCTCTAACGCACTCAAGCAGCGGCATACAGTCATATACTATATAAGCAAGCGTAATGCTGAGAAGTTGTGATCGTTACCTCCACGCATCCGGCGTGGGGAAGACAACCCCGGCCAAATCGAACTCCCGGTTAAACAGATTTCAGCAAATTACAAATTTCAAACCCACTCCATGCAGGGAGGTAATAGGTCACATGTGGGGCCCGGGAGTATTGAGTTTGGGTTGACGGGCAACGTTTTGGAGTCGCCTGTCGGTGCCGAAAAGTCACGATTCGGTGCTGCCCGGATGGCGCGTTCTACGGGTGGTGGGGCCCACGTACTTCTACGTCCTCCGAATTGGGCGGGGTGAGTCTCGTTATGATGAGGACTGCTGGGGGGACTATCCCTAGGAGAGGGACGCCTTGGATCACCTTGTGGAAGGTGAGACGGCTCCGATCGGCACGTGTGGAAGTTGCTGCCCATGGATCTGAGTTGCTGTTTCAGACCTACGCGTTCCGGCGAAAAAAATTGATGCGACCACCTCCGATCTCAGAACGTCGCGAAACCAGCGCCGTTGGAAAGCTAACTTGAAGTACTTCTACTCTGTGGTTACAGGATTTTTGTTGGGGCTGTAATTTCCATGGAGGAATTTCAAAGTGGACTGCTCTCAGTCTCAGATCTGGCAGGACAGATTTGCATCTACCTGAGAGTGGGCATTGACCCTGACTAAAACTTCAGATCTGGGAGTTGGGCCCTTTATGAAAGTTGGACAAGGAGAAGTAAGGAAGACATGGATATTCTTTTTGTAATTTATGGTGGAGGTTTGATATGGGAAATAGATTTTATAGCACAGGTGGGTCGGATCTAGACTGCACAAGACAGAACATATTTAGGAAACGACAGTGATTTTTAGAAAATGTAAACGACATCCAAAATTCTCAAGAAAATTCGTGGATTGGGGATTGGTGAGGACACGCGCCGCAGCTCACGATGGAGTACACGGACCACGCCAGCATCCCTTTGGCTCGGCGATCACTTGGCAGACTAGCGGAGTTATCTTTATGCTTTAGGCCATGGTGGGCCTTGGATTAGTCCCTGCGTGGACACTTTTTATTATTTGTGGACCTTTGTAGGCCAATTGGAGCCAATTAGGCTTTAGTTGGGTCATTTTTATGCTTATTAGGTAGGAGATAGGGCTATTGGGCCACTTTCTTGGTTCAAGCCTTGGCCCATTTGGCATGGCTGGCCAACCAAGGTTTGGCCCACCTGGGGAATTGCGCCCCCCCTCCCTAGGGTTAGGGTTTTGGGCGCCCCCCCCTTTTCCCTCCTCTTGGAAGGTGGCAGCCGCCCCTCTCCTAGATTATAGGAAGAGGGGTGCGGCCCCCCCTTTTCCCTTCCCCATCCGACCACCCCCTCCCTCCTTTGGCCGCCCCCCATCCCCAATCTCCTCCTAGAATCTAGGAGTGGTGCGCACCCCCCCTTTTCCCCAAGCACCTTGCGCACCCCCCCTTTCCCTCTTGGCTAGGGTTTCAACCCTAGCATTCCCCCTCCCCATATAAAAGGTTTGTATTTTTCTTTGGAGGATTATTATGAATGAAAGAAAAAAAAATTGCTGATTCTCCTTGAAGGTGGCTGCGCCCTCCTCCCTGTTCCTCCTTGCTCCTGCGACGGGAGCAAGCCCGGGGTGTGACTCCCCATCCCTCGGTGCGACGCCGAGGTTCCCCCTCTCTTCCTCCTTGCTCCTGCGACGGGATCAACCTGGGGTGCGACTCCCCATCCCCTTGGTGCGACGCCAAGGCATCCATCCTCCATGTTCCTCCACGCCGCCCTCGCAAGCCCTCGTCTTCATCTCCACCATCAAGCTTGAAGATCAAGATAATCTGCACCCTGCAGATCCGAGGCAGAATTGAATCCCTACTTGCAGAGGCGACCCCGACGTCCACAGTGCGAATCAGGCCGAGAGTTCTTCTGTGAGTTTGTTCCTCCCCGAGTCCTCTTCGATCCAGAGGTGGTCTCGCCTTGTTTCGACTTGGGCACTGTTCGTGGCATCCGTTCTCCCACGACTGCGCAGAATCCATTCGAATCAACCCGCCCAGAGGGTGCAGTTGGGTGTTGTTCTTGTCACGATTTCTACATCAGTTTTCTGCCCAAGTCTTCTTCTTCAACGTTGTAGCCCTCGGCGTCCCGGAACCAACCCAGGTGGTTTCGTCGGATTCTGACCTCGTTTCATAAAATTTCACCACGGCCATCGTACCTCTGTCCGACTGCTCGCCCAGAGGACAGAAGCTTACCACTGTTGCGACTGCGCCCAGCCTGGTGACGTGATGAGGCTCATCTTCTGATGGTTCGAACAACTTTTCGTCCTCTTTCCAACGCCGCAAGTCTCGCCTCATTTCGACGATCGTGCTGTGCGTGGCGTTCATTCTCGTGGGACCGCGCAGACTGATCTGTGCAGTCCGACCCCAGTACCAGCGACATGTTGCAGAAGCCACCACGGCTTACCTCGACGCAATCTGGTCAAACCCTTTGATCAGAAGTTTCTGCTACGAGTCCCCGTCGTCCTCCCACAGGCGGAACCACGTTCGCACGCCGGAGCATTAAGTTATTAATTTTCTCGCTCGAGCGCGCTGTTCTGTGTGCAGGAAACCAGTCACGGATTGCAGACGACCTCACGGCCACCACGGTGCGAATCTGCGCACCCGCTTTGGCCGACGCGTCCCCCTGTGACCTGGCTTCGCACTCCCACTGACGGCGTCCCATTCGGACTCCGGACCGGCTCGTGGTAGAGTTCGCCGGCGACCTGCACGCTGCTGCGAACCGGCAGATTACCGTTCGGGAACCTCCTCGCGGCCAACCCTTCACCGAGTGCCGCCCGTCAGCCCGTGCATCGGCAGCCCCAAATTCTACTATTGTAGCCTATTATCTCCCTGCGAGGAGTGGGCATTTTGGTTGGCATTGTACTATTATGTGTCGTGTGTATCGGGGTTGTTGATCTCGGCCGGGGTTTCTTCCCCACGCCTAGGCGTGGAGGTACGTGCGACGCTCCGCTTTGTTGGCATTTTGCTTTACTAGTATGCTTTCTAGTATGCCGCGTGAGTGTGTAGGTTCCTAGCTAGTCTTTTAGTCACCGCGTGGATGTGAGTTGAGAGCACCCGTCCCGTGCCCCTAATGAGCACCGAGCTCGAACTAGACTCCCCTAGGCGTTAGGCGGTTCCTTAGCCGCTGAGATCCCGCGCTTCCCTCATAGGGACGGTCGTGGGGCTTGAGTTTCTTGTTGAGAGACGCCTCCACCCGGAGGAACGCTACGGAGGTCAGCCGCCCGGCTTGCCTTTGGCGTGCGAGTGCTGGCCGCACTTCGTTGTAGTCGTAGCTCTTAGCCCTTTCAGTCCCGTCCCGCATCAAATTGGTATCAGAGCTTAGGGAACCAGTTTGTTCTAACAAATTGGGGTCTTAGGTCATTTGAGTCTTTAGGTTGTCTAGGGTGCATTGAGTCTCTTAGTTCATCTAGGTAACCTACCATTGCATTGTCATTTTAGGTTTGTGTCTAGTTCGAGTTTTATCCTTGTCTCGTTGAGTCTTGCATATGCATGTCCAGCTTCCCGCCAGCCCCATGGCAGTTCCTCGAGCCCGCGTGTCAGATTGGTCATCCCTGGTGGCCCAATTCGAGGCTCTTATGGCACGACCGCCGGGTGTCGCCCCTACCACTCAGTCGTCGGGAGACCCGATCCCTATACCGATGACCGAGTCATTCCAGCGCCCTGTCGTATCCGTAGCCATCCTACCTAATGGGTTGCATACGGAGATCGACTTCATCAGTAAGGTTCCATATAATTATGTCTCACAGGACATTGTTGAGTCTCTCTCTAAGACTGGGGAGATTGTTCTTCGCGGTGGCTTAGCTTTTGTCGAGTTTCAACGATGGTTCGGCCCCGTTCTATATAACGATGGTGCATGGTGTAAGATCGGCACACTTGTTGGTCCATGCATCATTTTAGGGCAAACTTGGTTGGAGGAGAGAAGAGCGACCATCGACCTGGACAGAAGGACCTGCACCTTACACCCATCTCACCTTCCAGGCGAGTTCATCTTCCACGACGGCGCTACGCCGACCACCTCCGTGTCGCTAGCCACCCACCCCTAGCGATCCACTCCGCCTCTGGGCTCATGTCCCCCACCACTCCCGGGGCCCACCCCTAGGGCCCCCTGTAGTGGGGATGCCCGATTCTCTAACCAGTGTCCTTCACGTTCCCCTATCTTGGAGGACACACATTCGGAGGATGCCCCACCTGGGTTTGTTCCAGTGACTTACGAGGCTGAACCGGAGTTGGCTGAGGAGTACCTAACTGAGGTTGAGGAGTTAGGGAATGATCCCATGGAGCACCCAGTCGTGCCTAAACCTATGGAGGTTAGGACCGGCACTCTCGTCCCGAGACACTCGATGGAGAGTCAAGGTGCCACCCACATCATAGAGGACCCCTTTACCACACCTGAGGGAGAGACGCCCTTCGACCCTCATCTGGAGCCATTCTTGCCTCCCCAGGGTGAACTTATCATTGAAGGGCCTTTAGCTAGCTGGTTAAGGAAGGGCCTAATTCTAGATGCTCCGATCCCTTGCTACCCATCCATGGAGCCAGCTCTCCCAATAGTACCCCTTAACTCCTTTCACACCACTTTTCGGTCCTTCTGCTTTCTTGAAAATGTGAAGGACTTCCTTAGGAGTTTAGATTGTCAATGGGAGTTGACATATATGTTGACCTTAGGGTCTGACCAACCCTATAGTCATAGCTTTACACTCCCTGCTATGGGGTCTATTACCTCGGTCTACACCATAGGACATATCACCTCCGAGGTCCTTTTATTCTTTCCCATACCCGTGGAGGTTGATTTTGTCCCCTCTTATGGTATCACTGTCCCGAGGGAGGAACCTAGCTTTCCTTGCCTCCCTCATGAGCCACCTGCCCCATATATTAGAGCGCCTGAAGGTGATCATCTGCACCTGGGCGAATGTCAGACATGGGCAAGTATAGTAAAGGGACCTATCGGGAGGGGTCATCATTTCTTTGACCCATTCGATCCCCTCCCTAGTGAGCCTCTCGACTCGTATTCTTTTCCC
The DNA here is from genome assembly GCA_022559845.1 of Amorphophallus konjac. Classification (NCBI taxonomy): domain Eukaryota; kingdom Viridiplantae; phylum Streptophyta; class Magnoliopsida; order Alismatales; family Araceae; genus Amorphophallus; species Amorphophallus konjac. Next base: position 267,421,326 of record CM040122.1, on the reverse strand, counting down.
CACCTTGTCGAGGAGGTCTATTATCACCCATCCAGACCTGCTAGTCAACATCTCACCTCGCATACACCCAGACGCCAGAGTTTAGGAGGCCATGGACACATGTCTCTTTCTCATGTTTCTCCATGTCCCTCACCATATAGGGGTAATGTCATGAGTGAGTTTAGGGTTATTCGTCCTCCTGAGTCTACCATATTTAGTAGGACACATGTGCATGATAGGTCATACTTTGGTTGTCCAGGTCCTCCCCATGTTGTCAAGTCTGGTAGATGTCATAGGCATATTAGATCCATATTTGGATGTCCAGGACCACCCCTGCATTCACGTAGGTATGAGTCTACCCATCTTATTCGGAGTCTGCATCATCACCACCTTGAGGCCAGCAACGCACGTTATAAGGAGTTAGCTGACGCGCATCGACACACCCGTGAGTTCCGTAAGGGAGAGTACGTCATGATCAGGGTCAGACCTGAACGGTTTCCTTCAGGGGCCGTGAAGAAACTCCAGGCCCGCGGTGCTGGACCCTTCCGAGTCTTGAAGCGAATTGGGTCGAATGCGTATGAGATTGAGCTGCCAGAAGGCTATGGGATCTGTTCGATGTTCAATGTCTCAGATTTAGTGGCATATCGGGACCCCGCGGTGATTCCCAGTGAGCCTTTTGAGCCCTCCCCTCCTCTTGAGAGTGTTACACCTTCGGAGCGTCCACCTCCTCCAGCCCCATTACAGAAACGCGAGCATATAGATTGCATACTGGATGAGCAGGTGACCACTACCAGGAGCGGAGCCTACCAACGCTTCCTAGTGCGTTGGAGAGGGCGCCCTGCGACAGACGACACCTGGATCACACGTGGAGAGCTAGAGAGGATCGACCCGGACTTGCTGGAGCGCTATTGGAGTGACCAGGACCCTTACTCGACAGGGTCGAGTTCTTCCCACCCGGGGAGAATTGGTGAGGACACGCGCCGCAGCTCACGATGGAGTACACGGACCACGCCGGCATCCCTTTGGCTCGGCGATCACTTGGCGGACTAGCGAGTTATCTTCATGCTTTAGGCCATGGTGGGCCTTGGTTTAGTCCCTGCGTGGACACTTTTTATTATTTGTGGACCTTTGTAGGCCAATTGGAGCCAATTAGGCTTTAGTTGGGTCATTTTTATGCTTATTAGGTAGGAGATAGGGCTATTGGGCCACTTTCTTGGTTCAAGCCTTGGCCCATTTGGCATGGCTGGCCAACCAAGGCTTGGCCCACCTGGGGAATTGCGCCCCCCCTCCCTTGGGTTAGGGTTTTGGGCGCCCCCCCCCCCTTTTCCCTCCTCTTGGAAGGTGGCAGCCGCCCCTCTCCTAGATTATAGGAAGAGGGGTGCGGCCCCCCCTTTTCCCTTCCCCATCCGACCACCCCCTCCCTCCTTTGGCCGCCCCCCATCCCCAATCTCCTCCTAGAATCTAGGAGTGGTGCGCACCCCCCCTTTTCCCCAAGCACCTTGCGCACCCCCCCTTTCCCTCTTGGCTAGGGTTTCAACCCTAGCATTCCCCCTCCCCATATAAAAGGTTTGTATTTTTCTTTGGAGAATTATTATGAATGAAAGAAAAAAAAAATTGCTGATTCTCCTTGAAGGTGACTGCGCCCTCCTCCCTGTTCCTCCTTGCTCCTGCGACGGGAGCAAGCCCGGGGTGTGACTCCCCATCCCTCGGTGCGACGCCGAGGTTCCCCCTCTCTTCCTCCTTGCTCCTGCGACTGGATCAACCTGGGGTGCGACTCCCCATCCCCTTGGTGCGACGCCAAGGCATCCATCCTCCATGTTCCTCCACGCCGCCCTCGCAAGCCCTCGTCTTCATCTCCACCATCAAGCTTGAAGATCAAGATAATCTGCACCCTGCAGATCCGAGGCAGAATTGAATCCCTACTTGCAGAGGCGACCCCGACGTCCACAGTGCGAATCAGGCCAAGAGTTCTTCTGTGAGTTTGTTCCTCCCCGAGTCCTCTTCGATCCAGAGTGGTCTCGCCTTGTTTCGACTTGGGCACTGTTCGTGGCATCCGTTCTCCCACGACTGCGCAGAATCCATTCAAATCAACCCGCCCAGAGGGTGCAGTTGGGTGTTGTTCTTGTCACGATTTCTACATCAGTTTTCTGCCCAAGTCTTCTTCTTCAACGTTGTATCCCTCGGCGTCCCGGAACCAACCCAGGTGGTTTCGTCGGATTCTGACCTCGTTTCAGAAAATTTCACCATGGCCATCGTACCTCTTTCCGACTGCTCGCCCAGAGGACAGAAGCTTACCACTGTTGCGACTGCGCCCAGCCTGGTGACGTGATGAGGCTCATCTTCTGATGGTTCGAACAACTTTTCGTCCTCTTTCCAACGCTGCAAGTCTCGCCTCATTTCGACGATCATGCTATGCGTGGCGTTCATTCTCGTGCGCAGACTGATTCTGTGCAGTCCGACCCCAGTACCAGCGACATGTTGCAGAAGCCACCACGGCTTACCTCGATGCAATCTGGTCAAACCCTTTGATCATAAGTTTCTGCTACGAGTCCCCGTCGTCCTCCCACAGGCGGAACCATGTTCGCACGCCGGAGCATTAAGTTATTAATTTTCTCGCTCGAGCGCGCTGTTCTGTGTGCAGGAAACCAGTCACGGATTGCAGATGACCTCACGGCCACCACGGTGCGAATCTGTGCACCCGCTTTGGCCGACGCGTCCCCCTGTGACCTGGCTTCGCACTCCCACTGACGGCGTCCCATTCGGACTCCGGACCGGCTTGTGGTAGAGTTCGCCGGCGACCTGCACGCTGCTGCGAACCGGCAGATTACCGTTCGGGAACCTCCTCGCGGCCAACCCTTCACCGAGTGCCGCCCGTCAGCCCGTGGATCAGCAGCCCCAAATTCTACTGTTGTAGCCTATTATCTTCCTGCGAGGAGTGGGCATTTTGGTTGACATTTTACTGTTATGTGTCATGTGTATCGGGGTTGTTGATCTCGGCCGGGGTTTCTTCCCCACGCCTAGGCGTGGAGGTACGTGCGACACTCCGCTTTGTTGGCATTTTGCTTTACTAGTATGCTTTCTAGTATGCCGCGTGAGTGTGTAGGTTCCTAGCTAGTCTTTTAGTCACCGCGTGGATGTGAGTTGAGAGCACCCGTCCTGTGCCCCTAATGAGCACCGAGCTCGAACTAGACTCCCCTAGGCGTTAGGCAGTTCCTTAGCCGCTGAGATCCCGCGCTTCCCTCATAGGGACGGTCATGGGGCTTGAGTTTCTTGTTGAGAGACGCCTCCACCCGGAGGAACGCTACGGAGGTCAGCCGCCCGGCTTGCCTTTGGCGTGCGAGTGCTGGCCGCACTTCGTTGTAGTCGTAGCTCTTAGCCCTTTCAGTCCTGTCCCGCATCAGGGATTAGGTGGACAGAATCCTCAATTAAAATTTCAACTCATTCAGACATGGGGAAGGGGTCGAACTATGGAGGAACACAGTTGCTGTGACACAAGACAGAATAGTGGCAGATCTGGAAGGCTGTGGAGACTAAAGGGGAAAATAGGAAAACGAAGGGTGGAAAATCGAAAACATTTTATAGGACGTGGGATGGAACCTGGGAACTCACCCTGAAAATTTGGAATCCAAAAGATCACGGGGTTGATATCTAAAAATCTAGAGGTGGCCTGCTGTCCTGAGTTGGACAGAACTCCGGCGACGGCGGTGCAACGGCGGCTCGATGGCGGCGGCGACAGCGGCGATCTTCACGAATCGATATGGTGAGGAGTCACACCTCAGAATACAGCCTTCACATCTGCTGGAGAGAGGGATAGGAGAGAGATAGGGGGCGGCCCTTGCTCTTAGACAAAATTCCTGAAATTCTTGCATTAATTCTATGGAAAATGGGAAAATATAACTTTTTATATGAAATGACCCCCCATGGTAAATGACCAACCATGCCCTCAGATCTAGGGTGGGTGAGGGGCACCTTGGGAAAGCTAAAAATACATATTTCCCATGTGGTCAACAAAAAAATAAAAAATTTGGCCTAATACTTCCAAAAGAGGGGGCGCCCCCCTTGAAGAAGTAAAATGGAATTTTACTTCTTTGGTCCATTGGTCCAATGTCCTAGGCGGACAATGGGCCAGCCCCTATGGGTCCCATAAGTTAGGTGGCCCAATGGGGAGGAGGGTGAGGGGGGCCGTGGGACCCAGGTGGCCCCGTTTTACAAGAAAACCCATTTATTTATCTTAATTACACTCTATTCAACCCAAATAAATACAAATAAGCATACATTACGCACAAATAAAATCCCAATAAATACTAAAAATTCTAGGACTCAAGGCGGAGACGCCAGACTGTCTCCAAGCCATAGGGATGCCGATGTAGCTCGGGTGGTGTTGCGCATACGGTACCGACGGGTCGCCGGCTCATGCTTCTCGCTCGCTCTGGTGTCCGCACCAGGGTATAATGGGGAAGGGAGGTTAAACTAGCATAAAATAACCCCCCATAAGGGACAAAAGAGGGGGAGCCCCTCCTTAATGTCAACTTAAGGGGCTTTAAAATTAAATAATCCCCTTGGACCATATTAATCCCCCTTGGACCAAAATAAATCAAAATTACAAATACATAGTCAATTATTCTACCATTGACCCAATATAAAAAACCAAGATAATACAAACCAAATACACACCAAATATATGCTAAATACACACCAAATACAGCCAAATACGTATAAAAATATGTACTGAAGTATCAAAGCTCCAGTGACGACTCCAGACTATCTCCCAGCCACAAAAAGGTCGGTGTCGACCAAGTCGTGCTGCGGGTCCGGTATCGACGGCTCGCTGAGTCGAGCCGTACTCATGCTCTGGTGTCCTCACCATATCTCATGTGCATTATAGCACTTGATTGTTCCTTAATGTGTTAAGTTTTTAATTGGGCATAGTTTTAGAAAGGATCTATTTGGAGAGGAGAAATCTAACCACCCGAACGGAGAGGTCAAACGAGGTCTAATCTGACCCAACGAGGCCCAGCTCCTTGAAGTGATAGCCCCAGGGCCCACTTATTATAAGCCTAATAACTTACTCGGATCAAGCACTTCCTAGGCGACCTTCGGGTTGGGAAGTCCGAGTATCAGTTCGATCGGGAAAACTCCTTTGGAGCCCAGTATTCCCTGCCCAATCTATGCACTCATCGCTCGGGAAGCATCTCCTAGGGCAGTGCCTCATGCTCGGGCCGACTGATGGAAGCTTATCTATACGGCCGTTACGCTTGCCTTAAAAGCAGGGAGCTCAAGGGGATAAGGGAGATCAAGAGTCTGTATACTATAAAGAGCCCGCAAGGAGGACGTAACCTCCCCCCGAAACTCCTTAGCTTACAGGGATCATTCTTTCAAAGAGCCACTATTTAAACTGGAAGAACCCTCCTATAGAAGGTAAGCCAAAAACCATGAGCAGGAACCACTTCACCTTTCGGTGGAGAGGGATCTTGCGCCCCCATCTTCCTCCTAATTCCTTCCTTCGCACCAATGCTCTACAGCTCTTGCTGACTTAAGCATCGGAGGGTCTTCCCCGGGGATCCATCCCTGGACACCTTTGACGTGTTTCCCCCCTTGCAGGTCATACTCCAAGTGTACGTGGTCATCCTCTTCCCCGCTCAGGAGTACCGCGAGGTCGCCCCTCTTCAACTGGCGCTGTCTCTGGGAAACGTACAAAGGGCCATCATGGTGCGAAGAAGTTCTGGTAGGAGGGCTGCCGGCGACAAGGGAAAAGCCCTGGTGACGGAAGAAGGTGCACCTTCCCTCCCCACAGAGAATGCCCCATCGAGCAACCATGCCAATCAGCTACCTCCGTCGATGGCAGGGGAATAGATTCCCGGCGGGAGTATCGACGCCCTCCAAACCCTCAACGCAAAACTAGATGTCCTCGTGGATCTCATGAGGACCCAGACGGCTAGGGAGGAGAAGTCGCATCTCCCCCAGAAGAGCCCCCCCCCCCCCCACGGAGATGCCTCCCAGCAAACCGCTGGAGGCCATTTTACCCTCCGGGGGCGGCGGCTCATCCGCAACCATTCATGAGGACCATCGCATGCCCCTCCCCTAGAGCAGGAAGCCTCCTGCACCCCGAGGAGGGAGAAGTCTAGACCACGCCGACTGTTCACGGATACTGAGGCCCCCGAGGAACGCCGGGACAGCATGCAAGTGTGTCCTCCCAGTCCCTTGGGCCAACGACAGCCAGAGCTGTCTCTCCAACTGCGAGACTTTGAGAGGCATTTCTCAAAGCAAGAGCGCGCCCTCCGTGCCTTGCAGAAGACCTCTCCAATGGAAGATGAGGAGCGATCCCCATTCTCCGATTATATCTTGAAGGCCGAGATTTCCCCCATGATCTCACTTCCGACCTTCAAATCGTATGACGGCCAGGGAGACTCGGCCGACCATTACGACAGTTTTGACGCCCTGATGACCTTGCATGGGACGTCTGACGTTATTATGTGTCGAGCGTTCATGACCACTCTGGTTCAGGGCGCTCAGGCATGGTTCAGAGCCCTCGCCCCCTGTAGCATCTACAACTTCAAGCAATTCGGGCGAGTGTTCAAAGAAAGCTTCGCCGGTAGCGGTCCTCCCCGATCAGTGGCGGGATTACTGGCCCTCAAGTAGGAATAGGGTGAGAAGTTGTGGGCTTATTCAACCAATTTTAATCGGAAGCCCTGCGCATCCTCCGCCTAGATGTTGCCTCGCCCATCACTGCACTAATCGGGGGCACCTGGGATGAGAACCTATGGCGCGAGCTAGTGCTGCATCCTCCCACCTCCCTCGCCGAGCTAATGACCCTGGCCCTGCGCCACGTAGAGTGCGAGGAAGTCCTCAGCGCCTGCCGAGGCACGATAGGCTCGGGTCGGGAGGGGGACAAGAAGCGACCGTCCGAGCAAGGGATGGGTCAAGGAAAAAGGCGGAACCAGGACGGAGACCGTAAAGAGCCGTCCTGAAAGTATGAGCGGTATACCCCTTTTACCACTCCCGTCTATGAAATCTATGAAGACATCAAAGGCTCGGGTCTCCTCCACCAGCCCGAGCCTATGAAGGCCAAGCACCGCAATCGCCGCAAGCGTTGTCTGTTCCACAGCGATCACGGGCATCATACCAGTGATTGCCATCAACTTCTAGATGAGATCAAGCGCCTCGTCCGCCAGGGACACCTATCTCGATACGTGTCCGGGCAGAAGGAAGACCGAGGCACCCCCGAGGAAATCGGTAATGCCCCTCGGGGAGTTCACATCAACGTCATCGCTGGCGGCATGGCATCAGGAGGAGATAGCAGCCGAGGAAGAAAGCGTCATGCCGAGCGGGCGAGCCGAGCCTCTGTTGAGCCCCCTAACGCCCGCAGGCGAACGAACCACAGGCCCTGGTATTCTCCGACCAGGACCTGGAAGGGTTAACCACCGCGCATGACGACGCTCTCGTTGTATCGGCTACAATAAACCATTGTAACGTAGATAGGATCTTAGTTGACAATGGTAGTGCCCCTGATGTATTATCCTATGAATGTTTCCTCAAGATGGGAGGGAATCCATCTAAACTCTGCCCGATCCGAACCCCCCTTTGTGGGTTCAATGGCCAGGCAACTTATCCCGAGGGTGCCCTGAGCCTGCCAGTTACTATCGGCACCCCGCCCAAAATAGTTATGGTTATGGTGGACTTCATCGTGAATAAAGGGATGACGGCCTATAACGCCATCTTCGGCCAAGGTATCCTCAGCTGAATGAAAGCGGTGTCCTCTACCTTTCACCAAAAAATGAAGTTCCCCACCAAGCATGGCGTGGGGGAGGTCCGATGTAACTAGGCATTGGCTAGATGGTGCTATATAATCTCGGTCAAAGCCACGAGGCTGGAAGGGAAAAACAAAGGAGTAAAGGGAGCCGAGGAGGGACCAGCAACATCTAAGCCTGGCGGCGAGTTGCTAACGGTCTTCCTCAACGGTGACCCAACTCTAGGATTCAAGATCGGAGCCGATCTAACACTTGAGGAATGAGAAAAATATAATGATTTCCTTGCCTGATACATCCAAGTCTTTGCATGGTCGGACGAGCATCTTCCCGGGATCCCGAGAGACATGGTGACGCATAAGCTCAACCTCGACCCAACGGTGAAACATGTCCAGCAACGCAGAAGAAAACACGCCCCAAAGATGCAAGCGGTCATCAAAGAGCAAGTCATCAAGAGGTAAAAGACTGGCCTCTTTCATCTGGTCCTGTACCCTACGTGGCTCGCCAACGTCGTCATGGTACCGAAGGCTTCAAAGATGTGGCGAATGTGCTTAGACTTCACCGACCTCAACAAGGCTACCCCGAAGGATTGCTACCCGCTGCTGAGCATCGATCAACTAGTCGACTCAACCTCTGGCAACGAATTGCTCAGCTTCCTGGATGCCTACTCCGATTACCATCAGATCAGGATGGACCCGGAGGACATCGAGAAGACCGCCTTCATTACAGACTTCGGCGTACACTGCTACACCTGAATGCCGTTCGGGTTGAAGAACGTTGGAGCAACATATCAGAGATTGATCAACCATATCTTCGAGGGACAACTCGGTCAGAACGTCGAGGCCTACATTGACGATATGCTCGTCAAAACGCTGAAGGCCGAAGACCATCTTGCTGACTTAGCCGAGACCTTCGACATCCTCCTGAGATGCAACATGAAGCTCAATCCCGCTAAATGTGCCTTCGGAGTCAGATCCGGGAAGTTCCTAGGCTTCCTGGTAACTCAGCGTGGGATCGAGGCCAATCCCAACAAGGTTCAGGCCATCCTGAACATGCGGCCACCCACCTGCATCAAGGACATCCAATGCCTTACGGGACGCATTACTGCGTTCAACCGCTTCCTATCCTGAGCAGTCGAACGATGCCTACCCTTCTTCAAATTATTGAGGGGACCCAAAATGGCATCTTCTACGTTCTCCTGGGATAAGGAATGTCAGAAGGCATTCTCCGAACTCAAAGAATTCTTGGCCTCGCCCCTGGTACTGTCCAAGCCGGTCCCGGATGAAGCCTTACACCTTTACCTCTCGGTGACCCCTTCCACTGTGAGCTCGGTCCTGGTTAGGAACGATGCGGGGGTCAAGAGACCGGATTACTATACCAGCAAGGTACTTAATGATGCTGAAAGAAGGTACCCCGCAACCGAGAAACTCGTGCTAGTGTTGGTTACCTCAGCCAAGCGCCTCCGACCCTATTTTTAAGGGCACTCCATCGTCGTATTGACCGGCGAACCCCTAAAGAAGATTCTCTTTCACCCTGAAGCCTCGGGACGCCTCGTCAAGTGGGCCATCATGCTTGGGGCCTACGATATTTCGTATCGCCCCCACTCGGCCATCAAAGGATAGGCCCTCGTGGACTTCATTACCGAAAGCACGGTTCTGATTGAGGAGGTACCTCCCCCGGCACCCTGGCCCGCCTGGGACCTATTCATCGACGGGTCCTCCAACTCGGTCGGTAGCGGTGCTGGTATCCTTCTTAAGTCCCCCGAAGGAGCAGAGCTGTGGTACGCCTTGAAATTCAACTTCCAGGCGTCCAACAATGCCTCAGAGTATGAAGCCGTTATCTTAGGGGCCAAGATCGCTCGACGACTTGGGGTTGAGCGAGTCAGGATCCACACCGACTCCCGATTGGTCGCTAGCCAGGTTAACGGTGATTACGAAGCTCGGGAAGGACAAATGATCAAGTACCTCCAAGTGGTTAAGAGGATGGCCCAACTATTCGAGAGCTTTGAGGTAGTCCAGATAGCTAGGGAGGAAAACTCCCGAGCGGACACCCTCTCTCGCCTGGCCTCCTCCCTCGACCTCGAAGGTACTCGGTTGGTCTTCCTCGAAGAGTTCGAGCAACTGAGCATCGAGTCCGAGCTTATGAACGTTGACCCAGCACCCCCGAGCGACTGGTGAACCCCCTACATATCCTGGCTCTAGAATTCTCAAGAGCCTCCCGACCCTCGGGAAGCTCGGAAACTCAAGTACCAAGCTCGGTGTTTCATCATACTGGACGATGCCTTGTACCTCAGGTCTTTCTCCGGTCCCCTCCTCAAGTGCATCGGGGCCGACGAAGCCAACCGAGCGGTTCAAGAAGTACACGAAGGCATCTGCGGCGCGCACCAAGGAGGAAGATCGCTCGCCAGGATCTTGCTTTGACAAGGCTACTGATGGCCCACTCTCCAACGCGACTGCACGACCTACGTACAGAAGTGCGAACGAAGTCAGCGCTTCGACCATCTGATCCACCAACCCGCCGCAAAGCTTATCACCCTTACCAAGACGTACCCCTTCGCTCGGTGGGGGATCGATATTTTGGGACCATTCCCTACGGCCCAGGCTCAGAAGAAGTACGTCATCGTCGCCATCGACTATTTCACCAAATGGATCGAGGCCGAGGCCACCACTAGGATCACCGAATCAGTCGTGTGGCGTTTCATTTGGAAGTCGATCATTTGTCGCTACGGTGTCCCTCGAGTGATCGTGAGCGATAATGGTCGGTAATTTGATTCTCATTACTTCAGAGACAGATGTGCCGACCTAAACATTCGCAACCACTTCACTTCGGTAGCCCACCCTCAGGCTATCGGACTGGTCGAGAATGCCAACAAAACTATCTTGAAACGCATCAAAACCAGGCTCGACAAGGCCAAGGGAAGCTAGCTCGAGGAATTACCGAGCATACTATGGTCGCATCAAACTACTCCGAGAATGGCTACCGGTGAAACACCTTTCCAGCGGGTGTATGGCACAGAGGCCGTGATTCCATTGGAGGTCGGTAATCCTTCTCTCCGAGTCCTCCACTTCAAATCTGAGGTGAACGAGTAGAAACTGCTAGAAAACCTCGACCTGGCGGATGAGATCCGAGAGATTGCAAATATCTGAGCAATGGAATACCAATGGCGTGTCACTCGATACTACAACTCCAGAGTTCGAGACATGCATTTCCAGCCAGGCGACTTCATCCTAAGAAAGGCCGAAGCTTGTCGACCACCGGAAGCGGCGGGGAAGCTAGCCCCTAACTGGGAAGGACCCTACAGTGGTCGAGACGCTCGGGAAAGGGGCGTCTGGATTGTCCACAATGGAAGGAGCACTCGTCCCTCGGACATGGAACGCGACAACACTCCAAAAGTTCTACTTTTGATCATCTGGCAAGCATGCACATGTAAGCATTGTGGAATAAATGCCATTCCTTTCTTTTCATTAAACTCTGGTGTACATCAAGTAGGTCGCAGCCAATACAATATAGTTCAACAAAAAGAAAAATGACATCCACTGGTACTATGACACGAGCAGAACGCTCGGCCAACTTGGTAAGCACTCCTACGTCCAGCCACTGACTCTACCTAGTGCGAAAACTGGCTCGGATAAAGGATAGCCGGCCCCGTTGGTGTGAGAAGCTCGAAGGAAAGGTGCCAGAGGGATTTGAAGGACAACAAAAAAAAAGAGAAGGGGGAAGTCGACCCATGACAAATGAAGAGGAAGCTTGAGAGAGCTCCCCTTCTAGGCGACGGGATCAACGAGAAAGGAGGGAGCTTAAAGAGCTTCCCCTTTCCTTAGGATAGCGTCAGCGAGTTAGGGACATGAAGGTGACATGCTCCAGCATGTCAAACCCTCTCCCAAACCGACCTCCGACAGTCGAACCCTCTTCCAAACTGGAATAGCAGAAGCTTCCCTCCTATTTTTGTTCGCATCGTCATCTTCTGAAGTGCTTTCCATGCTCCGCCGAGGTCGACAGCACAACACTTCACGGAAAGGGAAGAAGGAGAAACCGTCAGGGATGGCCTTAAGCGACGAAAGGAAGAGGAGACGCCCCTCAGACCTTTTATAGGCCGAAGGGGGAGTTGATCGCCTTAAATGACTCTGCCCTTAAAAACATGCTAAAGGAGCCTTCCCTGAGACGGTTACCTCATTTCCCAACATCCACCCCAGCGGGATGCGCGAAGCGGCAAGTCATTTAGGCCGGCATGGAAAAGTGGAAATGTGCTAGTGCCATGTCAGTTACCTGATAGGTCGGCAGGCGTGATATCTGCAGAGAAAATCAGCGGCTTCCCAAACAACTATAGATACGGTAGTCAAATCATGCTAAAAGCGGTAAGGAATAGTCAATTTAGCACTTAATATTGCCGCTATTATACTTTCCAAAAATGATTTTCTCGCAACTACATAAGGGAAAAGAAAAAGAAAGAAAGAGATTGTACATCAGGCCTTGGGCCCATCTCAAGGATCAACAGACGAGGGCCCCTCAGCACCAGACGATCTGCCCCCGGTACTCTCGGCAACGGCCGACCCAGGCACTGACCCCACCTACGTGGGAACTGTCTCGGTCGTGCGCCCTCCTGAGGCTGCTAGAGTTGGCGATCGCTCGGGCGAGGTCGAGGCCGCTCGACCCTCTTCTTCGCTCGATGTATAATGGGAGGAGTCGGTAGAACCCCAGTCCGAGTCATAGCATTGCCTAGAAGGAAAAATGAGCCCAGACGCCTGGGCCTCCGCCTCTATTATGGCCCGAGTGAAGCCCTGGGAGAAGCCCTTCCAAAGGCCCCGACGGTATCCTAACTCATAGTAGGGGAAGGAAGTCGTATGAAGAGCTGTGTGGTAAGCCTCTGAGCATTTATATTGCTCGAGCATTTCCACCCCAGACAGCTCCACCGTCCTCTCAAGCTCGGCTATCCTCTATTCTGACTCAGACAGCCTCCTCTCAGCCTCGACCCGTGCATCCATGGCCCCCTGGACTCAGTCCTCGAGCCCCTCTCGCTCGGCCTTCCATTGCTCATCGCGCCCGACCTGAACTCTACGTTCCGCTTCCAGGAGCTCATTTGATGGAGGCATCACCCACGATTCCCTTTGGCTCGGGTCCACTTCTTCACACTCGGGAGCTGGTTGAGTTTTGGCCTCACTCTATTAAGGCCCCTTATCCATTTTGTAACTTTCCTTTGAGTCATTTTGATGTATTTTCATTTTATTTGAGTCATTTCCCTAGGTCTTGCATTTATTTTCCTAAGATTGTGTGTCATTAGATGATGTAATGTGCTAATTGGGCCCAATTCATTGGACTAGGCCCATGTGCACCCCTTCCACCTTCGGTTATTTGCTATTGAGTCTTTTGTCATGGACTTTTGTAGAAATGTGGGTTTCCTATATATAGGACCCCATTTCGCCCATTTGAAGAAAATGAATGAATGAATCCTTTTGAGTTAAACTTGCCATTTGAGTTCAAATTGGAGTGATTCCTCTAGTTTTTTGGGTGAGAGACCCTAGGGGAGAGATTCCCCACCCATTCCCCTCTTAATCTCTCTATTTCACCCCTCTTTCTCTCTCCTCCAACCCCAATTTCGAATTTTCTTCTCTCTCCTCCCCTCCCAACCACCTCCACTAGCTACCCACCTCATTTAATACCCCTCCACTTCCCCAAGTTGCCATTACTCCACTCCCATAGTCCCTAGGTGGCATCTTCCCCATTCCAACACCTTTCTCCACCTTCCCACCAAATCTACCCCATTCTAATATAAACTCTCCACTTCCCCACATAATCACCCACCTTCCAAGGCCATTTCAAATTTGAAATTCACACTCCCTCCACCCACTTGTTCCCCCTCACCTTCCCCCCTCTCCCTCCAAGCCCCAAATTCGTAGCTCCTCTCTCACCCACAGAAAATACCCCCTTCCAGCTCCCATTCTATCCCTCCCTCACCTTGAAACACCCCATCCTAGACCCCCTCACAGCCCGGGCTTTCCCCACACTCATCCACCCCCATTTCCTCTCCCATATACCCCATTTCCCCCCCATCATCTTCAACCTACCGTTTCAGCTAACAACCTGCAGAAGTGTACCATCTTACAGCGGCGACCACGGCTTCCTCCCGATGAGTTTGAAGACCCAAGAGGCATCCACGGAAGCGGCTACCTGTCCTCTTCGCAACGATTGAGGTCTCATCCCCATCGGAGATCGGTGCTGCTGTGGAGGTCCGTTCTTCCCCGACCGCGCAGTTCTGCTCCGGCTGAGGATCTGAACCGGACTAAAAGCTCGGCCACGACAAACCTTGGACGAACCAGCCCCAAAGCTCTTCTACAAATATCTTCCTCCTCCAGTCTTCATTCAGGATCAAGAAACGGAACCTCATTCGGCTGCCGGAGGAAGGAGTTACAAATTTTCTCCCCCGAGCTCTCCAGTCTTGTCTCCTGCAGTCTGCTCCGACCAGTGCCCACTCTTTAGGGTACACCGACTGCCCTCGACCTCTGATTGCAGCCCCGTCACCTCTGGCTGAAAGCTACTTTGACCATGAAGACGTCACTGCCAGTTTCCTGCTGATCGGAGTTCGGGAGGGTGCATGGAGTCCTATGCAACCTGCTGCCAGAAGTCTGCAACTGCGAGTCAGAAAACCTGATGTCCTGTTCCAACCTCTGCCCCAGTCAACAACGGTCTCAGAAGAAATTTAAGAAAATCTGAAGCGTTCCTGTCCTTGTTAAGAAGCTTTTGCCACCGGTCTCGCCATCGGAAAAATTCGTGAGAAGGATCTACAGCAACCACACCAACACACTGTCCCTGTTCGTAGACAACCGGCAGATTCGGCAACCTCGCTTAATCGTCGTTCTTTACCTTACTTTCTCCACCCCGCTTGGCCGGCTGAAGGCCCCTCCCTGCGGGAGGTAGTATTGTTGTATTCACATTAACCCCCACCCCAAGATCCCCCTCCTGCGAGAGGCGTAGTTTTGTACATGGTTTGAGCAGGTCAAGCTTCACCGCCGCGGCGTGTGGGGAACCACCGCCTCCCCGCTCGCCCTCGTCTCCGACCGGGACCGATTTCTTCAAACCGGTCGAGTAAGTGCCTCATCCTAGCTCATTAGTGTTGCTCTTTCAATATTTACCTCATGCGCCGCTGAATTTGCGAGGGAGCGCCCGATCCTCAAGTCCATGACTTAAGAGTGATCGCCGTGGGATAGTGTGAACCGGTGCCCATGTGCACTTTGTCGGCCCCAATTGAATTGGGCATCCACCCTTGGGGAGTCGATCCTTGGCCTTGCTGGCCCTCTACCAGCAAGGGCCCATTCCCATAATTCACTCTTGGCATCGCCAAGTCACTCCGGGTATAGAGTGCGACGGGAGAGCGGTGGCCCATTAAGGCCCATTTGAATGCTTAATTGTGCTTGTTTGCCTAAGTCCAAGGTCGTGTCACATCATCATTCCTCAGATCGGCCATACGACGGGCCTGGGCCAGCTGCTCAACCAGCGACCGAGCCTCCACCTGGCTCGACTGCACCTGTGCCCGGAGCGGGGCCACTTCCCGATGAAGATCCCCAAGATCGAGGGTCAAACGCTCAACCTTCCGATCAAGCGCACCGCGGGCCCATGAAAGAAACTCCTGCTCCGACTCCACCCTAGCGTACGCGTCCACCGCCTCGGCCCCCAGTTGGGCCAGGACCAGACCACCCTCCATAATCCGCTCAAGAAGTGCGGAGGGGGGACCTTTCCTGAGCTCTCCTCACACGGCTCCCGAAGCTATGGAGTGGCACCTCCGGTATAAAGGAACCCGGACACTGAAGGTACTGGTCGAGGGAGGAGAGACCCTCTCCAGGGCTACCGGGACTGGGACACCACCCCCGAGCATCCCCGCCTCGGGGGCCCCACCGGTTAGCTCGGGCTGGGCCGTCTCGCCGGGTACCTCCCCAGCCTCAGTCGACTGCGACTGAGTCACTTCATCCTGCGACCTTCCAGCCTGGACTGGCTCAGACCAGACTCCTCCGTCTGGCCCCCCCTCTATTCCGCTCGGCGCCCCGACATCAGCCACGGTCCCTCCAACATCTGCTCCCTCTTGCTCCAGAGAGAGAGAAGGCAACAGGGGAACCTCATCGGTCGGGTAGGCGACCTCCGCCTTTCTCGCCTGTTTCTTCTCAACAGACAAGGCCTGCAAGGAAGACCTCAGCAACTTCGCCACAGGATCCTTGCGCTTGACCCCCCGGCGCTCGGAAGCATCGTCCTGGGCGACCTATTTGCCCTTATCTCGGGCCCGAGAGGAACCCTTCGAAGCTTGAAGATCACTCGGAGCCGGCGTATCATCCACGTCAATGACCTCCAGCTCGGCCGGCGGTGCCTCAACCTCGGCCGCTCGCCTCAAGTCTGATCGAAGGAGAGCGAATTATGAGAAGGAAGGCACTCACCTGATAAGAATAGAACGAGCCCCTGAGACCCTTACATGTCGACAGCAGTGCTCGAGAAAGGTACTCCTCGATGTTGGACGGGGTCAACAACTCAGCAGTCGGCCGGTGATTCTGCAGAAGGATAGCAGCATCCCTCTCCACCTCCGGGGAGACCTCTGTTTGCTTCGGAGGAATGTTCGGGTGAAAATTGGACACTGTCGGGAAATCCCAGACCACACCGACCGCGGATGCGCCCACCCAGAAATATTGGGTCTTCCACCCCTTGTGAGAAGAGTCCTTTACTGAAAGGGACACGAAACTCCTTTTTCACTTCGCCTGGATGAAAAAGAAGCCCTTCCCAGCAAAAAGGTTCTCCTTCAGCTCAAAAAAATAATGGAAGAGGTCCAGCAAGGTGCTCACCCCACTCTGGCCACAGAGGAAAATGAAGGAGAAGCTAAGGGTATAGGAGTTGGAGACCAGCTGGACAGGAGCCAGCCGGTAGAACCGAAGTAAATCGGCGACAAAGGAATGGAGGGGTAGGCGAATGCCGCACTTCCAAGCCAAGAGAAAGGAACAAAAGAGGCCAGAACGAGTGGCCAGGCTAGGCTCATGGGGTTTAGGCTCGAAGAACTGAAATCGGCAAGGCAGTCCATACTGGTTCTCCAGTCGCTTCGCATCAGCCTCGCCCAGCTTGCTGCGGAGAGGCTCCGACGGCACCAAAAAAGACCTTGGGGCCTGTCCTTCCCCTCGCCCCTCGGCCTCAGGATTTTGGTCCGCCATGAAACAGACAGAAGAACTAGAAGAAGAAGGGGAAAGCTCTGGACTAGAGGACTTCAGAAGAGAAGGAAGTTGACGGATCGCCGCTGCGGTAATCTCTTCCAGCTCCATGGAAGCTGCTGCGATTCTCCACTCTTCTGAGCTGCCCTCACGGCGGATGAGCCCCCCTCAAATATAAATGCAATAGAAGGCAAAGCCCTAAACCCCGGAGATAAAGGGACGCAAACAACGCGCAATGCTTTTAACCCCTAGCTAGAAGCGGCGCGACGTTCCGATCTTTCGTAGAGGGGCCTTCTTGCAAAAATTCTCAGAACTATCATCATGATGGGCGTATTCTCAAGACAAGCCGCATCATGTGGCCCCTATAGAGAGAGATCTCCACCCAACTAGAGGCATGAAAAGTCCAGCCCATATGCTACTCATCCGAGCCTAATTTTGGCTCGGGAGTAGGAGGGGGACAAGTGGAGAAGGAAAATCTAACCACCCGAATGGAGAGGCCAAACGATGTCTAATCTGACCCAACGAGGCCCAGCTTCTTGAAGTGAT
This sequence comes from Amorphophallus konjac, assembly GCA_022559845.1. Taxonomy (NCBI): domain Eukaryota; kingdom Viridiplantae; phylum Streptophyta; class Magnoliopsida; order Alismatales; family Araceae; genus Amorphophallus; species Amorphophallus konjac. The sequence goes on along the minus strand of CM040122.1, from coordinate 267,403,883 downwards.
ATCCCCAGGGCCCACTTATTATAAGCCTAATAACTTACTCGGATCAAGCACTTCCTAGGCGGCCTTCGGGTTAGGAAGTCCGAGCATCAGTTCGATCGGGAAAGCTCCTTCGGAGCCCAGTATTCCCTGCCCAATCTATGCACTCATCGCTTGGGAAGCATCTCCTGGGGCAGTGCCTCATGCTCGGGCTGACTGATGGAAGCTTATCTATACGGCCGTTACGCGTCCCTTAAAAGCTGGGAGCTCAAGGGGATAAGGGAGATCAAGAGTCCGCATAGTATAAAGAGCCCGCAAGGAGGGTGTAACCTCCCCCCGAAACTCCTCAACTTACAGGGATCATTCATTCAACGAGCCACTATTTAAACTGGAAGAACCCTCCTGCAGAAGGTAAGCCAAAAACCCTGAGCAGGAACCACTTCACCTTTCGGTGGAGAGGGATCGCGCGCCCCCATCTTCCTCCTAATTCCTTCCTTCGCACCAATGCTCTACGGCTCTTGTTGACTTAAGCATCGGAGGGTCTTCCCCGGGGATCCATCCCTGGGCACCTCTGACGTGTTTCCCCCCTTGGAGTTCATACTCCAAGTGTACGTGGTCATCCTCTTCCCCACTCAGGAGTAGCGCTAGATCGCCCCTCTTCACTATTCAACCCCCCCTTTCTAGATCCTTTTGCACCCTATCAGACCTAACATCCTCGATACCGCTAATCTCGATGGTGGTCTATCGCGTGACCGCAAAGCTTAAACCGACATAGGGGGACCCCTGGCAGTCTCCACATGACCGCCAGGTCACCTGGCGGTCCCTGGAAGGACCGCTAGGTCTTCTCGAGTGCGAAAATGGCGAATCTCACAAAAACCCCATTCCACGCCCCATTCACACCCATGTGAAGGGGAAAACAAGGGAAAACTCGTCCCCAACCTCTCTAGCACCGAGAGGACCCATTTAAACCCAAAAAATCACGTCGAATCGCAAAAACCGGCTCACTCCCCAAAACATGCTTCTTTCCCTAAAATGTAAAAATAACCCCGCTCGGTTCACCACGGCCCACAAAACTCGCGCAAAAGGAACTACATGGGTTAAGGATCCATCCCTCTACCTCCACCAAAGATTTCACGTACCGAGGACGCCGATCTGCGAAGAAGACGCGGTGAAACCCCCGCCGGTTCACGATCTCACGAACTGCCTCCACCATCGCGATCCTCGTCCCGTGCCCGTCGCTCTAGGCAGCACGAGCATCGCCGCCCCACCCTCGCCGCCTTCGTCGGCCACCCAGTGTGAAAGGGGGAGAGGAGAGAACGTGAGAGAAGAGAGAGGGAGGGGGAGATAAATGAGAGATGAGGAGAGAGAGAAAAAGAGGTTATATATATAGAAAATTTAGAAATTCTAGAAAATACCAAAAATAGGGAAAAATACTCCCCACGATCATCAAAAAATGCACAACGCAGTGGTAACATCCCGTAGTCGGAGAACGCAACGGTTCGCCTTACACGGGATTCCGAAGGTCCGACAGGTAAAAACACGTGTAAACCGTAAAACTCAATCCGGGACCCACAAAAGTGATCCAAAACCCACGGATCCAGATCCAAAAAATATCCAAAAAAACTCGAGGCGTTACAGGTGTAGTCCACGCACATTCGTCACTTCCCGTTGCTCTTAGGCACCAAGACTACATTGGCTACCCAGTTGGGGTACTGGGTACGCGTCAGTAGCCCCGGGCGTAGTTTCTCGCTTACTTGTTTTCTGATGATAGCATGTTGCTCGAGATTGTAATGCCTCCTGCGTTGTTGTACTAGGCGGTAGCTCAGGTTCAGCTTCATCTAGTAGGTTATGACCTCTGGCGGGATTCCGGGGAGCTCATCCTCGGACCAGGGGAATACGTCTTGGTTGGCCACCAGGAAACTCATATAAGCCTCCTTCTCCTGCTCGGTCAATGTGGCACCGATGCGGAGTGTCGTGCTTGGGTCCCGCCCCCCCACCTGGATGAGGTATGTTGTGTCCCCTGGTTTTGATGATAATAGATCATAAATCATTAATGGATAATTGAGGAATATCTAACATATTTTGGCTTGATGAATTGACTAAACTAGTGCAGGAAAACTTCTCTAAGTGATGTCTCGACACGGCCTAATGATGTCTCGACACATCTAGAAGAAAATGTGTTGAATCTCCAACGTTTGAGCTCCGGCATAAAAAGAATGTGTCGACACATCTGACCCATGTCTCGACACCTCCAGAAGAAATCAAGATGAAGCCATTCTGTCTGGCCTCTGGACTCACCGATGTCTCAACACACTGAGTGAAAAGTGTCGACACATTCGTGTGATAATCTTTGCACATGGCGCTCCTGTGTCGACACCTTCATGCGATAATTCTGCACATGGCTCACATGTCTCGACACAATTTGGTGCTGTCTCGACACAGTCATGGTGTTATCGCGGAGCCAAGCACATATGCCCCGATAAAGCACTATGGATGTCTCGACACATCTGCCATGGGTCTTCAAGACATTCACTGGATGTCCCGATACACTGGGTGTAAAGTGTCGACACATCAACATTCAACCAGAACGATTTTAAAACCGGTAGAAGCTGTCTTCAAGGTTTTCAATGGGATGTCTCGACACACTGAGAGGAAAGTGTCGACATATTTGGTTCGATCAGAACGGATCTGAATCCGACGGAAGCTGTCTTCAGGATCCGGAACTTAACCCAGAGGATCTGTTTGCTCTGGAAAGAGCCGTCAAAGTACTACCTTGTTAGAGGACTGTGTCTTAGTAGAGATATCCTCTGAAGAAAATCGTACCTTTGCTGCTATGGTCTCCTACCTACCCACATATCTGTAGACTTGACAGAAAAGGAGTCAACTATGCAAATGGAAGCAAATCAAATAATGTGGATATGACATTCTGGGTGTTGCTTGATAAGTGGACAACGTTGGTGTCACCCCATGACACCAATATATGAGGAGTATGGATTCAATTCGAAAGAGAGCATCCAAGCAAGCAAGAGAAAAATGAAAAGCTGGAAGACTTGCTGATGAAGCTACACTCCTTCCTGATGCTGCGAGTGTGAGTGCAACAAGAAGAAGACGATCCTCTTCCTCACAATGAGAGATATTTTTACAAGCAGAAAGGTTTCGTAAAGCTCCATCCAGAACCCTTGAAAGCTTAAAGCTTGATCATCTTTCTTTCTCAAGGGTTGTGGTGAAGATCCAGGAAGAAGAAGAAGAAAGCCAAGGACCCCTCAAGCTCTTTCCCAGACAGGAGACTTCTTTCTCATTGTGCTTCGTACGATACTCTGTCTGGTTGGTTCTTTTTCAGTTTACTTTTCTTTAAAAAAAACTCAATATCATTCATTCCCTACCTGCGTGTAGGAAGACAGATGGTGTCGACACCAGTCTGTGTGTTTTGGGTTGTGATCCTACAAGCTGCGTGGCAGCGGAGTGTGAGAGTGTATCTCTTAGTTAGAAGCTGTGAATCAGCGGTTGTGCGTTGGCACCATTGAAGTCTCACCTTGTTATGTGAGGGGTGGATGTAGGTCTCTAGATTGAGACCGAACCACCTTAAAGATCCTATCTTGTTGTTTGCTTTCTCTCTTGTTCCAACGGTAGAAGCTTGATAGGACCGTCTTCAGATATCATGTGTGTATCTAGCTTCTTAGCTATTAACTAATATCTGTCTTATTATCTGTTTTGGTTGACTTAATTTTTATTTCCACAAAGAAGGGCAAAAAAGGGCTGATCTATTCACCCCTCCCCTCTAGATCTGCCTATCACCACTCAACATGTGGTATCAGAGCTAGTCTCTCTATATGTGGTCTAACGACCTTGAGAGAACAGGTTATATGGCAACTAAAGGTCCTATGGCCGAAGGACATTCCGTAAATAGACCTCCCTTTTTCATTGGGATAAATTATCCTTACTGAAAAAACCGAATGCAGGTCTTTATTAGAGCCCAAGATCATGAAGTCTGGCGAGTGATCAGCAAGGGACCATTTGAGCTACCTCCAGATGAAGATACATGGACAAAAGAACAGATCAGGTAATCAACGTTTAACTGCGGTGCCAAGCACATTATGTAGTGCTCCTTTCATCCAACAGAGTACTCAAAGGTGTCAACTTGTGCTACTACAAAGGAAATGTGGCACCACCTTGAGGTAATATATGAAGGGACACAGCAGGTACGTGCAACCAAAGCAAATATGTTAGTGTCTGAATATGAAAAGTTTAGAATGAAATCTGATGAGTCCATTTCGGACATGTATGCTAGGCTAACCGTGCTCACTAATGGCTTTACTGAGCTAGGTAAGACCTATTCTGAGCAGGAGATAGTAAGGAAGATTCTGAGATCACTAACTCCTATTTGGCATACAAAGGCCACAGTGGTTGAAGAATCAAAAGACTTGACTACCATCAAGGTAGAAGAGCCCATAGGGTCCCTGATGACCTATGAGATGAATCTGAAGAACAAAGAGGCTGAGGTAAGTAAAAAGAAGCCTCTGGCTCTTAAAGCTGGACCAAGCACTAAGGACTTATCTGAAGATGAAGAGCCATCTAGTAGCAACACTGAAGAAGATGAAGTTGCTCTATTGACAAGGAATGTTCAAAAGATTTTTAAGAAAGGAAGGTATAGGCTTAACTAAGAAGAAGCCCCAGGTAAAAAGAGGTTTCAGGCCAAGACCTGAAAATGATAAAAAGTCTGAGAAGCTTGTCTGCTACTCTTGCATGAAACAAGGACACGTCAAGTCTGAGTGCCTAGAAGAAGCTAAGAAAGCTATGCCCAGGTGGAAGAGCAAGAAGAAGCAGGCCATGGTGTGCACTTGGAGTGATGAAGAAGAGGAAGAAACTGAAGACAACTCCTCTGGGGAAGAAAAAGATGATCTCTGCCTAATGGCCAAAGGAGAAAATGACCGCGAGGTGAGCTCTCCCTTTGAGGACTTCTCTACTGATGATTGGGAACAAGCTTACTTCGAATTGATGGATAAGTATGAAGTGTACAAGAAAGAAAACAAAACCTTAAAGAAGAAGGTTGACTCATGTAGCCAAGACAAAACTCTTAATGAAAAGATAATCTCTCTAGAAACTGAAATTGAAAATCTCAGAAAAATGAATGAAAATTTTGAAGAAGGAAGAAAAGAGATGAGAGACCTGGAAGATGAAAAATGAAAGACTAAGAGATGAAATTAATGAATTGAAACTAAAAATGTAAAGCTATGTGAAGGACAACAATCTGTGTAATGAGAAGTCAGAAGCCTTTAAATAAGTCAATTCACAAGTGTTAAAAGAAAATGAAAAACTTCAGAAAGACCTAGCAGATAAACAAACTACTCTTGAAAATTTTGTTGATGGAAGTGAGAACTTGAACGCCCTGCTAGGAACTAAAATGAACTTCAATAGAGAAGGGCTAGGATATGAACCAACCAAGAAGAAAACTTTTGGGTTAAAAACTACCACCTTTGTTTCATCTTTCGAAGCATCAACCTCCAAAACAATACACTATGAAAATGTTGAAAACAAAAGAAAAGAAAAAGTAGGAGAATCAATCAACAAAACTTCTCAACAACCCAAAAAGGTTAACCAACAATCCCAAATAGGTCGACACCTATCCAAGCATCCGCCTGCACATTCCAATAGAAGAAACAGTTACACTGTTGGAACAGGTCGGGACAATCCACGGAGTAGGTCGACACCCACATGGTCAAATGCCCAACATTACCCCTTGTTTACACCAACAGGTCGACACTTTCAGTACAGGAGGTCGACACATCCATCATCTAGAAACAACCATAGATGGATAGAACGTGAGACAAGTCGAGACTTTACCTTCCATAGGTCGACACCTCCATGGGTAAGGAGCAGTCATGTTCCCTATGGTCATAGGTTCACTCAACCTCAACAAACTAGGCACTACAACACCTCTTATTCCTCTAGACCAACCAACTGGAACAGATGGTCTAACAAACAATCCTTTTCCACCATTCCCAAAAACCATAAAGTCCAAAAGACTAAGGGGAAGAAAAACCAGAACTCTCAGCAAAGCAAAAATCCTAAGAAAGTTTGGATTTCAAAATCTGTGCTATCTTGCTTTACTGAAATGAAGAAATTATTGGAACTCAATTGTCCTTGGGTTCCAAACATTGTCACTTAATTCCTTGTGCAGGAGTGTCTTGCAGCCATGCACAACCGCTAGTATCTTGATAGTGGCTGCTCAAGACACATGACTAGAGATAGAACCAAATTCTGTCTCCTGGTTGAAAAGGAAGCTGGACATGTCACGTTTGGAGGAAACAACAAAAGAAAAATCATCGGTACAGGTAACGTTGGTAAGAACCCCTCCAACTCAATTGATAATGTATTACTTGTTGATGGTCTGGAGCACAACTTGCTGAGCATTAGTCAACTGTGTGATAAAGGTCATACTGTAGTCTTTGACTCTAATGAATGTAGGATCTTGCACCATAATTCAAAAGAAACCAAGTTTTCTGGTAAAAGAGTCAATAACATGTACATGATTGACTTAGATGACCCTGCTCACATAAATCTTTGTCTTGCTACACCCCAATCTGAATTAGCATGTTTATGACATCGTAGACTAGGTCATGCTAGCTATAATATTTTTCATAAGTTGGTGAAGCATTCTATTGTCAAAGGTCTGCCTGAAATAAAATTCAAACTGAACACTAAGATTTGTGATGCATGTGCTCAAGGAAAACAAACTAGAAAGTCATTTAAAAGCAGAACTGAAAACTCATCATCTAAACCACTTGAACTAATCCATATGGACTTGTTTGGTCCAACCAAAACAGCTAGCTTAAGTGGTAAAAGATATGGTTATCTCTTAGTAGATGACTTTACTAGATTCACTTGGGTATTTGATCTTGCACATAAAAATAATACCTTTGATGAGTTTCAGGCACTGTATATGTAAGTGAAGCAAGACAATAAGTTTAAGATTTCCAACATAATTTCAGATCATGGTGGTGAATTCAACAATGCCGACTTTAAAAATTTGTGTAGGTCTGAAAGAATCATTCACAAGTTTTTAGCACCAAGAACTCCTGAACAAAATGGAGTAGTTGAGAGGAAGAACAGAACTCTCATAGAGATGGCACGCACAATGCTTGCTGAAAGACATCTACCAAGGAGATTCTAGGTAGAAATGGTAAACACTGCATGTTATATCATCAACCGCTCAATGGTAAGGCCACTCACCAAAATGACCCCTTATGAGCTGCTAAAAGGTAAAAAGGCATCTCTCTTTCACATGAAAGTTTTTGGGTCAAAGTGCTTTGTTCATAAGAATGATAAAAGAGTTTTGGACAAGTTTGAGCCCAAGAGTGAAGAAGGGATATTTCTTGGGTACTCCGATAAGTCTAGAGCTTATAGAGTCTATAATCTTAAGACCCTTTGTGTGGAAGAATCCCCTCACATCACCTTTGATGAAATTGGTCATGACAACACTTACAGGGAAGATGATGATGGGGAATTCCTGAACATAAAAGGAAAAGAGGAACTTCCACATGAGGAGACACCAGCAAATGAAGACCAAGAAGAGCCAAGCAATGATCCGGTCACCAAAGCAGATGAAGGTAACACTCAGCCTGATTTAAGAGTGTTAAAAGACCATCCATTAGAAAACATCTTAGGTAATCTGCATGACTGAACCAAAACTAGGTCTCATTTCAAAATTATGGATGAAATTGAACAACTTGCTCTTGTATCTCAAACTGAACCCAAAAATATTGTAGAGGCTTTAAAAGATGACAACTGGATAAACTCCCTGCATGATGAATTAAACCAGTTTGAAAGAAACAAAGTTTGGCATCTAGTTCCCAGGCCTCAAGAGAAATCAGTCATAGGAACTAAATGGGTTTTTAGAAATAAACTAAGTGAAGATGAAAAGATAATAAGAAACAAATCCAGATTGGTGGCTCAGGGGTATAATCAAGAATTTGGCATAGATTATGAAGAATCTTTTGCTCTTGTTGCTAGACTAGAGGCCATTAGAATTTTGCTAGCATTTACATGTTCTCATAAAATCAAATTGCAGCAAATGGATGTTAAGAGTGCTTTTCTAAATGGTCTTATTAAAGAAGAAGTCTATGTAGAGCAACCCCCCGATTTTGAATGTACATATTTCAAAGATCATGTTTATAAGTTGGACAGGACTTTATATGGCTTGAAGCAGGCACCTTGAGCTTGGTATGATAGACTAAGCTCATACCTCACCGAACAAGGATATTTAAGATGTAATGTAGATCAGACACTATTCACCAAGAAATAAGGTAAGGATATCTTGATAGTTCAGATTTATGTGGATGAGATAGCGTTTGGGTCCACTAAACCTCAAATGTGTGAGGAGTTTGCTAAACTCGTGACCAATGAATTTGAAATGAGTCTAATGGGTGAGTTTCAATTCTTTCTTGGCTTGCAGATCAATCAAAGCAATGAAGGTTGCTTTATCAATCAAGCCAAATATGTGAAGGAGTTGCTGAAAAAGTTTGATCTGACCAACTGTAAACCATTAGGAACTCCTATGCGGACTACCACTTCATTGGATGCAGATGAATAAGGTATTCTTGTAGATGTAAAGAGGTACAGAGGTATGATAGGATCATTACTCAATCTAACTGCATCTAGACTAGACATTCAATTTAGTGTTTATCTTTGTGCTAGATTTCAGTCTAGTCCTAGAGAGTCCCTCTTGACTGCTGTCAAATGTATTTTTAGATACCTTGCTGGCACTCAAGAATTGGGACCATGGTATCCTGCATCTTGTGAACTTTCACTTATTTCATATTCAGATACAGATTATGCAGGATGCAAACTGGACCGCAAGAGCACTAGTGACTATTGCCAATTTCTTAGTGGGTGTTTGGTTTCTTGGGCCTCCAAGAAACAGCACTCGATTGCCCTCTCAACTGTAGAGGCGGAATATGTTGCTGCAGGGAGTTGTGGCACCCAAGTACTATGGATCAAACACCAACTCCAAGAATATCTAATAGATCTTGGCTGTGTTCCCATTCTGTGTGATAACACCAGTGCTATAAATCTTGTAGAAAATCCAGTCATGCACTCTAGGACTAAACACATTGAAATTTGACATCATTTTATAAGGGATGAAGTCCTCAAAAATCACTTCGAGCTCCATTTTGTAGACTCAGAAAAATAGATTACAGATATCTTCACAAAACCCTTAAGCAATGACAGGTTCACAACATTAAGGAGAGGGCTTGGTCTATGCAGACCTCAATCCACTCAGGTTTGAGCTATCTATTCCTCCTTAGATGCTCTACTTACTTGTATTTGCTGTGATTGAAACAAGCATATCTGCTTTGATTTAGAACTGGTCCATTGGCTATATTAACCTTGCTTTGAATGATGGTCACATTCAGGGGGAGCTTGTTTACATTTCTGGTTATTTTTTTACATCATATTATGACTAAATGGTATATCAAATGTTAAGAAGTGAAAAGATAGGTCACGCCTGTCAGGAAACTCTCCTCATGCGTGCGGACAAGCCTCTGCCAAGTACCATGAGTCAGAAATGCATATTGTTAACTACACAAGTGATTTCTAATGCATATGCATGCTTAAAGTTTTAGCATCCAATAAAACACATCTCTGTGGCAGCAAAGAGATAGAACCATGGTTGAATGATTGTCTGAAAGAAGAAAGTCAGAGGTATTAGCTATTTAAGCTGGCAGGGGTATTTTCCAGAAATGAAGATTCTCAAAGAAACTGGCTGAGCATAGTTCAAGTGGGCAGTCATGTGTCGAGACATGCAGGATCGAATCTACTGAACAGGTCGACACTTTCCCAGTCATGTGTCGACACCTGGAGGGCAATGGCTTAATAAAGGACAGTGCATATCATGAGTATGGTCAGTGCATGTTGTGACTATGGCATGGCAAGGTCGGTGCATATCGTGTGTGCATGAGCTTCAAGGTCGGTGCATGTTCGTTCGCAAGGTCTGTGCATAATGGGGTGCTAGCCAACAAGGTCGGAGCATAGCTGTTAAAGTCCTATGCTTGTTTCAATTTACACTCTCATGAGTCTGTGTATATCTAGTGTTAATGTTACAAATTCCTTGCAAAGGCTACGCCTCCTCTAGGAAGGTCGACACCCCACAGAATGTGTCGACCTTGTCACTAAGCCGCTCTTGGGTTTGAAGGTCCACTGGAGAGTTTTTTTTCTGATTCCTTCTTACAAGAAAAAGTGGCTATAGCGACCGCATTAGCGACCGCTTTAATCGGTCGCTAGTCGGTCCCAAATAGAGACCAATTCGGCGACCGAAATAATCGGTCGCACATCTGAGACCTATTGGCGACCGAACTAAATTCGGTCGCCAATCGGTCGCTGATCCCGTTATACTCCCCCCTGCGACCCCCGCCCGCCCGAGCCCCTCCCCGCCCGAGCCCTCCCTCCCGCCCTCCACCCTCCCGACCGAACTAAATTCGGTCGCCAATCGGTCGCTGATCCCGTTATACTCCCCCCTGCGACCCCCGCCCGCCCGAGCCCCTCCCCGCCCGAGCCCTCCCTCCCGCCCTCCACCCTCCCGCCCGAGCCCCCTTCCCCTGCGGCCCCCTCCCCCTGCGGCCCCCTCTCCGCCCTAGCCCCCCCTCCACCCTCCCGCCCGAGCCCCCGCCCGAGCCCCCTTCCCCTGCGGCCCCCTCCCCCTGCGGCCCCCTCTCCGCCCTAGCCCCCCTCCTCCGCCGGAGTCCCCCCTTCCCCTGCGGCCTCCCGCCCGAGCCCCCCTCCGCCGGAGCCCCCCCTCCCCCTGCGGCCTCCCGCCCGAGCCCCCCTCCTCCGCCCGAGCCCCCCTCCCCGTGCGGCCTCCCGCCCGAGGCCCCCTCCGCCGGAGCCCCCCTCCGCGCCGCTCGCCTCGCCGTCGTCGCCGCGCCGCTCGCCTCGCCGTCGCCGCTCGCCGTCGCCGTCGTCGCCGGCTTCCTCTCTCTCACACACAGGTACCTCTCTCTCTCTCTCTCTCTCTCTCTCTCTCTCTCCAACCCGCCGCGGCCCCCCCACAGGTACCCCTCTCTCTCTCTCTCTCTCTCTCTCTCTCTCTCTCTCCAACCCGCCGCTGCCCTCTCTCTCTCTCTCTCTCTCTCTCTCTCTCTCTCCAACCCGCCGCTGCCCCCCCCAAGGTACCTCTCTCTCTCTCTCTCTCTCTCTCTCTCTCTCTCTCCAACCCGCCGCGGCCCCCCCCCCCCACAGGTATCTCTCTCTCTCTCTCTCTCTCTCTCTCCAACCCGCCCCCCCACAGGTACCCCTCTCTCTCTCTCTCTCTCTCTCTCTCTCTCTCCAACCCGCCGCGGCCCCCCCCCCCACAGGTACCTCTCTCTCTCTCTCTCTCTCTCTCTCTCTCTCCAACCCGCCCCCCCACAGGTACCCCTCTCTCTCTCTCTCTCTCTCTCTCTCTCTCTCTCTCTCTCCAACCCGCCGCGGCCCCCCCACCCCAACCCCCTGCAGGGAATTTAATGTGAAAATTTTGTTTAGGCCATGCTAATTTTTTGTTTAGGGCATTTCATAGTCCATGTTATTGTTAATATGATAGAATATTATTTTGTGCACTTTTCAGGTGTTTGGGTGCTTTATATTGCCTTTATTAACAGTCATATGGACCTTCCATTTTTTGTAGTAAAATACCAGTGCATGTAAATAGTCATTTTTGTGTGTTAGCATGATAATATATTCACAAACATGTGTTGTATTTGGATTGGCCTCACCTCTCCTTTCCTAATGATTAGTGTAAGGTTTTTAAGGGTTTAGTGTTTAGTGTTTAAGGTTTAGGGTTTTAGATTTAGGTTTTAGGTACTAGATTTAGGTTTTACTCTTTTAAGGTTTAGGATTTTTAGGGTTTAAGGTGTTTAGGGCTTTTAGGGTTTAGGGTTTAGGATTTTAAGCTTTATGGTTTAGGGTTTGGGGCTTTAGGGTTAGGATTTAAGGGTTAGGTGTTAGGGTTTAGGAAGGGTTTCAGGGCTACAGGTTTTTGGACTTCGATTTTAAGTGTGGGTTTTTCGGTTTACGGTTGCTAGGCTTAGGGTTGAGGGGCTGTTTAGTGTTTAAGGTTTAAGGGCTTACGGTTTTAAGATTTAAAGTTTAAGGTTTGACAGTTTTGAGGTTTAGTAGTTTATGTATTAGGGGTGGGGTAAGGGGTTCAATGTGGGTTTAGGATTTTAGTGTTTTAAATTTTATGGTTTTTAATTATTTTAGGGTTTTACAGTTTAGGGGGTTATGAGTTTATTTTTTTATGTTTAGGGTTTAACATATAGGGTTAGGGTTTAAGGTTTAGGGTTATTTAGGGTTTAGGTTTTTGGGTTTAGGGTTAGTTGTTTGGTGTTTAGGTTTGTTTGCATTTTATATTTGGCATATGAGTTTAGGGTTTTGGATTTAGCATTTGGGGTTTTTGGTTTAGCGGTTAGGGGGGTGGATTACGGTTTTGAGAGTTTAGGCTTTAGGGGTTTTTGGTTTAGTGGGTCTAGTTTCTAAGGATTTTAGGTTTTAGGGTTTAGGGTTTTTCATGTTTTTAGGGTTTATAGTTATTACAATTTAGGATTTTTAGGGTTTAGGGTTTTTCGAGTTTTTATGGTTTATAGATATTATGGTTTCATATTTTTAAGGTTTAGGGTTTAGGGTTTAAGGTTTTCAAGATTTATGGTTTAATGTTTTGAGTTTAGGGTTTAATGTTTTTAAGGTTTAAGGTTCTTGGGGCTTTTAGGGTTTTACATATAGGTTTACATTTTTGGGTTTCTTTTATTTAGGGTTTGATGTTATTAGTGATTTTAGGGTTTATGATTTTAAATTTATGGTTTATGGTTTAGAGTTTATAGTATTAAGATTTTTGATTTTTAGGTTTAGGAGTTTTAGGGTTTAAGGTTTAGGATTTAGGGTTTTTCAGATTTAGTCTTTTATGTTTGTGGTTTTTAAGGATTTTAGAGTTTCTAGTTTTAGGGGTAACTCAAGATTTAGGGTTTTAAGGTTTAGGGTTTGGGATTTTTAGTTTGAGGGTTTGGGGTTTAGCAATCGGTGGTTTAGCAGTTTAGGAGTTTAAGGGATCGTAGTGGGGTTAGGGGTTAGGGGAGGGTTTAAGATTTATAATTTTTAAGGGTTTTATGGTTTTATGATTTAGGGGGTTCGGGGTCTGCAGTTTAGTGTTTTTAGGGGTTTTAGGGCTTACGTTTTTTTTTCTATAGGGTTTACAATTTTTACGGGTTTAGGGTTTAAGGTTTAGGGATTTGGGAATAGGTTTAGGTTTTAGGATTTTAGATTTAGGTTTGAGCAAATCGCTCAAAAGTGCAATTTGCAAATGCACTTGGTTTATAATCAAAGCCGTCGGGGTCCGGGGGTCCAGAATGTGAAATACTGATCCGATCGGCATTCCGATCATTCCAACACAACCTGGGAGGTAGACGTGACTTGTCAGAGCTGACGGATTCTAAATCGGACTACCGGTTTGAGCCCGACGCTCAAAAGTGCAATTTGCAAATGCACTTGGTTTATAATCAAAGCCGTCGGGGTCCGGGGGTCGAGAATGTGAAATACTGATCCGATCGGCATTCCGATCATTCCAACACGACCTGGGAGGTAGACGTGACTTGTCAGAGCTGACGGATTCTAAATCGGACATCCGGTTTGAGCCCGACGCTCAAAAGTGCAATTTGCAAATGCACTTGGTTTATAATCAAAGCCGTCGGGGTCCGGGGGTCCAGAATGTGAAATACTGATCCGATCGGCATTCCGATCATTCCAACACGACCTGGGAGGTAGACGTGACTTGTCAGAGCTGACGGATTCTAAATCGGACTACCGGTTTGAGCAAATCGCTCAAAAGTGCAATTTGCAAATGCACTTGGTTTATAATCAAAGCCGTCGGGGTCCGGGGGTCCAGAATGTGAAATACTGATCCGATCGGCATTCCGATCATTCCAACACAACCTGGGAGGTAGACGTGACTTGTCAGAGCTGACGGATTCTAAATCGGACATCCGGTTTGAGCCCGACGCTCAAAAGTGCAATTTGCAAATGCACTTGGTTTATAATCAAAGCCGTCGGGGTCCGGGGGTCCAGAATGTGAAATACTGATCCGATCGGCATTCCGATCATTCCAACACGACCTGGGAGGTAGACGTGACTTGTCAGAGCTGACGGATTCTAAATCGGACTACCGATTTGAGCAAAACGTTTAAAATTATCATTCGTCAATTTCACTTCAATGAAAAACATCTTGCTTTTAATTTTCAAGAATAATTGATTTCTTTATTAAAGAATTGATTTTAATTTTTTTAAATGATATACAGGATCATCCGTCGCGAGATGTTGGACGAGACGACGACCAGGATGACACATATGCGGAGGATTTGTGATTTCATTTTAGTTATTTGTATGTTGCCATTTTATTATGGATGTATGATTAATTTGTGTGTTTGTATGTGATGAATTTGAAATTTGTGGAGATTATGAGTTGTGTAGTTGATTTATATGTTTTTATGAAATTGTTATGTAACAGGTTATTTATTTTATTAAATTGTTATTTATCAGGTGATTTATAGTAGCTTTATATTAATTTTTGAAAAAAAAAATTTAATTAGCGACCGCATGGAGACCGAATAGCGACCGCTGAAAATATTAACTTGTATACAGGCCCACAAGTGCCTATACTATATACGCTTGATGAAGTCTTTCTATAGCTTTTCTATGCTGCAGATTGTTTGTTCTCTTCTTCTAGATTACTTCTTCTGTGTTAGTCTTTAATCAAGGATACTACATTAGCGAGGAAAATTTTCCTCACACAGTTACTAGCTTGCATGAACTGCAAGTGTCAGACTTCATATTCATTTGAGTCTTTGTTTATTGCAGATTGTTTGCTCATTTCTTGTCCGAGATATGGGGATTGATTGGCGAATGGGAGCTGAATGGTTTGAGAAATGTCTTTTGGACTACGATCCATGTTCTAATTATGGAAACTGGACTTATGGGGCAGGTTAAGCTCTTTTGCAGACTTCTCTATTCCATTTTTTAAATTTTCACTTCATGGGCCTTCTGTGAATTTTCATTTTTATGATGAGAGACTCAATCATAAGGTAAGGTTCACCTGAGACTAACACACCTAAGTGATACTTCAGGAATCACGGGAGATAAGCTGATTGCTTTCACATTTTTCTATGTTCATTAATTTGCTTGGTACTAACCAAATGTATTATTTATGACAGGTGTTGGAAACGACTGGGGTGTATTTTACTGCATCTTGAGGGTTCCACTTGTGAAACTTTGGCTGCTCTTAGTGGAGATGGAATTGCATTCTATGTCTTGTGGCCACATTATCCCCTTTGGATAACTTCTCATGTTGCCGTCTCCAACTGAATGAATTTTATTGCTTTCAGGTATTTTCCATGATTCCTGGTTTTAGCTCGGAGTTGATGCCGAAAGGTCGTGAACAGGAAAGCCAGGCAAAGATCAAGCGATACATGTACGTGATGGGTTCTATGACCAATGAAGGTACTCTCATGGTGTTTTCTTCTTCCATATTGTCCATTATACATGTGAATATCAATATACTCATTCTGCTGTTTATATTTGACATAGCTTTTATTTCAATCTTGGGCGTAAGACTGGATGATGATGATAGTGCTATGGTGTCATGGTGTGTACCCATCATGCATTGTGATCAATGTCCATATAAGTAAACTAGCAGAGTACAGCCCACTTCAAGTGTTTCTGGCAGTACATTATGATTATTCCACCATTTACCTGTGAATATGTATTTGATCCCGGGCGCATGAATTATTTCTCTCCACTGTTTCATGCAAGCTTTGTAAATGGGGAAGGAGATCATGAGCTCATTAACCTGAGGTGGGAATTGCTTTTGGATGAAGTATGATCATTACATCGACCGTAGTCTTGAAGTCGGGAGTGTTTAACCTTTCCAAGTCTCTCATAATCCAACAGTCATTTACCTTTCCACTTATTTGATCCACAATCCCATTAAATTTGAGGAAGTGATCCTTGTTATGACACGACCACTCCGACGGACAGAGTGACCTCTCAAGATCTCGATCCGCACAACAAGAAGGGAGGAAGAAGAAGGAACAATCACACAAGATAGGAACACATATTTACGTGGTTCGGAGGTTACCCCCTACGTCCACGGGCGACGGCGACAGTGGAACTTCACTAGATGTGGAGAAATATACAAAGAAGTCAGCACCCCAACTTGGAGGAACAAATCCTCTCACAAGAAACTCTCTCAAGCTATCCCCCCAAGACCTCTTTTAGATCTTCTCTCTAAGAAGCTCACTCGGGCTCTCACTTGGGGGCGGGTTTCATTTTTCATCGAATTAGAAAATTATTTGGGACTATTTTATTTTTCTTGGTCCAGTTCAAAAAATTAGCACACCGCCTAATTACTTAGTCCATCGGCTAGTGTGTGCAATTTGATTTTTCACCCTTTATCTTGGTGCATGTTCTATGTTGTTGGTTTTTCTTTCACATTTATTTGGGAACCCATTATTTACATCAGGCAGCCAATGACCGGATGCGTGGAGATTGTTTTCTCACTCTATATTTCATACCGGTTGATCTATTTGCCTGAGTTTTCTTTGTCATTTATTTCTCGTAAGTGTTGTTTACGTAAGACAATGAATATATTTAATTAGGTGGCGATTCATTTTCCACCGTTCATTTTGTGCTGGATGATGCATTTGCAGGGGACTGTATGCCTTCAAATTTATTTATGATTGTGTTGGTTAAATCTGGCAAGACATGATTTTTTGTGCAGAATGATTTTATAAGCCTTTTTTCAAGTAGGATGATCTTACCTTACTTGGGTATCCTTTCTCATTTATGCATGATAATTGTACTTTACACAATCAACACCATGATTTTGTGTGCAGGTTCATTTTTCACCCTATTTTCATGCTCCATGATCTATTTCCTTGGGTTTGGACATGTTTATGGTTTTGGACATAGCTTGGGCACGACTAGGGTGTTATCATCATGCTCGAGTTCGGTCTCACATGCGACCTCTCCATTTACCACACCAGCAGCCCCAGATGGTTCTTCCAGTGCCGCCCCGACCATGACTCCAGATATGTTTAGGCAGATCGTCAACGAGACCGTCTCTCAGAATATCTCTCAGAATATCTCAACCATCGTCGCTCAGACCGTCTCCCAGATGCTCACATCCTTGGGAATTGATAGTAGTAGAGCACCTCCTGCACCTCCTGCACAGCAGCCTCCGGTAAGTATTTTATTTGATTGATTTTCTATTTGTTAACTCTAAATATCATCTTACAAAATATAAGAATTTAGATTGAGGAGGGGAAAATATCATTTTCTTAACTCTAAATATCATCTTACACCTATCCTCTGGATATTAGAATCAACAGGCAGACTGTTCTGCAGGATTTTCCATAGGTGTATAGAGATTTTGGTTAGAACTGAAAGTGAAAAGATATGTATAAATTCTATTCACTTGAGTGGGGGAGGATACAGATCTATAAATATTCATAAAGCTAGAATAATATAAGGAAAGTAACATGTAGACATGAATAAAATATGCCAATTTAGGTGAAAAGATCTCCCCAAAGTCTGGTAACTGTCATGGCAGGAAGCCAGGAACAGCACCTCTAAGCAAAGGAAGGGCAGTTCATACAAAGGAGCATAGGTCATAAGTTACCGGTCGGATGGCCGTGCCGGTCATTCCAATACGACCGGGGAGATGAAAGTGACTTGTCAGAACTGACGGAATCCAAATCGGATGCCCGGTTTGAGCTCGGCGCTCAAACTTCATTTTTAAAATACACTTATTTCAAATGAACTGTTAGGACGGGTCCGGGGGTCTAAAATCTGAAATACCGGTCGGATGGCCGTGCCGGTCATTCCAATACGACCGGGGAGATGAAAGTGACTTGTCAGAACTGACGGAATCCAAATCGGATGCCCGGTTTGAGCTCGGCGCTCAAACTTCATTTTTAAAATACACTTAGTTCAAATGAACTGTTAGGACGGGGCATTTGGTTCTAAAATCTGAAATACCGGTCGGATGGCCGTGCCGATCATTCCAATACGACCGGGGAGATGAAAGTGACTTGTCAGAACTGACGGAATCCAAATCGGATGCCCGGTTTGAGCTCGGCGCTCAAACTTCATTTTTAAAATACACTTAGTTCAAATGAACTGTTAGGACGGGTCCGGGGGTCTAAAATTCGAAATACCGGTCGGATGGCCGTGCCGATCATTCCAATACGACCGGGGAGATGAAAGTGACTTGTCAGAACTGACGGAATCCAAATCGGATGCCCGGTTTGAGCTCGGCGCTCAAACTTCATTTTTAAAATACACTTAGTTCAAATGAACTGTTAGGACGGGGCATTTGGTTCTAAAATCTGAAATACCGGTCGGATGGCCGTGCCGATCATTCCAATACGACCGGGGAGATGAAAGTGACTTGTCAGAACTGACGGAATCCAAATCGGATGCCCGGTTTGAGCTCGGCGCTCAAACTTCATTTTTAAAATACACTTAGTTCAAATGAACTGTTAGGACGGGTCCGGGGGTCTAAAATTCGAAATACCGGTCGGATGGCCGTGCCGATCATTCCAATACGACCGGGGAGATGAAAGTGACTTGTCAGAACTGACGGAATCCAAATCGGATGCCCGGTTTGAGCTCGGCGCTCAAACTTCATTTTTAAAATACAAGATGAAATTTGAACTTATATTGTGTGTGTGTATTTATATATATGAAAATGAGCTGGCTTAAACTATTGGCATACTCTTGTTAATGCTTGATTTCTTTATTAAGTCTTGTTAATGCTTGATTTCTTTATTAAGGATTTGATTATAATTTTTTTAAATGATATACAGGATCATCCGTCGCGAGATGTTGACGAGACGACGACCAGGATGATGTTGGACGAGACGACGACCAGGATGAGACATATGTGGAGGATTTGTGATTTTATTTTAGTTGTGTATGTTGTCATTTTATTATTATGGATGTATGATTAATTTGTGATTTTATTTTAATTGTGTGTAATTTGAGGTTCGTGGAGATTGTGATCCGTGTAGTTGATTTATTATTGTTTTATGAAATTGTTATTTATCAGGTGCTTGTATGTGATGAATTTGAGATTTGTCGATATTGTTGTCTGTGTAGTTGATTTTATATTTATGTTATGAATTTGTTATTTATCAGGTAATTTATTTATCAGTTTAAATAAATTTTTAAAAAAAAAATAATGCAAAATTAGCGACCGCATGGAGACTGAATTGCGACCGAATAGCGACTATACGTTATATTTCTTTTATTAAATAATTATACTTGGCGACCGACTAGCGACCGAATTGAGACCGAATAAATCCAATAGGTTAATTTTATTTTTAAAAATACAACATAATTAGAGACCGAATAGCGACCGAATTGAGACCGACTTAATTAGCGACCGATCAGGCGACCGATTATAATCGGTCTCTGGCAACGACTGATACTGCGACCGAATTATGTCGGTCGCTATATAGCGACTAGTATATAGCGACCGACATGTTCGGTCGCTAGATAGTCTCTGTTCGGTCGCAATGCAGATTTGCGACCGATCTACGACTGAATAGCGACCGCTAGGTCGGTCGCTATCCGCGATTTTTCTTGTAGTATCTCCTCCATTTCCATTTCAAATCCTTTGCCTCGGAACCCTCATTTTTCACCGAGCATTAAGTGAGGGGGAGTTGAGAATGTTTTCATTCATATATACAACCCTGGGTAAGTCAATCTATTTTACTCCTGGTTAAAGAAATGGTTTCTTGTTTATAATCCTCATTTTCGTTAATCATTACATTGAGTTCTACCAACCTTGCTCTCATAATAGGATTAAAGCATTCTTCAAGTCCTTGAAAATGACCATTGCCTAAGCATCTAAAAGTTCACTTAAAATAGGCTTCTTGGTTTATGAATTGATTGGCATGTATTGTCTTTAAACATGTTACCAAACTTGAAGTCTATTAAAGAATACGCCCCCTAAAAACCATGTTGCTATAATTTTAGAGCAATGACCTCTCTTCAGAGAAATTAGATCCACCATCAATGAAATGAAGGATAATCTTGTCATGATGAAGACAGTCAACTCTGATCTAAAAAATTCAGAAAGATAAGCTACACTGAGTAACCAGGGATTCTGGCATCTAAACAACGTGTTTCCTTGAGTCAAAAAGTGAATGTTATATCGGACTGTTTAATTAATTCCAAAAAAAATGGTTTGGGGTTGACTCTATACCTTGCTTCAAACAAAAAGGTTTTTTCTTTGCTTCCAATACTTGCTTATCTTCCTTTTCCAATCTTGCCTAATGAAAGTGATAAGTAAGCCAAATGGGCTTGGTTCCATTCTCTTGACTTTTTCAAATGTTTTAGTCATATTATTTATTGCAAAAACGATTTTTTTTCTCAAACCTTCATTACTCAAAAATGAGCTTATAAGCTTTAAACCGTTTTGAACTTAACATAGGGGTATATACGCCATTTCTTATTTCAGGGTTGTTATTTTAAAACTCAAAAATCTCAACTTTCCTTTTTAACTCGATGGTGAAAATCAAATCTTTTACCTTTCCTCACTTTCTAACCCTATTCACTCTCCAGCGAATCTGCACATCCACGTCGTGGAGGTCGACACCCAGCTCCATCCTTCTTCACCTGTGCAACCATCTCCCCTGCTAGCCCTAGCTGCCATCCGTCTCCTCTCCTCCTTTCCGTCCACTCTCTCTATGGCTCCATCGGTCACCCGCGGCAAGAAGAAAGACGCGGCTTCATCCAAGAAGGCCGCTGTCTCCAAAGACCACACAGAATGGCGATCCAAGAGTATTGAGGACCGCCCAGCTGCAGAACCAGCCAGGAGAAAGGCTGCCGAGGCCCAGGGGTCCAACACTGACAAGGGTTCGCCGCTGCCACCAAAGGCCAAGCGGCCACGGCTGTCCGCCAAAGAAAAAGGGAAGATGTACTCTAACTCCAAAAAGCTACTGGATGCCTCCTCCAAGCTTGCAAAAATTGTAAACACAGACACAGCTTGAGTAGTCAACAACACCACAAAAGCTGAGGCCAAAATGGATGTAGTGTACAGAAAATTGGATATGGTCGGTACTGAAATATTGGGACTCATTCGACTGCATAAAGCTCAACTCCAACCAGCCCTGCAGGATGCAGGTGATGAATGGTGCCCTCCTCCTCAAACAGGAGCCACCTCTTCTCGTTTTCCACCACAAGACTCCCAGCAGAGGGCTGAAACAGAATACATCTGTGAAATGATTCATGGCTGGCTCAAGAACATCAAGGAAAATATCAAGTCTTTGCACCAGTTTGTTAGACAAAGGGATGAGCAGCTAACTCAGAGGGTTGACTCTCTAGCAACAGCAATCTCTCATATGCAACACGACTTTCAAGAGACACAGATCCTTCACTTTGCCAGTTCTAGATCCATGCCTCCACCACAGCAGCCTCCTCCTTCACCCCCTCCTTATTGATGACAAAGGGGGAGAAGTACTGAAGATCTTCTGAGAAGACAAGCATCATCTAGCATCTAGCATGTAGTTATATTTTTCATCTAGATTTTAGTTTTTGCATTTAGATTTTCAATGTAACTGCTTGAGCACACATCTTTGCTTGATCTGTACAAAACCAAGGTTGATCAATGAAACAAGCTTTTTGTTGTGTTGTTGAAAAATGATATATGTTGAAAATGCTAACATTCAGTTGTTGTGTGAATGGATGAATCTCACTTGGTTGATGGCTCCTCAAACTAATTTGATTGTAATGCTATATGAATGCTTGGATATAATGATTCATTGTTGTCATCATCAAAAAGGGGGAGAATGTTGTGTCCCCTGGTTTTGATGATAACAGATCATAAATTATTAATAGATAATTGAGGAATATCTAACATATTTTGGCTTGATGAATTGACTAAACTAGTGTAGGAAAACTTCTCTAAGTGATGTCTCGACACGGCCTAATGATGTCCCGACATATCTAGAAGAAAATGTGTTGAATCTCCAACGTTTGAGCTCCGGCATAAAAAGAATGTGTCGACACATCTGACCCATGTCTTGACACCTCCAAAAGAAATCAAGCTGAAGCCGTTCTTTCTGGCCTCTGGACTCACCGATGTCTCGACACACTGAGTGAAAAGTCTCGACACATTCGTGTGATAATCTCTACACATGGTGCTCCTGTGTCGACACCTTCATGTGATAATTCTGCACATGGCTCACATGTCTCGACACCATTTAGTGTTGTCTCGACACAATCATGGTGTCATCGCAGAGCCAAGCACATATGTCCCGACACAGCACTATGGATGTCTGGACACATCTGCCATGGGTCTTCAAGACGTTCACTGGATGTCCCGACACACTGGGTGTAAAGCGTCGACACATCAACGTTCAACTAGAACGATTTTGAAACCGACAGGAGCTGTCTTCAAGGTTTTCAATGGGATGTCTCGACACACTGGGAGGAAAGTGTCGACACATTTGGTTCGATCAGAACGGATCTGAATCCGATGGAAGCTGTCTTCAGGATCCAGAACTTAACCCAGAGGATCCGTTTGCTCTGGAAAGAGCCGTCAAAGTACTACCTTGTTAGAGAACTGTGTCTTGGTAGAGATATCCTCTGAAGAAGATCGTACCTTTGCTGCTATGGTCTCCTACCTACCTACATATCTGCAGACTTGACAGAAAAGGAGTCAACTATGCAAATGGAAGCAAATCTAATAATGTGGATATGACATTCTGGGTGTTGCTTGATAAGTGGACAACGTTGGTGTCGCCCCAGGACACCAATACATGAGGAGCATGGCTCCAGTTTGAAAGAGAGCATCCAAGCAAGCAAGAGAAAAACAAAAAGCTGCAAGACTTGCTGATGAGGCTACACTCCTTCCTGATGCTGCGAGTGTGAGTGCAATAAGAAGAAGACGATCCTCTTCCTCACAAGGAGAGATCTTTTTGCAAGCAGAAAGGTTTCGTAAAGATCCGTCCAGAACCCTTGAAAGCTTAAAGCTTGATCATCTTTCTTTCTCAAGGGTTCTGGTGAAGATCCAGGAAGAAGAAGAAGAAAGCCAAGGACCCCTCAAGCTCTTTCCCAGATAGGAGACTTCTTTCTCATTGTGCTTCTTACGATACACTATCTGGCTAGTTATTTTTCAGTTTGCTTTTCTTAAAAACAAATTCCATATCATTCGTTCCCTACCTGCGTGTAGGAAGACAGACGGTGTGGACACCGGTCTGTGTGTTTTGGGTTGTGATCCCACAAGCTGTGTGGCAGCGAAGGTGAGAGTGTATTGATACAAGAAATATGAAGTGATCTAGAAGGGGAGGGGATGAATAGATCACTGTTTTCAACCGATTAAAAACTTACTGAAGAATGGTTCACTTAAAATAAGCAATCTCGGAGTTGAACCCACAAACACGCAGTGCGGACAATAGCTCGAGTGGATAGAAGGCACACCCCACAATCACCACAGATAATCACACGAGTACTCAGAGGTTTTTAAGGTGGTTCGGTCAGACCTCCAGTCTGCCTACGTCCACCCCTCACTTCAAATCGAAGTGAGGCTTCCACTAGCACCTGCTAGCAAAGCAGACTCAGTCTGCAACAACGTCTGATTCACAGCTTCACAGGGGAACACTCTCCCCTCTTCCTTCACACCCGGAGGGAACCCTAAGGACGCCAAGTCCCTAGAAACAAGAAACAATTTCCTCTTCCTCCAACCGGAGGGAATACTAGTGATCTGCAGTCACTAGAACCAGAGACCAAGGTCTCTCTTCCTCTGAAACCTAGAGGGAACACCTCTTCTTCGAGAGGGAACAATACTGTAACCTCTGTTACAAGTGAACCAGAGAGAACACGTCTCTCTCTTCCCCTGAACACCAGGAGGAAACACAGAGAACTCTCAATCAAGAAAGAAAAACAGACAAAAACGAAAACAAGAAAGAAGGAATCCAAAACTCAGAAACTGGAAACAATGTAGCTCAAACTGAGCAGCAGACTTCGGATTTGATCCGTAAGTCAATACCCATCTTCTGATCACTCTTCTGCTCTCTCTTCTCTCTCAATCTGGAACACTCTAGTTTCTCAGGGAGGCTCTTTCTCTTCAGCTCTCACTCAAATTTCTTCTCTTCTTTTTTCTGGATCGAACTCTCTGCACTTCTGCTTTTTGCTTTTCCCTTTCGATCCACCTTCATCTGTGGACGAAGGCTTCAATATATAGCAGCAGCAGCAGGTGGATAAGGTGCAGAATGCGTGTGCCTCCCACACTTCATCCAGAACCTTCTTGCCACGTGCCTTTATAGCATTGGTTCCTTTAGCATTGGATCACGTGCAGCCCAGTCACTGGGAATATTCTTCCTCGGACCACCTTCTTCTTTTTGTTTTTCTTCTTCTCCTGCAAAGAAATAAAACGATTAAAACTCAGGGCCACAAAAACTAAAATTGCATGAGGTATGTGATAGCAATATGAGATGCACTGTACTGAGAACGACACGAGATACACAAGATTACTACAGTACGAAATAAAGAGAGAATGACACGATGTCAGATTAAAACAGCACGAGGTAAAAAGAGAACGATACGAGATACATACTAATAAGGCTAACACTACAAAGAGAATGACACGAAGTATCACTGTAACAAAACAAACACTACGAAGAGAACGACACGAGATTCACAATAATAAAGCTAACACTACAAAGAAAATGACACGAAGTCAGATGAGAACAGCACGAGGTAAAAAAGGAAATAGCACGGAATAAAAACGGTAGTAAGACACGCGATCAGAGGGAACCTGGACGAAGATAGAAAGAAACATCACGAGGACATAAACACAAGAATAACACGAAGACACGAATACAAAAGCAACACGAAGACACGAATATAAAAACAACACGACATAACAAACAGCAAAGAGAACGGCACGAGGTGAAACGACACTTTACTAAAAAGACTTGAATACACACGAAAACAACTTGAGTACGAAGTTGCTCGAATCGTACGAACGACTCGAAGACGAGGACGACACGAAAACAACATGGACTGAAACCAACTCGAAGACGAAAACGACACGAAAACAACATGGACTGAAACCAACTCGAAGACGAAAATGACATGAAAACAACATGGACTGAAACCAACTCGAAGATGAAAATGAAAACTGACACGAAGTGTGGTCACAAAAATAAGAAGGACACTTGCAACGTACAACCTTCATATGATGAGGCGATGTGAAGACTTTGCGTTCAACAGGATGTATAGACTTGGACAAGGCAAAATCTGTACAGACTTGAGGGTTTACAACGTATATACTTTGGCAAGACAATGGCTGTACATACTTGAAGTGAAGACCAATGTATAGACTTCAAAGTTCAGCTGCCAATGAATAGACTTGGAAAGCTTAAACCAATGTATGGACTTAGCTTCGAACATGCTACAGTGTATTGTATGGACTTTGAAGACTGATGCATGACGCTAAGACAATGTGTAGACTTTGACTTGGGACGAAGATAGAGATGAGGCTGTATAGACTTGGCTAGATCATAAGACACGAAGACATAGGAGTGACACAGATGGAGCGACACGAAGACAACCAACAAACATAGTTGGAACAACACGACGTACAAAAGGACAACACGGAGTTTAGTGAACACAAACAACATGAAGTATGAAGGGAACATTACGGACATGCAAGGTATTATCTCATAGCAGATTTTCCTGTTAATCATGGAAAGTTCGAATGCATAACATTACTCATGATGTCTGATTAAAAATGATAATATTTAACATAGTGATGCTCATCATCAAAACACTAGGGAAGTCACAAAAGTCCAACATGTATCTCTCAGTTAGAAGCTGTGAATCAACGGTTGTGCGTTGGCCCCATTGAAGCCTCACCTTGTTGTGTGAGGGGTGGACGTAGGTCTCTAGATTGAGACCGAACCACCTTAACGATCCTGTCTTGTTGTTTGCTTTCTCTCTTGTTCCAACGGTAGAAGCTTGATAGGACCGTCTTCAGATATCACGTGTGTATCTAGCTTCTTAGCTATTAACTAATATCTGTCTTATTATCTGTTGTGGTTGACTTAATTTTTATTTCCACAAAGAAGGGCAAAAGGGGGCTGATCTATTCACCCCTCCCCTCTAGTTCTGCCTATCACCACTCAACAAGGTAAAGGTCTTTAGCCGGGGTACTCCCACTAGGCTCCGGGTCTTCTGTCCTCACCTTCTTCTCGGGGAGGGTTTCCTCAGTTTGCCTGTCGTGTGTGGAGATTAAGTAGTATCTCCTAGACTCACCATGGTCCCCCCGGACATCTCCCACCCCGTGAGGAGTGGGGAACTTCAACTTCTGGTGGTAGGACGAGGGGACACCCCTTAGGGTGCCTAGGATTCCTAACCCTATTATCACATTGTACCCAATCATCTTGCGCACAATCGTGAAGTCCGCTAGGAACGTCACGTCTCTTAGTGCGGTCCCGAACGTGATACACAATGAAATATGCCCTTAGGGGAGGATTGTCGTGCCAGAAAAGCCTTACAGAGGTGTGTACAGTGGCGTTATCCGTGACAAATTCACACCCTTAAGTACAAGGCAATTGTAAGAAATCACGTCGGGCCACTTCCATTGTCGATAAGAATTCGTTGCACAGTACATTGGTTGATGGTCGCAGAGACCACCAAGGCGTTGGAATGGGGGGTGGTCACACCTTCGAGATTTTTGTTCGAGAAGATGACTGGATCCTTGAGGTGTTCCCAGGAAGTGGACTCATGGTGTCGACTGTCACCGTGGTTCATGGAGTTGATTTCTGACAAGTATCTATGGCGTCTTATGGAGCTATCTCTGCATGAAGTCGGTCTTCTAAAGATCATTATGATTTCCTTCCCGTTGGGTCAGTTGTCGATGGGTGGAGGGGTCAGCTCGCGCTACCGCTTTTCTGCGTCCTTGGCAACAAACTTATCGAGGAGTCCTCATAGGATGAGGTCCTCAATGGAATCCTTGAGTTGGATGCAGTCGGCTGTGTCATGCCCATGGTCGCGGTGGAAGCAATAGTACCTCCTTTTGCTCCGAGTCTTGGGGTCAGACTTCATCTTCGGAGGCCACTGGAGGAAGGGTTCCTCACAGATCTCCATGAAGATCTGCTCGGGTGGGGATGTTAGGGGCGTGTAGTGCCGATACTGGCCCCTTTCTCTAGTCTCCGACCGGTCACGGCACTCCCGATCTCACTGCTCCCTCTTGTTCTATCCCTCCTGAGGAGAGTCGACGGATATTTTCCAGTTGGGCTGACCAGTCCCGGCCGTGCAACCAAGGGCCACAGTGTTCTCCTCGCAACTGGCGTGCTTTTGGGCCAGGGCGAGGAAGTCCATCAAGGTTACTGGGGCTTCAACTCCGAGGGATCGCCAGTAGATGGAGTCCCGAGTGCCTTGCGTCAAGGCGGTGGTAGCGATATACTGATGTCCAGGTGGGGAATACAGAGTGCCTCTGCCCGAAAAGTTGACATGTAGTCCCAGAGGGTCTCCTCCTGCCCCTGCCTAATGGCGAGCAGGCTCACCGCAGACTTGGCTTCCATCAGGCAGCTAATGAAGTTTTCTTTTAACAGCTTCTTTAGCTGTTGGAAGGAGGTGATGGTCCCAGCCAGTAGGGACTCGAACCATGTCTGGGCATTCTCCCGGAGAATGGTGATGAAGGCCAAGCACTTTACAACGTCCGAGGCCCGATGGAACACCAGGTTGGACTCGAAGCTGTGCATGTGATCGGCTGGGTCGGTGGTGCCGTCGTAAGGGATGAAGGATGCCCGGCACCTGGAATTTTGGAGGGATTGGGGCCTCCATGATCTCCTTAGAGAAGGGAGCATGGAAGTCCGTGTCATCATCGATGAGGCGGCGGGTCTTCATGGCATGCAGGACATCGTCCAAGTACCAGACTTTGCCCTCTATCTCGTGCTCCACCTCTTCATAGCGACATAGTCGCTGGGCCATCTACAGATTGTAGTGGAGCGGACTGTGCGGCCTCTGTGGAGGTGAGTTATGCGGACGCCAGACCTGCGCGGCGGAAGCATGGGAGGTCTCCCCCACCCGGCGGTAGTCTGCTACAGTAGGAGCCCCCCCATTCAGAGGTTGCTCCGTTGGGGCGCGTCCCTGCCCCGTTGGCCTGTTGAGGAGGCCATGGCAGGGATCTGTCAAAGCTTGGAGCTAATGGCAGATCTCCACCAACTCATCAACGGCGACAACCCAGGGTGGTCACGCAGAAGAAGACGCTTCTTGTGATCACCGGCGGGAACTTGGGCCCTGGTGAGACCCTCGGTCGCGGTTGTTGGCGTTGCGGTGACTCCCACGGGGGGCCATGGCTTTTTGATCAGCTTCCCACAGACGGCGTCAAAAAGTGTAGAGCCGAGAAAATTGTTTCTCGAACCCGGCCCGTACCACACTTTTAAGATTTGTTTGTTGGCGAAGATCATCCGGTCACCTGTGGAAGCCTGCAAACACTAGAGAAACGACGTAAGAAGGAGCCCTGGGTGATACATGTGACGACTCGGATTCCGGATACCAGATATACCCGATAGGACTATCGAATACACCTGATACCACTTGGAACCCGTGAAGCCTACCAAGAGCGGTAAAGCTCCGAAGGGATGAAAGGGTTGTCATGTAGTACATTGAAGCCATAGATATATGATAATAAGCAATTAAATTTCATTAGATCGGTTTGCTAAAGTAGTAGAAATAAAATTACTTTTTAATTAATAATTTTAATTTAAAAATTACACCAGAGTTCAGTCCAAAGGAAAGACAAGCAGTCTAACAGCACAGTCAACAAAAAGAAAAGATGTACCAAGAAAGTGGGGGGAAGCCCGACAAAGGTACCAGCTGGTAGCTACGGACACGACACACCAGGAACCGCGAAAGCAGAACGACACCACCCTCCTGAAAAGTAGGGGTGAGCCTCGTGTCACTGGCCCAGTAGGGGTCACGCGGATCCCCACTAAAAAACACGTAGTAACACAGAACAACTAAAACAGTAGGAGTAGAAAAGCAGGAAAACTAAATTACGAAGCTGTAAAAGAAAACCAGAACGGAAAGAGTAGGAACAGCTAAAAGAAAAGGGAAAAGCCGTACTTGAAAGAGAACACAGATGCCGAACTAACCTCGGCCCCCAAAGCTGACCTGCGAGACTGGCAAGAAACCTCGAAGGACCGAGACAGACACGGACATAGACGACACGACTAGAACGTCATGCACACTGCCCCACACACGACTAAAACGTCATGCATACGACAGGACACTGACCTCGAGTACGGCCACGAGAGGGCTAACCTAGAAGGTCACGATGCACAAGAAACCCCGAGAGTCACGTGCCACGTGACTGGCGTGCCCCACACTAGAAGAACGGCCAGATGCATCCACTGACGTCTTATACTGCACCACAAGTGTCTCACCTACGGTACTGCTAAAGTCTCGGTAGAGTCGCAGACACGCGCTGAACAACACAGGAACTACAGTAACGAGTGACTAGTCAAGGTTACGCCCGTCGACGTAAGTCCAAAGCCCCTGGCCACGTGTGCACACACTGGTTCACTGCCTAAGCCAGGCCTCTAGCTAGTATGCCCCCACCGAAGAACGCTACGGTTGGACCGGGAACCCACGGAACAAGCTTAAGAACCGTAAACCGGGAAAGTGCCCCGCTACAAGAGCTGTCACAGAGAAACGTGACGTAAGGCTATGACTAGTGAAGGCTCACAAGACACGGAGACTCAAAACACGAGTGCTGAAGTACAGACAGGCAAGAACGCCCTGCGACACGTACTTCGGAGAACCAATGGCAGCACAACCACTACCGACAAACTCAGGACAAGGTAACTAGACCTACTCACATAACGATCCTTGAGTCTCACGACTCGGAGGCAAGATCGTCACAAACAGCAGAACAAGCCACCAATTGGTCTAATCCTAAGCCAGAGAAAATGACACGGTCGGAGGAAACGATACGCGGAGACCTGAGGGAACACCGGGGACCCTCCGCAGACTTGGACACGTAGACCGAGGTAGGATGATACCTCGAGGCATCCAGAACCATGTCTCGAACTGGATAGAAACGTCGAGACACACAGGGTTACCTGTCAACCACTGGGTGACCCCGGGGTGACTGGAACCGGACATTAACAAGCAAGAAGACTCCTGGCTGCCTTATGACATAGTCTTGGCCCTCGTAGGATGTCAGGAGACATTCACGGGAAAACAGGCAGACCACAAGGACAAGCCAGGTCAAACGGCAATCAAAACGACGGAAAACAAGACTCTAGGGCTGTAACGCTCCACCTTTAGACTGCTACACGAAGGTGACGGTCTAAGGGAGAGCCGTTACACTCTAGAGAAGAAAGGACTGTGGCGGTCTAATGAAGACGTGCCACACGGATGTGACGGTCAAAGGGTGGAGCGTCACAGACACCTCCCTACTCAATAACACTAGACAAACAGGACATGTGACGGCCTAATATAGGCACGTTACAAGCCTCTAACGCACAAGGGCTGGGCTGTTAGGGCCAACCGACAGACATGGTCTTCGAGAAATGCCCAGGCTGTGGCGCACCAACATAGGCGCGTCAGAGTCATGTGACGGTCCTACATTGGGTCGTCACACTGACCCAGTCTCGAAGAACCAAAATGACCAGCGATTGTGGTGATCTATCGTAGGGCCGTCAGAGACTGTGACGGTCTCTGGGATGACCGCTACAACGACCCAATGCGAAAAATAGTGGAATGGCCGAATCGGCCCGTTCCACACCCCATTCACGCCGAAGCGTAGGGGAAACAAAGCCACACGACGAAAAACAACTTCTGGAAGCTAAAAAGACCACAAGCACGCGTTAAAACGCAGGATCGGGGCGATTCCGACGAATCGACCCGTAACGAGTCACCGAGGTTCCCGGACTCCTACTGGCCCCGAATGACGACCAAACACTACGAAACTGACATGAATGGGATCCAGACATCCCAGCGGTCATTTTGACACTAACTAGACTAAGAATGGTTGCCATTTTCCGGCGAACCCTACTAACCACGAAAATGACGGTTTTGCTAGAACTGGCCCGATCTAGCCTATTCGAGCACCAAACCTTACACAGAAGTAGGGAAAACGTGCAGGAGGAAGTGGTGATCCGTCTCCCTACCTCCATCGAAGAAACCGAGCGCCGAGGTAACTAAACCATGCCGGAAACCACAACATGAACTCGACCGCCAACTTTGAATCCACCGTTCGGGATCGCGCCAAAACCGATCCGATCCTCGCCCGATCGCGCACCTCATCGACCCCACGCCGTCGCCACCTCGCCTACGGTCCTCCTCCGTCTGCAGCCGGAGCCGGGAGGGCGAGAGAGGAGAGAAAATGGGAGAGAGAGGACGCGGCGGTTAAATGAGAAGGAGGAGAGAGGAAAGGAAAAGAAAAGGAAAAAGAAAAGAAATTAGGAATTTTCCTAATTTTTGAAAATTCTGATATTAGCCCGAAAATGCACTAATTCACAAAAATACGTAAAAATAGTCGAAACGATCCTCGCGAAGAGTACATCGCAACTGTACTGTCCACGAGTCGATGAACTGAGAAATAAACTCACCGTATGGTTCCGTAACTAGTACGAGAGGAAAACCCACACGGATAGTAAAACTCAACTCAAGACCCACAAAGCGATCCGAAACTCTCCGAAAAGGATCCGAAAGACCTAATAATGTTCCAATAAAGATCCAGGGCATTACATCCTGCCCTCCTTTAAGAAATTTCATCCTCAAAATTTAAGGACTAACAAAGGAGAAGCAGGGAAGAACAACCAGACACCACAACTACAAAATGACACGAACCACGAGAAACAACGATAAGACGACAACACCGACCACGAGACATCTAATCGAGTCGCAAGCTAACTCTACCAGGGAAGAGAGTATAGCAAAGCGAACCGACAAGAGTTGGTCCACAAAGTGCTAATGATAGACTCACAAAATCATAGAGAAACAAAACTTACAAAAACAACAACGGCAGCACTCGCAGGATTCCGGCTCCGTACAGGACACAGAACCACGGAACACAACTGCAAGCTGGGTCACATCAAGGCACAACATCAGCTGAACACACGACTACAGGGAACGAGTCATGCGTCGAGCAGCTCATCGAGAAAAGACCCACGACAGCAAGAAACGAGAATCACGAAACCTAACGCCAGCTGAAGACTGTACTGGACTTAAGGACTCTATAGACTGTATATCTCGGATTCCCATGTACTTCACACAACAAGGCTCTGATACCAACTGTGACGACCCAGATTCTGGATACCAGATATACCCGATAGGACTATCGAATACACCTGATACCACTTGGAACCCGTGAAGCCTCCCATGAGCGGTAAAGCTCCGAAGGGATGAAAGGATTGTCGTGTAGTACATTGAAGTCACAGAGATATGACAGTAAGCAATTAAATTTCATTAGATCGATTTGCTAAAGTAGTAGAAATAAAATTACTTTTTAATTAACAATTTCAATTTAACAATTACACCAGAGTCCAGTCCAAAGGAAAGACAAGCAGTCTAACAGTACAGTCAACAGAAAGAAAAGACGTACCAAGAACGTCGGGGGAAGCCCTACGAAGGTACCAGCTGGCAGCTACGGACACGCCACACAAGGAACCGCGAAGCAGAACGACACCACCCACCTGAAAATCAGGGGTGAGCCTCGTGTCACTGGCCCAATAGGGGTCACACGGAACCCCACTGAAAAACACGCAGTAACACGGAACAACTAAAATAGCAGGAGTAGTAAAGCAGGAAAACTAAACTACGAAGCTGTAAAAGAAAACCGGAACGAAAAGAGTAGGAATAGCTAAAGAAAAGGGAAAAGCCGTACCTGAAAGAGAACACGGCTGCCGAACTAACCTCGGCCCCCAAAGCTGACCTACGAGACAGGCAAGAAACCTAGAAGGACCTAGATAGACACGGACATAGACAACACGACTAGAACGTCGTGCACACTACCCCACACACGACTAGAACGTCATGCATACGACAGGACACTGACCTCGAGTACGACCACGAGAGGGCTAACCCAGAAGGTCACGATGCCCAAGAAACGTGGGGAGTCACGTGCCACGTGACTGGCGTGCCCCACACTAGAAGAACGGCCAGATGCGTCCACTGACATCTTATGCTGCGCCACAAGTGTCTCGCCTACGGTACCGCTAAAGTCTCGGTAGAGTCGTAGACACGCGCTGAACAACACATGAACTACAGTAACGAGTGACTAGTCAGGGTTACGCCCGTCGACGTAAGTCCAAAGCCCCTGACCACGTGTGCACACACTGGCCCACTGCCTAAGCCAGGCCTCTAGCTAGTATTCCCCCACCGAAGGACGGTACGGTTGGACCGAGAACCCACGGAACTAGCTTAAGAACCGTAAATCGGGAAAGTGCCCCGCTACAAGAGCCGTCACAGAGAAACGTTACGTAAGGCTATGACTAGTGATGGCTCACAAGACACAGAGACTCAAAACACGAGTGCTGAAGTACAGACAGGCAAGAACACCCTGTGACACGTACTTCGAAGCACCAATGGCAGCACAACCACTGCCGATAGACTCAGGACAAGGCAACTAGACCTACTGACGTAACGATCCTTGAGCCTCACGACTCGGAGGCAAGATCGTCACAAACAGCGGAACCAGCCGCCAATCGGTCTAATCCTAAGCCAGAGAAAATGGCACGGTCGGAGGAAATGACACGCGGAGACCTGAGGGAACACCGGGGACCCTCAGCAGACCTGGACACGTAGACCGAGGTAGGATGATACCTCGAGGCATCTAGAACCATGTCTCGAACTGGATAGAAACATCGAGACACACAGGGTTACCTGTCAACCACTGGGTGACCCCGGGTTGACAGGAACTGGACATTAACAAGCAAGAAGACTCCTGGCTGCCTTATGACATAGTCTTAGCCATCGTAGGATGTCAGGAGACATTGACGAGAAAGCAGGCAGACAACAAGGACAAACCAAGTCAAACGGCAATCAAAACGATGAAAAACAAGACTCTAGGGCTGTAACGCTCCACCTTTAGACCGCTACACGAAGGTGATGGTCTAAGGGTGAGCCGTTACACTCTAGAGAAGAAAGGACTGTGGCGGTCTAATGAAGACGCACCATACGGATGTGACGGTCGAAGGATGGAGCATCATAGACACCGCCCTACTCAATAACACTAGACAGACAGGACATGTGACGGCCTAATATAGGCACGTTACAAGCCTCTAACGCACAAGGGCTGGGCCGTTATGGCCAACTGACAGACATGGTCTTCGAGAAACGCCTAGGCTGTGACGCACCAACATAGACGCGTCAGAGTCATGTGACGGTCCTACATTAGGCCGTCACACTGACCCAGCCTCGAAGAACCAAAACGACCAACGGTTGTGGCGGTCTATCGTAGGGCCGTCAGAGACTGTGACAGTCTCTGGGACGACCGCTACAGCGACCCGACGTGAAAAATAGTGGAATGGTCGAATTGGCCCGTTCCACACCCCATTCACGCCGAAGTGCAGGAGAAACAAAGCCACACGACGAAAAATAAGTTCTGGAAGCTAAAAAGACCACATGCACACGTTAAAACGTAAGATCGGGGCAATTCTGACGAATCAACCCTTAACGAGTCACCGAGGTTCCCGGACTCCTACCGGCCCCGAATGACGACCAAACACTATGAAACTTACATGAATGAGATCCAGACATCCCAGCGGTCATTTTGACACTAACTAGACTAAGAAAGGTTGTCGTTTTCCAGCGAACCCTACAAACCGCGAAAATGACGGTTTTGCTAGAACTGGCCCGATCTAGCCCGTTCGAGCACCAAACCTCGCACAGAAGCAGGGAAAACGTGTAGGAAGAAGTGGTGATCCATCTCCCTTCCTCCACCGAAGAAACCGAGCGCCGAGGCGACTAAACCGTGCCAAAAACCACAACACGAACTCGACCACCGGCTTTGAATCCACCGTTCGGGATCGCGTCAAAACCGATCCGATCCTCGCC
Source organism: Amorphophallus konjac (assembly GCA_022559845.1). NCBI lineage: Eukaryota > Viridiplantae > Streptophyta > Magnoliopsida > Alismatales > Araceae > Amorphophallus > Amorphophallus konjac. Next base: position 267,368,807 of record CM040122.1, on the reverse strand, counting down.
CAATCGCGCACCTCATCGACCCCACGTCGTCGCCACCTCGTCTACGGTCCTCCTCCGTCTGCAGCTAGAGCCGGGAGGGCGAGAGAAGAGAGAAAACGGGAGAGAGAGGACGTGGCGGTGAAATGAGAAGGAGGAGAGAAGAAAATAAAAGAAAAAGAAAAGAAATTAAGAATTTTCCTAATTTCTGAAAATTCTGCTATTAGCCCGAAAATGCACTAATTCAAAAAAATACGTAAAAATAGTCGAAATGATCCTCGCGAAGAGTACATCGCAAATGTATTGTCCACGAGTCGATGAACTAAGAAATAAACTCACCGCATGATTCCATAACTAGTATAAGTGGAAAACCCACACGGATCGTAAAACTCAACTCAGGACCCACAAAGCGATCCGAAACTGCCCGAAAAGGATCCGAAAGACTTAATAATGTTCCAATAAAGATCCAGGGCATTACATCCTGCCCTCCTTTAAGAAATTTCATCCTCAAAATTTAAGGACTAACAAAGGAGAAGTAGGGAAGAATAACCCAACACCACAACTACAAAATGACACGAACCACGAGAAATAATGATAAGACAATAGCACCGGGCCACGAGACATCTAATCGAGTCGCAAACTAACTCTACTAGGGAAGAGAGTATAGCAAAGCGAACCGACAAGAGTTGGTCCACAAAGTGCTAATGATAGACTCACAAAATCATAGAGAAACAACACTTACAAAAACAACAACGGTGGCACTCGCAGGATTCCGGCTCCGTACAGGACACAGAACCACGGAACACAACTGTAAGCTGGGTCACATCTAGGCACAACATCAGCTGAACACACGACTACAGGGAACTGAGTCATGCATCGAGCAGCTCACCGAGAAAAGACCCACGACAGTAAGAAATGAGAATCACGAAACCTAACGCCAGCTGAAGACTGTACTGGACTTAAGGACTCTGGAGACTGTATATCTCGGATTCTCATGTACTTCACACAACAACGCTCTGATACGAACTGTGACGACCCAGATTCCGGATACCAGATATACCCGATAGGACTATCGAATACACCTGATACCACTTGGAACCCGTGAAGCCTCCCAAGAACGGTAAAGCTCCGAAGCGATGAAAGGATTATCGTGTAGTACATTGAAGCCATAGAGATATGACAATAAGCAATTAAATTTCATTAGATCGGTTTGCTAAAGTAGCAGAAATAAAATTACTTTTTAATTAACAATTTCAATTTAACAATTACACCAGAGTCCAGTCCAAAGGAAAGACAAGCAGTCTAATAGTACAGTCAACAAAAAGAAAAGATGTACCAAGAAAGTTAGGGGAAGCCCGACGAAGGTACCAGTTGGCAGCTACGGACATGCCACACCAAGAACTGCGGAAGCAGAATGACACCACCCACCTGAAAATTGGGGGTGAGCCTCGTGTCACTAGCCCAGTAGAGGTCACGCGGATCCCCACTGAAAAACACGCAGTAACACGAAACAACTAAAACAGTAGTAGTAGTAAATCAGGAAAACTAAACTACGAAGCTGTAAAATAAAATCGGAACGGAAAGAGTAGGAACAGCTAAAAGAAAAGGGAAAAGCCGTACCTGAAAGAGAACACGACTGCCGAACTAACCTCGGCCCCCAAAGCTGACCTACGAGATAGGCAAGAAACCTAGAAGGACCTAGATAGACACGAACATAGATGACACGACTAGAACATCGTGCACACTGCCCCACACATGACTAGAACGTCATGCATACGATAGGACACTGACGTCGAGTACGGCCATGAGAGGGCTAACCCAGAAGGTCACAACGCACTAGAAACGCAGAGTGTCACGTGCCACGTGACTGGCGTGCCCCACACTAGAAGAATGGCCAGATACGTCCACTGACGTCTTATACTGCGCCACAAGTGTCTCGCCTACGGTACCGCTAAAGTCTCGGCAGAGTCGCAAACAAGCGCTGAACAACACAGGAACTATAATAACGAGTGACTAGTCAGGGTTACGCCCATTGACGTAAGTCCAAAGCCCCTGACCACATGTGCACACACTGGCCCACTACCTATGCCAGGCCTCTAGCTAGTATTCCCCCATCGAAGGACGCTACGGTTGGACCGGGAGCCCACAGAACTAGCTTAAGAACCATAAACCGGGAAAGTGCACCGCTACAAGAGCCGTCACAGAGAAATGTAACGTAAGGCTACGACTAGTGAAGGCTCACAAGACACGGAGACTCAAAACACAAGTGCTGAAGTATAGACAGGTAAGAACGCCCTGCGACACGTACTTCAGAGCACCAATGGTAGCACAACCACTGTCGACAGACTCAGGACAAGGCAACTAGACCTACTCACGTAACGATCCTTGAGTCTCACAACTCAGAGACAATATCATCACAAATAGCGAAACAAGCAGCCAATCGGTCAATCCTAAGCCAGGGAAAATGACACGGTCGGAGGAAATGTCACCCGGAGACCTGAGGGAACACCGGGGACCCTCAGTAGTCCTGGACACGTAAATCGAGGTAGGATGATATCTCGAGACATCCAAAATAATGTCTCGAACTGGATAGAAACGTCGAGACACATAGGGTTACCTGTCCAGCACTGGGTGACCCCGGGTTGACCGGAACCGGACATTAACAAGCAAGAAGACTCATGGATACCTTATGACATAGTCTTAGCCCTCGTAGGATGTTAGGAGACATTCACCGGAAAGCATGCAGACCACAAGGACAAGCCAAGTCAAACTGCAATCAAAACGATGGAAAACAACACTCTAGGGCTGTAACGCTCCACCTTTAGACCGCTACATGAAGGTGACGGTCTAAGGGTGAGCCGTTACACTCTAGAGAAGAAAGGACTGTGGCGGTCTAATGAAGACGCGCCACACGGATGTGACGGTCGAAGGATGGAGCATCACAGACACCGCCCTACTGAATAACCCCAGACAGACAGGACATGTGACGGCCTAATATAGGCACGTTACAAGCCTCTAACGTACAAGGGCTAGGCCGTTAGGGCCAACCGACAGACACGGTCTTCGAGAAACACCCAGGCTGTGACGCACCAACATAGGCGCGTCAGAGTCATGTGACGGTCCTACATTGGGCCGTCACACTGACCCAGCCTCGAAGAACCAAAATGACCAAAGGCTGTGGCGGTCTATCGTAGGGCCATCAGAGACTGTGACGGTCTCTGGGACGACCGTTACAGTGACCCGACGAGAAAAATAGTGGAATGGCCGAATCGGCCCGTTCCACGCCCCATTCACGCCGAAGCGCAAGGGAAACAAAGCCACACGATGAAAAACAACTTCTGGAAGCTAAAAAGACCACATGTACATGTTAGAATACAAGATCGGGGCGATTCCGACGAATCGACCCTTAACGAGTCACCAAGGTTCTCGGACTCCTACTGGCCCTGAATGACGACCAAACACTATGAAACTTACATGAATGGGATCCAGACATCCCAGCGGTCATTATGACACTAACTAGACTAAGAATGGTTACCGTTTTCCGGTGAACCCTACAAATCGTGAAAATGACAGTTTTGCTAGAATTGGCCCGATCTAGCCCGTTCGAGCACCAAACCTCGCACAGAAGCAGGGAAAACGTGCAGGAGGAAGTGGTGATCCGTCTCCCTACCTCCACCGAAGAAACCGAGCGCCGAGGCGACTAAACTGTGCCGAAAACTACAACGCGAACTCGACCGCCGACTTTGAATCCACCGTTCGGGATCGCGGAAAAACCGATCCGATCCTCGCCCGATCGCGCACCTCATCGACCCCACGCCGTCGCCACCTCGCCTACGGTCCTCCTCCGTCTGCAGCCGGAGCCGGGAGGGCGAGAGAGGAGAGAAAACGGGAGAGAGAGGACGCGGCGGTGAAATGAGAAGGAGGAGAGAGGAAAGGAAAAGAAAAAGAAAAGAAATTAGGAATTTTCCTAATTTTTGAAAATTTCGATATTAGCCCGAAAATGCACTAATTCATTAAAATACATAAAAATAGTCGAAACGATCCTCGCGAAGAGTACATCGCAACTGTATTGTCCACGAGTCGATGAACTGAGAAATAAACTCACCGCATGGTTCCGTAACTAGTACGAGAGGAAAACCCACACGGATCGTAAAACTCAACTCAGGACCCACAAAGCGATCCGAAACTCCCCGAAAAGAATCCGAAAGACCTAATAATGATCCAATAAAGATCCAGGACATTACAATACCTAGGGGATAACCCTCCGATGCTTAAGTCAGGACCTCGTTATGAGGGGATCGAGAGGGAATGGAGTAGAGAGATGAGGATGAGAGTTGATGGATCAAGCCTGGAGTGATGGCCGGACTTCTGGAGGAGTGCTCGCCACGCCCAATAAGTGCTCGGAGAGCGCTCACTAGACTGGAGGGGTGCTCGGAAGTGTGCCGAAACTCTATTATGTACTCGTCAACGTAGCGTAGCGCGTGTCGGAGTCTCTGTTGCACTATTCCTCTATCTGTCCGCGTTTGTATTCGTGTTCCCTCCATCCCTGGTGGGAGGTCCATTTATAGGGGTTGTCCTGGCGGTGGAGGCCTAACCCTTAGTAAGGAAGGGCGTGAGTCGTGGGGTAACGTCTCCCCGTGATCGTGGGGAGTTTTCCGTTAGACATCCGTTCCTCCGGAGTTGGGCGGCCTTTAGGCGAGTGTTACGGCACCCGTAGGGCATGCTCGCCTTTACTTGAGTCGTGGCCGATGATGGCGGGAGTAACATTCGGTCGCCGGAGGGTCATCCAGCGTCCGATATGCCCGGGTCGATGTCCTTCGTGAGCTGACGAATCCGATGACCGGCCCTACTGGGTCGCCTATCGTGGGCGGTGACTATCTAGGGTTGACACGGGCCTGGTGTTAATGGGCCGCACATGGGCCAAGCTGATTTTACCATCCTGAGTTAGCTTCAAATTTACCATATATCTTTTTATTTCGTCTCTTTTCTTGATATCCAAGTAGGACAGGAAGGCACTACTTGCGTTACACTTGGGTAGTCACACCTAGACTAATCCACAAATAAAAATAATAAAATAAAAAAGACACATGATCATAAAACAAAGGAATAGAAAATTGGATATCTATGAATCTCTAGCAGGAAGAGGGAAGCCAAAGCAGCTTCTCCTGATTTCATAGTTGACCTTATTAGTCTAACCTAAAGACCCATTTTGCAGGTTGTCTTGATTTTGGATAACTTATCCTAAGAGGTACGGCAGACTCGATCGAGATGGCTGTCATAAATATCATTTCTCTTGATACTACAGTATTCATGCATGAGTGATGTACCCCGAATAACGTGTTGTCAACTACAATTTCCTTGAATGCTATAGCTATTTCTAAATTATGGTATATATTATCTTTCATCAGCCTAACCATAATGGTGGAGAAAGATCACCAGGATTCTAATTAAGTGTCGAAATAAAATATTGTCATACTGCGATTATCTAGAGATATTTATCGAATAAGTTTGCACGAGCTTTTTTGTTGAGAAATTTTTTTTGACGGTGATAATCCTTTTTTAATTTGCAAGAAACAAACAATAATGTTGCAACTTTCTTTGAGGGATTCGATCAAGTACAGGTTTGGGTCTTCTTGAGTTCACTGACTTTGAGAAGAAGCTTATTCATTAATCAAGATTCTTCTTCTGGATAATGGAGACTGAACCTATTGATTCTAAGCGATTCTAATAATTATCTAGTTTGTTTGATATTTAATCACAATATCTCCTTGCACATGTGGAAGCTTTTAAAACCAATGATTTGGAGGAAAGCACGGTTTGATAATAATAGTAGATTATTTTAAAATATCTCAGTTAATAACCAAAACTGACTATTGTGATCTAGGGTCAAATAATCTATTGCAACTTAAGACCCCATCGTTAAATAAAACATGATTACCAATATAAATATATATATTTACATACACACACAGATAGATTGATTGAAAGAAAGAAAGAAAGATAGATAGATAATGTGCATTCCCATGATGAGAAGATGGGAAGCCCGCTGAATATTCTCAAGGTTAATGACAATTCAACATTCCAGATAGGGTTTTGGGAAACCTTAAGTTGAAATTCAATTTTTCATAAACAATTAAAATTATGGCATGTCATAATGAGTGTGTCATTCAACATATTAGCCTATGACACGGATACAAATGAAATTAGATTGTTTCCAAGGGTAACTATTTAACAAAAATAAGATGTTGAGATGGATAAGTGTTTATTAAGGAGAGAAAGGATGAGATTGAAGATGAACATATATGTAAAAAGTAGGCGTGGCCCCCGTTGATTCTAAGCCAAGAGTGTTGGGGTGCAAGGCACGGATTCAGAGGGGGTGAATGAATCTCCATTCAAAAATTATTGCGGAATAAAACTTTTGCCTACACTCAATGAAGTCTACTGAGACCACTGAGCTCTCTTACTCAGGAAACTGAAAATGCTGAAGATAGATAACCCACCCAAGGAATCGCGCAGACTCAACTCACAAATTCGCTCAAGGGACGAGAAGCACTAAGAAGCATATGTTGCTATTAAGTACTCAGTCGAACACTTAACAGCAATACCAAATCACGCAGGAAAGCTTCTGATATAGAACGCTCAAACAACCTGAGAAGGGGCATAGAAGATATGGAAATGTACGCAAGGTAAACCACGATGGACAAGATATTTTTAGGTGGTTTGGCCATAGCACAGTCTACCTACGTCCACCCCTCACGCCAAACCGGAGTGAGGCTTCCCTTGCAAACACAAGAACCGCAGACTCAGTCTGCAACAGACGCTGCCTAACAGCTTGAGACAGAGGAACACACTCCTCTCTTCCTCCAACCCGGAGGGGAACCACCAGTGACTGTCAGTCACTAGCAGCCAGAGACCCAAGTCTCTCTTCCTCCAAACTGGAGGGAAACCAAAAGTGACACCCAGTCACTTGCAAACCGAAGAACAAGTCTCCCTTCTCCTGAGACCATAGGAGGAACCCCGATCCCAAACAAGAGAAACGGAAAGCACTGAGAATATGAAAAGAATAAACGAAAAACAAACAAGAGAAACAAAAATAGATATAGCTCCGAGGAGCACAATGACTGTGGATTTGATCCACGAGTCAATTCATGATCAGATCTTCAGGATGCACTGGCTGCACACACTTTCTCCTTCTCACGATTTTCTTCTCTCTCACTCTGGCTCTCAGCTTCTTCTTCACTCAGTGACTACCTCTCTTCTTCTTCTTCTTTTTTTTTTTCTTCTTCTTCTTCTGTTGTTGCTACTGCTGCTGCTGCTGCTGCTGGCTCTCTTTTCTTGTCTTCTGACAGCCTCTTTTCCTTTCTTCTAGCGGCCTCTTTTTAAGCACCCTGTTGAGTTATGATTTTGGTGATTGTTGTGATTGTTAAGTTATGGTTTTGATGATAACTAAACTTAATGTATGATTAAGTGATGATAACTAACTTGTGGTTGATTGCTCATGCTCTTGTTATTTATGTATGGTTGAGATGGCAAATGGGAACGGTTACATGGTCTTGATCCTTAGTTTGCATATGTTAGTTTTACAAGAGGCAAGAGGTTTCATAACCTCTTCAATGGGAACAAGCATGGTATTAACCTTGACTATCTTGCTTGCAGGATCAAACACATGGCAGTCACCTGGTGAACCAAACGTGTGGATAAGCACCCTACTCCTCTACAATCCAAAATAGGTGGTATATGTCATTTACTGTCAAGAACCATTGGTCAAAACACTCAGTGAAAATCCACAAGGTCAAAGACTCAGTTGACACTTTCTAAACTGTCAAGGGTGATGCCACAGACATGAACGGGTGGCGAAAGGACTTAAGCGACGAAGCTGAAGAGGTTAACAGATCGACTCGGGAAAACCCGGGGTCTACCTAGCTGGCGGTCGACCGCCAGCACAGGGGCGGTCGACCGCCCCTGTTAGCAACCTCCAGTCTACCGGTCTCTCAGTGGCGATCGACCGCCAGTCCAGTAGCGGTCGACCGGGATTCCCAGGAACCATCCGTCTACTGGTTTCTCAGTAGCGGTCGACCGCCAGCCCCTGCAGGTCGACCGCCAGCCCCGATAAGCCAAAAATATTGACTTTTGTCCATCTCGAAAGAAGTATCTCCTCTTGCTATTTTTTAATCCCAAAGCCACCAAACCCTCCAGAATTTGTGGATCTGGTCTAGGGCTTGTCCATAGACCTTCCAAGGGTTATAAAACATCTTATTAGAGTCATAACCCTAATCGGCCAAGAGATCCAAAGGGGAGGCTGTCCAAGGAGGAAGAAGAGGTACTGTAGCTCCGTGGACAGTACCTCGTGCAGCAAGCTCTTCATCTATCTCCAACCCATTCAAGGTATTTCTGAAGCCATCTACCTCCAAGAAGGTGTAGAAGCAATCATGGTTCAAAGCTACATCCATATACCTCTTCATCAACTCAAGGTGATCCAAGGGAAGAAGAAAAAGGATGCTACAAGGAAGGAGGAGCCATTCAAGCATCATCTGAAGGTAGTCTAACTCCATTTGACGTCAGCAATCTCAAAGGAAGAGAACAAGCTCACAAGCATCAAGAAGATACAAGGATTTGTCCAAGGAAGAAGGAAGGGTACTGTAGCCGTGAACAGTACTCCGTGCAAGAAGATCTACATCAAATACAAGGCCATTCAAGCTGAGTCTCAAGCTATTCAAGTGAAGAAGGAATCAACGTGAACATCCAGAGCACACACTCAGGGGGAGCCTAAATCAGGAGCTTTCTAAACTGTGGTTTATTCATATTGGTGTTTTGTGCTTTATAGTTTCAGATTTATGTTTCTTATAAACTACAAACTCATGTGTGTGTGGATCGTTGTTGGATCCGTGGTCGTGTGTGTGTGTGTGTGTGTCGTATTTGATTCGTGTGTGCGTAGGTCTTCTTAGATCTGCGCGTGTGTGTGGATTTATCCAGATCTTAGTGTTTATGTGTGTGGAGTGCTGCACTTGTCGCAGCGTGTGTGTGTCTTGTTGATCCGCTTGTTGGATCGTGTTGGAGACTTCATCTCCGTGTGTGTGTATGTTTTGGGGCGCGTCCCCGTGTGTGTGGGCAGGCGTCGTCTTGCGTGTGTGATTAGAGCGTCGTCTCCGTTTGGGGATTTATCTCCGAGTGAAGCCTCACCGGGTTTGGTGAGGGGTGGACGTAGGATTGTCGTCGTTACATCCGAACCACCTTAAAAACTGCTGTGCATTGTGTGTTATTTGTGTGGTTTGATTGTTTTCGTTGTATGGTCGTGTATGAATGGAAAGTTTGAGAGAATTGGTTAATTAGTTTTCATTTGCTAATTATTGTTTATCACATATTTTGTAAAAAGGGTAAATGTTTTCGTAAAATTTGTTATCACCCAATTCACCCTCCTCTTGGGTGTCATTGATCGCGGGACTTCAATTGGTATCAGAGCCAATGCTCTAATTTCATAGATCTAACGATCTAGAGTGATCCAGATCAATGACTACCATTATGTACACTTTGAATTCTCCACCGGTGTTTGATGGTTACAATTTTAATTTGTGGTTAGGAAGGATGTGTAGTCTAGTCAACTCATATGATCCTAAGCTATGGAAGCTTATCTCACATGGTCCTTATGAGTTGCTTAAAGATAAATCTATCTGGATCGCAGATTCCAAGCTTAAACATGATCAAAATTGTTTGGTTCTAAAATTGCTTATTGCTGCAGTTGATTCTAATCATTTCCCTTTTGTCTCCCATTGCAGATCCGCGAAGGATATCTTGGTTGGCTTAACCAAAGTCCGGGAAGGGCATGAAGATCAATGTCTTGTGGCAGGCAAGAGTGATCAAGGGAGTGATCAGCAAGCTGACTCAAGCTCAAAGGTAAATTCTGATTTTGATAATGAAGATGAATTTAGCTATGAGGAGTTATTGATTGCATATGATGAGCTTGCTGATAAATATGAGAAGGTTAAGTCTGAAAATAAAAAATTGAAAAAGAATGTTGGACAAAATAAATGTGATTCTCCATGTAAAGAATACTCGCACTTGAAGGAATTGATTGATGGTCATGTGTTTGACATTGAAATTCATAAAGATCAAATTTCTTCTTTGAGAAATGAAAACAAAGAGCTGAGAGAGAGAGAGAGTAAGTCTTATGAACAATGGTCAAAATGAGTTTGCTCATAATAAAAATCTTGAAATAGAAAATGAGAAACTGAAGAAATTGAGTAGAACCATTTCTGAAAGATTACTTGCTTTTGAAAAAGAAAAATCTATGAATATTGATCAATCTGAAAAAGTACATGCTTTGTTGAAAGAAATTGAAAGTCATAAAACCATCAATGTTACTTTATATGAACAAGTCAACTCTTGTGAAAATAAACTTCCTTCCCATGAATTGCACATTGCATCTCTTGAGAAAGAGATTATTGACTTGAATGCTTCATTGTCTAGATTTGTGAATGGTCAAGAAAATTTGGACAAATTGTTGGGGACGAAAGTGAATTTTCAAAGGGAATGACTGAGTTTTAATCCTGTGAACAAAAAGAAGTTTGAAAATAAAGTTTATACATCTTTTGTGCACAGTTCAAACATAGCCAGTACATCAAATGGGTCCCCAAATCAATCTTCTTCACAGATAATAAAAAGATCAAATGAAAATCTGAAAAAGAAAAATCATGTTGCACACACACATGCATCCATAAAGAAAATCAATTTGCATCAAAAATCTAAAAATGCTGCTAGAACCTCCATGCATGTTGAACATACCTCTTCCACACACACACAACCAATTAGAAAGTAACTCATATATTTTTATTGTGGAAAATATGGACATGCTATGCATAATTGTTTCATTATGAAGAATGATGATTTGAGAGCATGTAGAAACCAAGCTGTTTTAAAAAATGCAAAGAGAGCCTTCACCACAAAATCTTCAATGCATTACAATCACTATGGTAAAAGGAGTCATACAACTTCACACTGCTGGTTATTGTTGAAGAGAAAGAACTCCTACTCAACACATCATGTTCATACACACAAATCAGTAGAACCCATGAGAAGAAAGAAGATGATGCCACGTGCCGTCTACCATCACTTTGGCAAATCTGAAATGTTAAGCATGATTATTTTCTTATGAAAGATGATGATTTGAATGTTGTTAAGGAGTGGAAGCCACGTGCCAAGAATGCTGCTAACCCACAAGGACCCAAGATGATTTGGGTACCTAAGAATACAAATTGAGAAATCTATTTTGCAGGAGTGCCATGAAAATGGAAAGTATGACATCTATTTTCATCAAGAAGGTAAGGCATACGAGTCAAGTGACTCAAGCAAGGTTGGAAGAAAACTCAAAAACTGAATTTGATTTCTCAGGTGATATCCCTCTCACTCTCTCCACTAAAAGTGTTATGTCATGTTTTACCATGTGCTGTATAGTTATTTGATCATGCATGAGTCTGTACATGCATTCCATCCATAGATAGTTACATACCCTTGTGCATATCATCCTCATATAGCATCTTGTTGAAGTGGAGTTTTGAAACCGTCAATAAATCTCGCTGCATATACTGAGTTTGCATAAGCCTTCACATACTGTCATGCATAAATTGAATATTGTAAATTCATGTCATAATGCATAGCAATCCTCCTACCTTCACCATCCTTGACTACATAGTATATCAAATGGTGACATGTGAAAGGGCAGGTTACGCATGTCTGAAAGCTATCACTACGCGTGAGGTGATCTTCAGATCTAAGTTCTCCGCCCGGTACTATGAGTCAATCAGTCACAGGCTGCACATGGCATTAGATTTTTACTGAGCATATCACAGTCATGCACACATTGAGGGGGAGTCATCATATTCGTCATATGGGCTTAACATTTAGGTTCACACGAGTCATGCATTGTATCTAGAACTATCTAGGGGTGTTGGTTGTTAAAATTATTTGTCATGTCATTATTAATAAATTTGAATCGAAACTGATAAATCAAATCTTCTTGTCCTTGGATGCAGATCATACTCCCAAAAGTCAAATGATAATGGGCTAGTCATGACCAGGCTTGAATTAATTAAGGAACACCTTGCAAGGATAAAAATGTTAAGAAATTTCCTCCACCACCACCCGGAGATAGGAAATGATTTTGATGAGTACCCAAGGTATGGTATGAAAGGCGCACATCTCTTTTGACTGAGAATTGGTTGAATGGATAAGGTTGATTAAACACATCTCATGAGGCAAATCAGGTAAAAGACACTTTAGTGGTTCAAGCATATGTGGATGATATCACTCTATAAACTACTAATAATGCCTTTACTGAACAATTTGCAGGGATTTTTTGCAAGGAGATTTTGCTATAAGCCTCGTGAATGAACTGAATTTTATTCATCTTTGGATTGCAGGTGGAAGGCTTGGATCAAAATGGATTCTCAAGGCAAAGGTATGAAAAGTAAAATCTGAAGTACTAACCGTTGTGGGGTTAGCAATCTTAGTGCACGAAGGCTTTCGATCTTGTCATCTAAACTAAGGTAATTCAACCTCGTCAATTCATGCAATGATCTTTTGTCACTTGTTGACACTTTAGGATGACAGGTATTGTTTCAAAACTTGAATTGTCATTCACTAGTCTGCTGTGATGAACTTGTCTAACTGGCTTGAGAAGTGTGTATTGAATATTTCTCATTTTGAATTACACAACCACACCTGAATTTAACTACATATCTGGTATATCAAATGACGTCTGTGGAAGAGTGGATTATGTCCACTTGGAAGCATTCCCTATGCGTTGAGCTGGGTCTTCGGACTAAAATATCCGTCTCGTACTAGATTTTGAAAACCGTGATTGGCTTGTGATTGGTGGAGTTATGAATGAATCCTTGAGCTGAGTTCTTTAAATTGAAAATATGTTTCTGATCAAATAATTCAAACATGTAGCTTCTAGATGATTTCTAATTTCAAAACTTGTGAAATGCTCTTGATTATCTGATTTTGAACAATTCTAAAAATTAGGTTGCATTATTTAATTTTGATCATTTATGCACCCTTATTCATAAAGGCCATGTCATGAAAAATGTTGTTGACACATTAATATAATGTGAATGCTCCAATGTCAAATTTGCCTCAAGGTTTGAAGATCAAGCCCTCCTATACTACATTTGCATCTTGCATCACATGCTCATCTAGGCATAGGTTGCACGCATTAGAATGAATTCATGCATTAGCTGAAGTTAGTTCATTCATTTGGTATCAGAAGTTTTGCACCACATTGCATTCTGTCTTGGCATGTTGCATTTCATTACTATATGATCAAGTTGTATTACATCAGTACTCATACATTAGCTGCATTCACTTCATTCAATTGGTATCCATTTGTTTGGCATCAGTTGCACATTTGCATTGCATGTTGCATAGATTCCCTCTGTGTGCTTTCTTGATATTATATGATATTCACCCCATCCCTTGGCATTTCTATGGCCTTATGTCTTCTTGATAAATAATACTGTATTTGAGTTATTATTAGAGTGTTTCATGTCGTGCACTCTGGGAGAGTTTATATTTCATAAGTGCATCTATTTAGGGGGAGTTGCACTGTTATGTATTCATGATATTTTTGGTATACATGCTGAATCAAATTCGCACACTTCATGCATAAAATGTGAAAATGAGTGTTAAAGATAAAGATATATGAATTTCTTTTCAACACTCTCGATATGTTAAACTTGCTGCATGTATGTTTAAGAGACAGTTGAGAAAAAAGCTGCCTACCTATCCTTTTTTTAAAAAATCTCGAATGAAAATGAAAGGCAGAGCAATGCTAAGTGTCACTGAGTAAACTGGGCACATGTCACCTTAGACGTGATGTGGTTCATATCTGAAAAGTGTTGACTAGTATCTCTGTTCAAAATGAGGTGAAATGGTTCAGTATTCTGAGTAACCGGGGATTCTGGCTTGAGCTCCATGCGTCTACTCGCGTAAAAATGGATTATTTGAACCTGATCACTCTTGAAAAATTCTGACTGTCATGTGATATTGGTTGAGTTGAAAAATGATGGTGAAAACTCATTATGGTAGAGCGTAGCCTCCAATACGCTATTCTCAAAATAAAAGTGCAGTCTGTAAAATGTCTCCTTGTGTTGATCTGAAAATCTGAATATCCATATTACAACTATCGTTTTTCATGTTACTCACTTACACAGCTGGAAATTTGATTTAATATGTATTCATAAAATTGATTGACTGCTTTAGCAATTGCATGAATCTCCTATATGATTGCACAATATCTCATGTGCTACACGTGCATTCCGGTTAGCATGACTCGCTTGCATCTTTCTTATATCTATTCCCTTCTTATATATGTACGGGGGAGATTGCATGTATGTTTATATGTAACTGTTTGGTTGCATTGTGTGCACTTCATGAGTCACCATTTGCATGTGTTGCATTTCATGCATTTCAAACCAAAATATAAAAATCAGAAAATTTGAAAATCAAAGAAAATCCTTTTGATATGCCCTCCTACTCTTGCTTGTTATGAAAATCTGCCATGAGATCTAGATTTTGAATGCTTTTCTGCTGAACACCTCATCCTGTGCACATCTTCCTCCACTGGTTCATATCCTTGAGGCCAATCATCACCTTCAATTGGTATCAATACATGCTTGACTGTATTTGCTTTGGATGATATCATATTGATTTGTGAGAATAATCACCAACTGGTTTCTTCTGATTAGCATCATATTGTTTTGCTCGTCTATGATTTACCCTTGCTTCTTCTGATTTGATATGATGGGCTATTGATGTTTCAAAGAGAGTTAATCTTGTCCTTCCTTATTTGGCTCATTCCAGCTCGCTTGATACTACTATTGTGGGAGAAAGAGTTGCATTATCCCGCCTTTTGATTATGTCAAAGGGGGAGAAAAATTGATAATTGTGTGTGACAGGGGGAGACGAATATATGTGTCATTCTGTTATATCCACTATGTTGTATCATCATTAATAAATTTATCATTAAGTTTGTCATCATCAATAAGTTTATTATCATCAAAAAGGAGGAGATTGTTGAGTTATGGTTTTGGTGATTGTTGTGATTGTTAAGTTATGATTTTGATGATAACTAAACTTAATATGTGATTAAGTGATGATAACTAACTTGTGGTTGATTGCTGATGCTCTTGTTATTTATGTATGGTTGAGATGGCAAATGGGAACGGTTACATGGTCTTGATCCTTGGTTTGCATATGTTGGTTTTACAAGAGGCAAGAGGTTTCATAACCTCTTCAACGGGAACAAGCATGGTATTAACCTTGACTATCTTGCTTGCAGGATCAAACACATAGCAGTCACCTGGTGAACCAAACGTGTGGATAAGCACCCTGCTCCTCTACAATCCAAAATAGGTGATATATGTCATTTACTGTCAAGAACCATTGGTCAAAACACTCAATAAAAATTCACAAGGTCAAAGACTCAGTTGACACCTTCTAAACTATCAAGGGTGATACCACGGACATGAACGAGCTGCTAAAGGACTTAAGCGACGAAGCTGAAGAGGTTAACAGACCGACCCGGGAAAACCCGGGGTCTGCCCAACTGGCGGTCGACCGCCAGCATAGGCGCGGTCGACCGCCCTTGCCAGCAACCTCCAGTCTACCGGTCTCTCAGTGGCGGTCGACCGCCAGCCCAGTAGCGAGCGACCGGGATTCCCAGGAACCATCCGTCTGCAGGTTTCTCAGTAGCGGTAGACCGCCAGCCCCTGCAGGTCGACCGCCAGCCCCGATAAGCCAAAAATATTGACTTTTATCCTTCTCGAAAGAAGCATCTCCTCTTGCTATTTTTTTAATCCCAAAGCCACCAAACCCTCCAGAATTTGTGGATCTAGTATAGGGCTTGTCCATAGACCTTCCAAGGGTTATCAAACATCCTATTAGAGTCATAACCCTAATCATCCAAGAGATCCAAAGGGGAGGCTGCCTAAGGAGGAAGAAGAGGTACTGTAGCTCCGTGAACAGTACCTCGTGCAGCAAGCTCTTCATCTATCTCCAACCCATTCAAGGTATTTCTGAAGCCATCTACCTCCAAGAAGGTGTAGAAGCAATCACGGTTCAAAGCTACATCCATATACCTCTTCATCAACTCAAGGTGATCCAAGGGAAGAAGAAGAAGGATGCTACAAGGAAGAAGGAGCCATTCAAGCATCATCTGAAGGTACTCTAGCTCCATTTGAGGTCAGCAATCTCTAAGGAATAGAACAAGCTCACAAGCATCAAGAAGATACAAGGATTTGTCCAAGGAAGAAGGAAGGGTACTGTAGCTGTAACGACCCGAGAATCCGATTACCGGGAAGGCCCGATAACCCGAGACTCGCATCGCCGCCCACGAGCCGGGAGGGCTCAGAAGGGCTAAAAGGAGTGTGGAGGTACAAAGAAATAGGAAATAAAGCAGGACAACCAACAACAACAAGCTGAAAGAAAGAATAACTACAGCTACAACAGAGTCCAGTCCAACAGAAAGTACAGTCTAAAGCAGTAAAACGTACCACATGCCAAGTGAACACTCGGCCCGGCAAGCTGGCAACTGAGAACCTCCGCTCCGCACCCTCGAACCTCGAGGAAGGACCGCTACACCTGAAAAGCAGGGAATGAGTCTCCAAAACAGAGACTCAGCAGGGATCCCGCGGAACCCCAACCGGAAACAGCGGTGGTAGCGGAAAGGAGAGCTACAACTACAGCAGGAACAACAAACCGGTGGCCGGTCAAAAACTCGGCACTACAGCTACTCCTACTGCCAGAAGGCAGACCTCGATCACGTAGTCGAAGCTACCCAACCATGCTAGCACCACCTACCGAAGTAAGAACACACGGAAACCATGCCGTAGAGGCCTGTCCCCCGGACAGCCAACCTGGACACGCTATCCAAGGTGCGACCCCGACCATCCGATCGCGGGTACCGCACAACAAGACCCAACCTCAGCAAAGCCACTAGCACTAAACTCACGGCGCAAGAACCGACACACGCGCCAAGGTGAAACAACCGAACTCATCGGTCAACGCGACCGAAAACCCGAAGGTCAAAGACACAGAGACTGACAGTCTGTCACTCCGTACTCGACAGGAGTACCACCCACTAGAAGCACAGCCGGTAACGTCCCCTGAAGTCTTGCACCGCACCGCAGGTGAACCGCCTAACGTGGTAGGTCCTACCCGAGGCGCGAACACCGTACAAGTAACCACAAACAAGTGACTAGCTGGGGTCACGCCCGTCGATGTGCGTCCACTATCCCCAACCACTTGTGCACACACAGACCACGCATCCTAGATCTGGCCCTCTGACCGGTTTTCTCCTGGCACTGGACTCTGATTTGACGAGGGGCCCGACGGTAACCAGTCTAAAACGGTCCTCAGGGTAAGCCCGTACACCACTCCCTGGTGCGATCAGCACACGCGTACTGATAGGCTACGACTAGTGGAGGGTCACTGAAGGAGTAGACTCTCAAGACAACGGAAAACAACGTCCGAATCCGACGACGTACGGGGACCACCCCACGTACCGGCCCCGTCGCACGGTGACCACAGTCGGAGAAGAAACGGGACTCACAGTCCACTGCCACGCACGCACCGTGCGCTAGAGTCGATAAAACTCAAGTGGCGCTAAGCCACTGGACTCTGGACAGTCCTCCAGACACACTACACCCAACGGTCCTTGAGTCACAAGACTCGGGGTCAAGACCGTTGTACGCAACAGCACAAGGCCGTCAATCTAGTCCAATCTCTAGGTCTAAAACCACGGTAGCACAAGTACCGAGACAACTCACGAGTCACTAAGACCACTCCCTCGGGAAGGGAACGCAAAGGACCAAGGCCACCCACACGGGCCACACGGAAAACACAGAAGCACGATTCCCAGGGCAGCACACAAGCCACCACGACGATTTCCCATCTTGAAGCAAGCGGGAAACCTCCAACCCCAGGCCGGACAACTGGACTCGCAGTCCAAGGCCAAACACATGGCCCACACGGAAATCGCCTTCCAAAGGAAACCCACAATATGCGGGGGAGATCCCACCGCACACACACCGATACACGGTGACTCGATCGAGCGTAACACGAAAGCCCAACACGCGAGAAGTCACCCGGACTCTCAACCCTATGGGCATGCTAAACGAGATAACACAGTCCTCCAGACACCCTCAAAACACGGACACAGAATCCCATGGGTGTCTAGCACTCACGAGGCCGCAAGTCGACCACTGGGTCACAACCGGGTCGACCGGAGACCAACACAACACAATCGGAAGGCTAGAAGGTCACCCGGACCCGCCAAGCCCACGGGCACGCTTATCGAGGTAACCCAAACCTCTGGACACCCAAAGACACGGTCACGGAACTTCACGGGGTGTCCAGGACACACACGGCTCAAGGGGGGGCATGATCAGCCGCAGACCGCCCGCCCCGGTAGCCCGGATGGTCACTTCACTAACGCGCTATAGGTCTATAGCGCGTTCAAGCAGAACGTGCTAGGAGCCTATAGCGCGACAAGGCAGGTCACGTTATGTTTCCATAGCGCGACAGTCTAGAACGCGCCATAGCCCTATAGCGCGACAGGAATCGCCATACTGTTCATCTTCTCCGATGAACGCGCTCTATCGGGGCAGCGCGACCATCAAGAATGCGCTACTGGAGCATAGCGCGTTCTCAGTCCGCGCCCGAAAACGGTGGAAACCACGGGAAAAACCATTCCACGCCCCGTTCACCCCCAGGTGAAGGGGAAACAAAAGGGGAAACCTTCCCCAAGCCCCTAGGCATGCATCTAAACCCCTGGATCGCCCGAAAACCCAGTAAAACGGAAGATCCGGCTCACACCTCAAAAACATGCATTTTCCCCAAAACGCCCCGTTTGGTCCGCTCGACTCACCACGGCCTACAAAACTCGCGGGAAAAGAAGTGCATGAGCTGGGGGTCCATCTCCCTACCTCCACCGAAGAAACGACGCGCCATGGACACCGGTCCACGAAGAAAACGCCGTTCAAGCCTCGCCGTTCCACGAACCCATGGCCGAGCTTCACCGCGCCTCCACCACCTCGATCCTCATCCATTCTCGCCCGTGCCTCACCCGCGCCGTCCCCGCCTCGCCCACACTCCACCCCGTCGGCCGCCGGAGAGAGAGGGAGAGAGGAGAGAGCGTGAGAAGAGAGAGGGAGAGAAGAGAGAAATGAGAGATGGGGAGAGAGAAAAGGAGGTTATAAATAGAAAATCCGGAAATTCGGAAAAATCCCAAAAAATAGAAAATCACACCCTCGCGATCCTCGGAACGTACCGATCGCAACGGTACCACATTCGCCTAGGTGAAATGGCCCGGTTCACTCGCAACGAGGTTCCGAAGGGAAAGCCGAAACCTACGCTGGGAATCGGAAAACACACGTGGAAAAAGCCGCGGAACGCGTCCGGGCCTCCGAAACGACTCCGGATCACGCCGATCCGAACACGAAAGATATCCGAATCGAAATTTCGGACACAACGGAGTCGGACGCTCCGAGAAACCAGATCCGAGACCCACGAACGAGGATCTGAAAAACCCGGGGCATTACAGCCCTCCCCCCTTAAAGGAATTTCATCCTCGAAATTCAGGACCCAGCACAAAGTCACAGGGGAAGAACACTGAACGAACTGACAACGCTGTCAGAGCCCCAGCACAGAAAATCTCGATTCTCATGAAAGCACCGATCCTGAGGGACACAGCCAGACTTACAATCACAAGCAACACCTCGCTCCTCGCGCCGAGCACACTGGCCAACAGAGCAGGCATATACCATCGGACACAGTCCGGCATCACCTCAGACAATGCGAGAATCACCCATGGCACCGCAGCCATAATCTCGCTCACCGAGGAAACACAACCCTTGACACGAGCAACAGCATGTGGTACGTTTTACTGCTTTAGACTGTACTTTCTGTTGGACTGGACTCTGTTGTAGCTGTAGTTGTTCTTTCTTTCAGCTTGTTGTTGTTGGTTGTCCTGCTTTATTTCCTATTTCTTTGTGCCTCCACACTTAAACATAGCATCGACCTGCTACAGAGTAGCACAGACCTTGTACTGCATGAGACGGACCATGGGTGTGCATGAGATGGAAACTAGCACGGACCCTGGTATGTGCATGAGACGCAAAATGAGACGCACTCAGACCTGGTATGTGCTTAGACACAACATGAGACGAAACTCAGACACAAACTGCATGAGACGCAATAAGAGACGCAAGACCATAAAATAGCACCGACCGCAGGCGAGCCAACGCTTGCACCAAACTGTCATGCATTAGATGTAGCATGAGACGTAAATACGAAACACAAACTTGCACTGACCCTAGGTGTGCATGAGACGCAACATGAGACACACAAGTGCATGAGACGCAAATGTAGACGCACTGATTTTATTGCACTGACCTTACATGCAATCCTGCTAAGTATTACCACTGACTTGATTGTGCAATGTGCACAGACTTCGTAAGGCATGCACAGACTTGGATGAAGTGCTACAGGAACTAGCACCGACTTTGCTACCTACAAGCCACAATGTGCATGGACCTTATTATGCAAAGTGCAAGGAATTGCACGGATCTATATATGTATGAGCATGGAATGCACCGACCCAGTCCTTGAGATACAAAATAGCACCGAACTCAAATGTTCATGAGAACAGTGAAATGCATGGACTTTTCTAAAACATATGAAGACTAGTATTGACCTTAATACATTCACCAACATTTCTGTGCAAGCATTAACATATGTACATATCTGAGATTGGGCAGAATATTACATGATCTGACTGTGCATTGACCTTACCTGACAATGAGTTGACTTTGACTTGGGTTGACTTCCTTTTCATGACACGTGAGTCATTCTTAAACATGTTCTGACATTTTCTCATAATACATCAGAATTATATCATAAAGATGTACATATAAACATAATGAGACATAATATTTGTCATTATCAAAACTCCAAAATCACATGGGACACAACAATCTCCCCCTTTTTAATGATGGCAATATTATGAGTCATTACAATAGATTCACCATGATGATTATGAAATACCAGTATAAAATATGAGTGAGATATGAATGTGCATGAACATTCACCATAGAATAGCTCAGTCATTAGTCAAAAATGAGCATGTAAAGCACCATGAGTGCAACATCTGACAAGAATTACAATTGATGATGCAAATGATGACTGACCAAGAGTGACAAAATGATTCACAAAAGTTCTCCCCCTTTGACAACATCAAAACAAATGGAATTATCATTGACTATTAAAAGAGAGAATATTGAAGCTAGTATACAAACTGAGTGACTATCATCTAAAACTCCCCCTGACAAGATACTCTCTTGTTTGACAGAGCAGGAGGGGTGGAAAGAAATGAATGATTATTGAACCACAGGAACATACAAGAATTCTCCCCCTTGGATGGATAGTGTGATTGGAATGAAGCACTGGGGTAATTATTGACAGATAAAGCAATGACATAAAGAGGTCAACAGATAGTGCTGTATGTAAATATATCAATCAATTAGGTCTGAAATAATGGAGTCCAATTTGAGAAAGCAAGCATTCAGAATGAATGAGAAATGTTTTCAATGGAATATCAATTTCATAAATTTGATTAAATAGGTATTTTAGACTCTTCTGTTATAGAGATTTATGAATGATTCTTCATTGACTAGTCAGATCAGAATATGATGTATGCAAGGCTTGTTCATAAGCTTTCTGTACTCATATCTGAAATCAATTTTCTTAATAAAAGTGAACCATGCTTTCATATTGAAAGTCTTGTTTAACCTTCTTCTTTCTTACTCACTCAATTTCAAAGATTCCCTTAAGAGATGCAATCAATAGTATTGAGGTTAAACACATAAGAAAACATTTGTTTCTGTCAAGGGTTCCAATAGAAATTTTCTTTTGCAAATATTTTCAAATGATACACTAGATCAGCAACAATTTTCATAACAATCTTCATGAGCACTTGAGTTTAGTACACCCTTGTGACTAGAGGATACACGTTGTTTAGACGCCAGTATCCCTAAGCACTTGGAAGGACTAACTGTCATGCTTCATAAGAATAGAGATAGCATTTACACTTCATGACACACTGCAACTCATTTCTTTGATGAGTGAGATGTATTTCTCAGTGTGCATGCCATTGCTCTGCCAGATTTTCAATCAATTTTTTAAGCAGAGATAACTATGGCACTTCATGACACACCTCAACTCATTTCTTTAATGAGTGAGATGTGTTTCTTAGTGACCAAAGATATTGCTCTGACTAGATTTACCCTTAGACATGTTCCAGATTCTCAGATGTTTTAAAACAATACTTATTTCATACATATCAATCAAGGAATATCATGATTTCAGAATTTTTAGAATTTAGAAGAGTTTAAAAGACATAACGTGAAAATGTTGGTTAAAGTTTATTAAGACTAACTCAGATATTTTCAAGATATGTTCATAAACAAACACAAGACATACATGAAACTTCAACCGGCTGAAAATTTTAGACATTCATAGTCCTATATAATAGAAGATTCCTCTTTAAGTTGTTTTCAGATTTATGATCAGGATATGCACAGAGAAATCTTTCTGAATTTTCAGGGAAGGCAGAAATATTTTAGGGAGCAGCCAATTCAATAGAGACCAATGGATAGGATGAGTGATAATGGCTGATAATAGTTGAACCAAGAAGCTGAGATGTGATGCATTTCACATTCATCACAGGGTTTTAAAGAAGATAGTAGTTCAAACTGAAGATGGGAATCTCAGTCGACAGAAGTGAGCTATATAGACAGTTATGTGATGCATGGGTCAGAAGTTCAAATAAGATAGGGTCAAGTAACCATTCAAGGTTAGCAGATAAACAGTGTTTTCAGACAAGAATTCCAAGCAATTGACCATTATTGATTCGAAGCTTACAACCTCAGATGTATAACAATGATAGTCAAGAAGGCAAGAGTAGATAGTTCCAAAGAGACAGTCACTAAACAGAAGATATGAGACAGTGATAACAATCAGTTCATTAATCAAGGCAGTGACATGATTAGCCGAAAGATAATGATACCATCTACTCACAAACCTCAAGGAACATACCAAGAAGAATGTCGACTCATGATGTCGACACTTCCAATCAGGACAAATGAAAAGTGCAGCAGCTTGTGTCAATCATTTAGAGGGTATGAGAATTGATTTAGCATCAGTGAGCTGAGAATAGTACTGACAGATGATCAAAGTCCAGAAAAGAATTCAGACATACCAGCTTAGAACTGTACTGATAGTAAATGTTACTCAAATTGGAAGAATGAAGTGCAAGGTAAGCTGATAAGCTAATCACAACCAAGACAGTGTATTAAGTGAAGCTCCCCCTCAGCAAAAGCAGGAGAAGAAATTACTGAAGACAAGTGAGACAAACTCATGACAATATTTTGCTCCCCCTGAATGCATGCACGCAACTAATCTTTTTGGAATTTTCAATATGTATGACATGCAATAAAATTTGAAACCAGTATATGCATTTAAGAACATGTATGCATATGCTTTGACTTCCCCAAAACTAAATGCATTGAATCATCAAGAATGACCACAAGGATCTAAATATTAGATGTTCAAGTCAGGGAATGCAGTTCTAATTCAGTCCAATCAGATTTTCAATAAATTCTTCAACAGATGAGCAATCTCATTTAGAAGATTTTCAGGCATCATTTATTTCAATGATAATCTACTCGATAGATGTATATATATATATGAGCATTTCATGCACAACACAACATGCAAGCATCAAATTCAGTCAATTCAGTTTTTCAGAAGTGCATTTTTTTGTTATCATCTCAATATTTAGACAGATATTTCTTGTGCATTGAAAGACATGAAACTTCACAGTGTGCAAGTGATGATAGATATGCATGAACAGATTAAACATGATATGCATTTTACTCAAATAAACAAACCTGTGAGCAGACAAAAATGGGGTTTTACCATAATCAGGTGCCTTGGTTTATTAACCCCCTTTTTATTCTTCAGCTTCCAAGGCACACCTGCACAACATAGATCTCATTTTGTGTTTCTAGGTACCCAAGACTTCTTGGGTCCTACATTGTTAGTAGCACCTCTAATGGGTGCCTTCCACATCCTTTGGGCTTTCACATCATCAAAAATCATTAGAGAACAACTATTCATGGAATGCCCAACTTGTCCGCAGTAATGACATGAGACAGCAGATTTAAATTTTCTTTTCTGCACATTAGCATTATCATGGAAATTTTTCTTTTTATTTCTATCAAGCACATTCTTCCTAGCAGGGTATCTTGCATATTTGAAATTCACATTGCTACCCTGGATATGCCAACGTCCTTGACTGTATGGTCATGCTTTCCACAGTGAAAATAAACAGAAGAGTTTCTCCTATGAGAGCCTAACCAGCATTCAGTAGCCTTGTGATCAGGCTTGTTACAATTGAAACATGTGATGTGCTGGTTTACTGAAATAGTCTGTTCTTGTTAAAAACATGATGGTTTCCAGGGAATTTAGCATGATGTGACTGTGAGCTTTTCTTACCATTTATAAATCAGCATTGTGCACCTACATGTCCTACCTTACCACAATTAAAGCATGCGATACTCTTTTTCTTAGTGGCAGGAAACTTCTTGACATGAGAGTCCCTGGCATGCATTTTTCTAGCATTCAGATCATCTAGCTCCATTAATCTACATTCATGCATCAAATGACCGAATCTATGACAGTAATGGCATGAAGTTTTCTGTTTGTATGCATGTGTATGTGTGTGCGTGGATGATTTTTGAACATCATGCTGTGAAGTGGCAGGAACCTTTTTGTTCTTTTGTGGATCAGTTGGTTGTATGGTTTTCTGAACCGTAAACTGAAAAATAGGTGATTTCTGAAAAATGTGAGAAGTAGATTTAGAAACAAAGGATGTCTAAATTTTATTTTCAAAATTCTTTTTATTTACAAGGTTATAGCCTAACCCCTCCTTCTGAAAGTTGACCTTTGTTCCCAGCAATTTGTTCAGATTATCTTGCCCACTAACAAATTTAGACAAAGAACTTTTCAAATCCTGAATTTCATTTTCAAGAGATGCAACGTGTATTTCATAACTTACAATCTCTTGTTCACTGTAATTGACAGCTTCATTCAAAACTTTGTTGACAATTTTGTATTCTTCGATCTCCTTTCTAAACTCATCAACCCTTTTAGATTCGTCTGTAAAGACAGTTTTTCCTTTTCCCAATGTGAGAAGCCTTTCAGACATAGCATTGTTTAATAGTTTTAATTTCTTCTTTAAGCTTATCATTCTGAACTAATTCATTTATTAGAAGCTGATCTCCTGAGTTCACCTCATGCTTTCTTCCACTTTCAAATTCCTTCAAATCTCTTTGCTGTTTTTCAACATTTTTCTGCAACTCCATGTTTACAGCTTTGATGGCATCAAATTTTCCAGCAAACAAGTTTTTCTCTTGTTCAAGTTTCTCAAATTCTTTTTCATTTTCTTTGATAGATCTTCTGAGAGACTCATTTTCAGATTTAAGTTTGTTCAATTCTGAGTTAGCAAGTTCAGGATCTTCTAGAGATTTTTTATTCTGAACAGGATCATTAGCACAGAACTGATTATCACTAGCTGAGCTAAGCTTCTCTTCTAGATCAAAGATCTCATTTACAAGTTCTTGATTTTCAATTTTTAACAATTCAATTTGTTTCTTAAGCATTTGAATATCAGACAAGCAAGCATCATGGGATTGTTTCAACTCCTGACATTTGTCACACGAAGAATTAGAACTATCCAATCCAGTCCTCTTTTTTAACTTTTTATATTATTTTCTTAACTTCTCATGTGACTCTAATAAGTCAGCATATGCATCCTCCCAGTCATTTATAGAAAAGTTATCAAAAGGGTTTACCTCATCATCGTCCTCTTCTTCATTTTGGCTGCCACTTTGATTACTTCCGTTAGCCATCATGCAGCTATCCTCAATTCTCCTGTGAGCTAGCTTCAACTTATCCATAATGTCCTTACCGGACCTGCAGTCATGAAAGCAAGAATGTAGGGCCTTGTCAGTAGATGCTTTCATTAGATTAAAAACTTTCTGATTTTCTCCAAGCTTTGATCTATGACTGTTAGTCCATTTGGACTCTTTCTTTGGTAATTTGTGAGGACCGTGTGAAATTAATTTCCACAGATCAGGATTAATTAGTTTTACATAATTATGCAGACTACTAAGCCACGAATTAAAATTAGACCCATTGAAAATCGGCGGATGAGCCATGGTGATCAGTTCAAGAGTAATTCTCGCGATAGATTGAGCACAAATAGAAATGCACCTAAAAAAGGATAACATGATCCTCTGCAAATCGTTGGATCTGATGAATCAGAGACCCGCTTTGATATCAATTGTTGGGATGCAAGGCACGAATTCAAAGGGGGGGTGAATGAATCTCCATTCAAAAACTATTGCGGAATAAAACTTTTGCCTACACTCAATGAAGTCTACTGAGACCACTGAGCTCTCTTACTCAAGAAACTAAAAATGCTGAAGATAGATAACCCAAGGAATCGCGCAGACTCAACTCACAAATTCGCTCAAGGGACGAGAAGCACTAAGAGGCATATGTTTCTATTAAGCACTCAGTCGAACACTTAACAGTAATATCAAATCACGCAGGAAAGCTTCTGATATAGAACACTCAAACAACCTGAGAAGGGGGATAGAAGGTATGAAAATGTACGCAAGGCAAATCACGATGGACAAGATATTTTTAGGTGGTTCGGCCAGACCACAGTCTGCCTATGTCCACCCCTCACCCCAAACCGAAGTGAGGCTTCCCTTGCAAACGCAAGAACTACAGACTCAGTCTGCAATAGACGCTGCTTAACAGCTTGACCTAAAGGAACACACTCCTCTTTTCCTCCAACCCGGAGGGGAACCACCAGTGACTTTCAGTCACTAGCAGCGAGAGACCCAAGTCTCCCTTCCTCCAAACTGGAGGGAAACCACAAGTGACACCCAGTCACTTGTAAACCGGAGAACAAGTCTCCCTTCTCCTGAGACCACAGGAGGAACCCCGATCCCAAACAAGGGAAACGGAAAGCACTGAGAATATGAAAAGAACAAACGAAAAACAAACAAGAGAAACAAAAATAGATATAGCTCCGAGGAGCACAATGACTGTGGATTTGATCCACGAGTCAATTCATGATCAGATCTTCAGGATGCACTGGCTGAACACTCTTTCTCCTTCTCACGATTTTTTTCTCTCTCACTCTGACTCTCAGCTTCCTCTTCACTCACTGACTACCTCTCTTCTTCTTCTTCTTTTGCTGTTGTTGCTGGCTCTCTTTTCTTTTCTTCTAGCACCCTTCTTCGAAGGGTTGGGTATTCTTATATAGGAGCAGGGGCTTCATATGCATGAGACAAAAGAACCCTACTGAAACTCCATTGGTCCACGTGTTGGACAAGAATGTTCATTTCCTCGGATCATGTGCCTTTCATTTACAGACGAGATTATTTCCTATAGAACAAAAGGTTTATTAAGTTTGAGGCCTTCCTTGGAGCTCACGTGCGCGCCTTTTGCCTTCTGGGCTCACGTGCCCCTTTTTGTTTTTAACTAGGTTCCTTCTATTGGATGAACAACGACTTGCACCGAGGCAAGGAATGCATAGACCCTATTTTGCCCCATGGCAAAACTTGCACCGAGGCAAGGAATGCACAAACTATGATCCTTTGAAACCAAACATAGCATCGACCTGCTACAGAGTAGCACAGACCTTGTACTGCATGAGACGGACCATGGGTGTGCATGAGATGGAAACTAGCACGGACCCTGGTATGTGCATGAGACGCAAAATGAGACGCACTCAGACCTGGTATGTGCTTAGACACAACATGAGATGAAACTCAGACACAAACTGCATGAGACGCAATAAGAGACGTAAGACCATAAAATAGCACCAGCCGCATGTGAGCTAACGCTTGCACCGACCTGTCATGCATTAGATGTAGCATGAGACGCAAATATGAAACACAAACTTGCACTGACCCTCGGTGTGCATGAGATGCAACATGAGACACACAAGTGCATGAGACGCAAATGTAGACGCACTGACTTTATTGCACTGACCTTACATGCAATCCTGCTAAGTATTAGCACCGACTTCATTGTGTAATATGCATAGACTTCGTAAGGCATGCACATGAAGTCCCGCGATCAATGACACCCAAGAGGGGGGGTGAATTGGGTGTTTACCAATTTTAAGAAAACTTTTGGCCTATTTTAAAATGTGTGATATAATGCTAATCAAGAGGTTCAAAACTGTTTGATCACAAATCGAATTTATCAAACTTAATTGATGATGATATGGATTAAGCAAGATATATATAGATAAATCCAGAATAACAATTTACATTAACACTCATGTAGAATGGAGGTAGAGGAAATGGATCAAACCACACAATTCAAACCATAGTGCACAGCGATTTTTAAGGTGGTTCGGATGCAACGACGGCAATCCTACGTCCACCCCTCACTAAACCCGGTGAGGCTTCACTCGGGGATAAATCCCCAAACAGAGATGACGCTCCAACCACACACGCAAGACGATGCCTGCACACACACACGGGGACGCGCCCCAATACACACACACACACACACACACGGAGATGAAGTCTCCAACACGATCCGACAAATAGATCACCAACACAAACACCCGCTGCCACAAGTGCAACAATCCACACACACAAGATAGAAAGGATGTAAATAGACCCACACAGACACAAACGCAGATCTAGGAAGATCCACACACACACGAATCAAATACAACACACACACACACACGACCATGGATCCAACAACGATCCACACACACACAAGTTCTTGCAGTTTATGATAAACACAATTACAACACCCAAAACATAAAGACGATGAGGCTTAGTTTAGAAAACTTCTGTTTTGGGTTCCCCTTGAATGCATGTTGCGGATCTTGAACGTATCTTCACTTGATCGGAGCTTCAATCCGTGCTTGCTTGGCTTTTCTCCTTTCTTACTTGTTTGGCTTCTCTTCTTTCTCCCTTAGGCACTCTTCTTAGAATCCTTGATTGCTTGCTTGGCTCTTCTCTTCCTTGGAGGTTGCTAGCTTCAGAATTGGCTTGAAACACCTTGGAGATGGATGAAGATCTTGTTGCACGAGGTACTGTTCACGGAGCTACAGTACCCTCTCCTTTCACCTTGGACAGCCTCCTCTTGATCTCCCTTGAAGCCCTCTTAGATGGTTAGGGTTTATGGCTCCAAATGATATGTTTTATAGCCCTTGAATGGTCCATAGACAAGCCCCAGACCAGATCCACAAATCATGGTGTAATTTGGGTCATTGGGATTAAACAAATGAGTAGAAAGACCTCTCATCGAGCTTGAAACAAAAGTCAACAAAAGGGGGCCTCGGGACTGGCAGTCGACCGGAATTCATGGGGCGGTCGACCGGAACCTGCTGCAGCTAGAACATTTTGGCTTTGGCAAAACCGATCGACCGGCCCTATGGTGGCGGTCGACCGAAACCTGCAAAAACTCCATCTTTTCGGTTCTAGCAATTTTGGTCGACCGGCCATGGTGTGTTGGTCGACCGGAAAGACCTATACCTGCAAAAATGAAGTGTTAGCCCAAAGAAACATGTCTATAAGTCAAGAGCTTCATGTCTATATCAAATCCATGCATTTTGGGATTAGATTCAACTTGGTTTATGCATTTGGAAAGTTCAAAGCAAATGAGCACTTGTCATTACATGAGATTATCTTAAACAAGTTCAATGCTCACTCTTGAAGATAACAGATTAAGGAATATCGCCCCTATAATCAAATTTTTGTTCCGGGGGCTCTGCCCCCTGAAACCCCCGTAAGGGGCTCTGCCCCCTTGACCCCCGCGACCTGACCGGGCAGGTCGATCCCCGTGCGAGGGCGCCCGATGGCGAGTTGCCAGGGCTTGAAACCTCATGAACGAGATGTATTAAGGAGAGGTATATGAGATACACATGGTGAGATCGATGCTAAGATAAGGTAAGAGTGATGAGGGCATCTCACGACACTCCCTCTAGCTTTGGTCGTCTACACACTCTTGATATGGATTGATCATGGTCTCCACTTGTTATCTTCATTTTCCCAGGTCTATTTTATGTATTTTCTTTTTATTGAGTCCTATCTTATGTATTTTCTTTTATTGAGTCATGTGGTTCTAGTCCATTTCCCTTATTTTGCTTAATTGGGCCTTATTTCCTTAGTTATGGGCCCATAGGATTGAGTCTAGGTTATGCTCGGTCTTCTGTCCTATTGTCAGGGACATTTTGGTCATGTAAAGAGTGGTTGCCTATATATAGGCCCCATCTCTCCACTTGTACTCACTTTTGATGAATATTGAAAAAACCACTTCCTTTTTACCTCTTAAACCTCTCTCTCTTACTCTCTTTCACTCACTCTCTCTCTCACTCTCTCTCTCTCCCAAGGGGAGTTCGCCCCCATCCTCTCTCCTCCTCCCCCCCTCACTTACTCCAACCCCCAACCACCTCCACTACCTCACCCACCTCCATTAAGACCCTCCACTTCCCCAAGCCCCTCATTTACTCCCCTCTCTTTGTCCCAAAGCAAATCCTCCACCTCCCAACACAATCCACCACTTCCCCACACAAAATCCCACCCCTCCCAAGGCCAATTTCGAATTTGAACCTTCCCTCCCTTGCCTTGGCCGCCCCATACCCTTCCCCTTTGGACCAAGTTCGCACCCCACCATCGCTTTCACTCACCCCTCCCCTTGTGCACCCTCACCTTCCCACCACCTCCACTAGCAGCCCAGCTCCTCTCCAGCCCCACTTCGCCCCCCCCACCTCCATCTCCCTAGCCCCCACACCCCTCAAACACCTCTCATCTCCCTCCCATAGCCATTAGAACTACCTTCCACCTCTCTCTCTCTTGGCCATTCCCTTCCCCACCTCTTCTTCTTCTCCTCATTCTCACCCTGTTTCAGGAAGCAGAATTACAGCAACTTGCAGAGGAGGCCACGATCATCCTTCAACGACTCAGGAAGCAAGGCCTACATTTCTGGATTCTTCTGCAAGTCATATTTCAAGGAGAGGTGGTCTCGTCGGCATCCGAGTTCGGTGCTGTCCGCAATCACCATTCTTCTACGACTGCGCAGAACCTCTCAGACCAGGAGCCAGAGTGGCAGAGAAGACTCTCCCACGACGAACCTTGAAGGGATCAGTCTTCAAGGTCTTCTACAAAGTTCTTCCTCCCCCTGTCAGCGTCCAGGAACAGAAGGCAGAACCCTGTTTGGCATCCGACAACCATAGATACCAATTTTCTACCACAACCACGCCGGTCTGCCTCCTCACAGTCTGCCCCGACCACCTTCCACTTCTATGGACACCCAGCTCAAATCCGACATCAGAAGACTTCCCCGTTTGTTTTTCTGCAAAGTAGACTCGTCCACGATTCCAACGAGTCTAGCGGTGCCAGATTTGGAGCTAAGGAGCGATCGTGGCAGCTTCTGCATCCTGCTGTTTCAGACTGAGCTCGGCCAGAGACCAGAGCTGTATCCATCTTCCAGTCGCCGGAACAGTCAGCCCCCAGATCAGAACGTCATCCAAAAATTCAAGCCGCACCCCTCTCCGGTTAGCAATCTTTTGGCGCAAGTCTCATCAGATTCTGAGCTCGGTGGATTTATTGGCTGCATCAACATCGACTCCCTGTCCAGAATTACAGAAGCTACACAGAATCGGCAAAGCTCGGAAACTCGGTTTCCTTTGCATCTCTCCCCACCCCGCTTGGCCGGCTGAAGGCCCCTCCCTGCGTGGAGGTAGTTTTGAATGTATTAAGCATAACCCCCACCCCAAGATCACCCCTCCTGCGTGAGGAGTAGTGCTGTACCGTTTGCAATTTCAGGTCAAGCGACATCGCCGCGGCGATCGGGTGCATACCCTCGCCTCCCGGCGCGCCCTCGTCTCCGAACGGGATCGGTGTCTTCACACCGATCAGGTGAGCTTCTGATACTATCCTTAGTAGCCTTATTCCTGCTAGTTTAGTATTGCTTTGATTGCTCGTCGGCGGTGAGAAGAGGGCTCGAACTTGCATGCTAGTTTGTTAGTGTCCACCGCGGACCGTGAGTGAGTGCCACCAAGCCCCCGCCTTGCGGGCCAGCCGCCCACAAAGTTGGGTATCCTAGACTCATTTGGGGTCAGCCCTAGCATTGTAAGTCCGTTAGAACAATTGGGTCCCGCCCCGGACCCTCATCATTATCTCCCGGACCCACCGGGTGAACGTGTGAATCGGGTGAGCAAAAATCGTCGTTGTAAGAATCATTGAGCGCTTGTATGCTTGCGGGTCTAGGTCCGAGGGTCATCTTATCATATTTAGTGGTCTTTGGGCTGTGCCACATCAAGTGGTATCAGAGCGGTCATAGGCTTGTCCTTACAAGTCTAATCTTGGGTCACACTAAGTCTTTCTTAGGTGCATTCGCACACCTTTGCATAGCCCACCCAACCTTGCATGACCACCCGTAGTGGAACTCATTATCAAGGCCATCCATCTTCTTCCAATAACACCATGAATCCCAATCCCCAAGGAAATCCCCCTCACAATGAGCATGAGCTTCCCGACCAAATGAGGTTTCTTGTGGACTACATGACCGAAATTATGGGAAGGCTTGACGGTATTACGGCCCGGCTTGAACAACTTGAGGAAAATAGACCTATTCCAAGGGAAGGAGATAGGAGAGATCCCCCTCCACATGTGGAGCCAGCCATAGGAGGACTCAACCTTGACCCCCCTCCCGAACCGGAAAGGGACCCACCCCCTAGAAGGAATGAGAGGCCTCCCGGGACAACCCGGATGACCAACTAATGAGACTTGTGAAAGTCGATGCTCCCACTTTTGATGGATCTCATCATCCGAGCATCTACTTAGATTGGGAGGCAGCCATGGATCAATATTTTGATTGGTACCCAATGACCGAGGATAGGAAAGTCCGACTTGCAAAGATGCAATTAACCAAACTTGCCAAAACTCATTGGATGAATGTTGAAGCCTTAAGGATAGTTAGGAGGGAAGTTCCAATCACCACATGGGGGGCCATGAAAGACCAACTCAAACTCAAATATGTCCCACCTTCCTACCATCAAAACCTCCTAGATGAATGGCAAGCCTTGACTCAAGAAGGAAAGACCGTTATGGAATACATTGAAAAGTTTGACTACTACCTCCTCAAATGTGGAGTCCAAGAGGACCCCTCCGTCACACTCTCCCGCTTTAGGAATGGGCTTCAATTCCATATCAAAAAGGAACTATTCATGCGTCAAGTAACAACTTTAGAGCAAGCCTACCAAGTAGCTCGGGATGCCGAGAAATTCTCTCGGTACACGCGAATGGCTCCCCCTCGGGGAATGGACCCTAGAGCCATGGCACCTCGGGCCAACCCCCCACCACCCCAAAGAGGTCTCCTTCCTACACCCATGGGAACTCCTCCCACACGGGTCACCCCTCCTAATGCCAATCCACCATTCCGCCCCGCAAGTGGGCCCCTAAACACAACTCCCAATAGGCCCAATTCGACACCCACTCTCCCTCACACTAAGGTGACCCCAAACCATCAAAGTGGGCAACAATGCTTTAGGTGTTATGGGTATGGACACTTTGCCAATCAATGCCCCACCAAGGGAGCATCAAACTTACTCATAGAGGAGACCAACCCCCAACCCCAAGTTGAATTTGAAGAAGAAGTTGAGGTATATGAACCCTCTCATGAATGGGAGGAGGAGTATGAGAACAACTACATGGAGAGCAACCAAGAACAACCTCCTCCACCCACCGACTCCCACCTCGGAGTGGTTAGATGCACCCTCACTCAAACCCAAGAGCATGATTGGAGGAGAAACACCATATTCCATACCTACATACGGATAGGGAGCCATGTTAGGAAGGTCATCTTGGACAATGGAAGTAGTGTGAATGTGGTGTCACCCGACACCGTCAAACTTTTGGGCCTTACCACCTCCCCACATCCCCACCCATATCGGGTAGCATGGATTGATACCACCTCCATACCCGTTAGTGCTCGTTGCCTTGTCCCCATTGCATTCCAATCTTATCAAAGCCAAGTGTGGTGTGACATCCTACCTATGGAAGTTGGGAGTATACTCCTAGGATGACCTTGGATCTACGATGTAGATGCCACCTTTCTAGGAAAGACAAACACTTGCATCTTCATTCATGAAGGGAAGAAGATCCAACTCAACCCCTCTCCACCTCGCCCCCTTCCCAAGAAGGCATCTCCCTCCCTTGAGGGATCCCCTACCCCTCCCACTATTCCAAACCCACCAAACCCCACCCCACCAAGCCCTAACCCTAGTATGGTCAACAAGCCTCCTAGGAGCCTACACCTCATCACTAGGAAAGAGCTTGAGGAAGAAGTCAACCAAGGGGAACATGTGTGTGCCATTGTTATTTGCCTTGGGGAATCCACCCCAACCGACCCACACCCAATAGAAATTCAACAACTCTTGGAGGACTTCCATGATGTGTTTCCCGAGGAGCTTCCGGACAAGCTACCACCCATGCGCGATGTGCAACATGCCATCGACCTTGTGCCCGGAGCTACCTTACCCAACCTCCCACACTACCGCCTCAACCCCACCGAGCATGCCGAGCTAAGGAGGCAAATTGAGGAACTCATCAAGAAGGGCTTCCTCCGAATTAGCAAAAGCCCTTGTGCCGTCCCGGCTCTTCTTACACCCAAAAAGGATGGGACTTGGCGCATGTGTGTAGATAGCCGAGCCGTCAACAAGATAACGGTCAAATATAGGTTCCCCATCCCTCGGCTTGATGACATGCTAGACATGCTAGCGGGAGCCACCATCTTCTCCAAAATTGACCTCAAAAGTGGCTACCATCAAGTCCGCATTAGGCCCGGGGATGAGTGGAAAACCGCCTTTAAAACTAAGGACGGTCTCTATGAATGGCTTGTTATGCCTTTTGGCCTTTCTAATGCACCAAGCACCTTCATGCGCCTCATGACTGAGGTCCTCCGGCCCTTCATTGGCATCTTTCTAGTTGTCTACTTTGACGACATCCTCATATATAGCCAATCCAAGGAAGCCCACCTCGATCACCTCAAACAAGTGTGCACCATTCTTAGGAAGGAGAGTCTCTTTGCCAACCCCGGGAAGTGTCATTTCTTGACCAATCAACTAGCCTTCCTAGGATTTATTGTCTCATCCCAAGGAGTATCCATGGACCCCGAAAAGGTCCAAGCTATTCTTGAGTGGCCCGAACCCAAGACCCTTCATGAGGCCCGAAGCTTTCACGGGCTAGCTACCTTCTATAGGAGATTCATCCGTGGGTTTAGCACTATCACCACTCCTATCACGGATTGCCTCAAGAAAGGCACATTTGTTTGGACTAGGGCAGCCTCCAAAGCCTTCCTAGAGCTTAAAGAGAAAATGACCCAAGCCCCGGTCCTTTGCCTACCCGACTTTTCAAAGGTCTTTGAGGTCACATGTGATGCTTCCGGGGTAGGGATTGGAGGTATCCTTAGCCAAGAGGGTCACCCGGTAGCCTACTTTAGTGAAAAACTTTGTGAGGCTAGGACGAGATACTCCACATATGACAAAGAGCTTTATGCCGTGGTTCAATCCCTCCGGCACTGGAGGCACTATCTCCTACCCAAAGAATTTGTGATCTTCTCGGACCATGAGGCTTTGAAATATCTCAACACTCAACAAAAGCTCAATGCCCGCCATGCCCGATGGGTAGAATACATTCAAGCCTACACCTTTGTCCTCAAGTATAAGATGGGTAGTGAGAACCGCGCCGCTGATGCACTAAGTAGGCGGGTAGCCTTACTCTCCACCGTCCAAGTGGAGGTAACCGGATTTGAGAGAATCAAAGGGGAATACCCACATTGCCCCGACTTTGGGACTCACTACAACACCCTTTCCACCCAGCCACTCAAGGAGTATAAGGGGTTCATACTTCAAGATGGATATCTGTTCAAAGGGAATAGGCTTTGCATACCTAGGACTTCACTTAGGGACTTCCTAGTTTGGGAGTTACATAGTGGTGGCCTAGCTGGTCACTTTGGGGTCCACAAAACATAGAGTTGGTTGAGAGGCAATTCCACTGGCCCAGTATCAAGAAGGATGCGGCCCACATTGTGGGACAATGCCGCATATGTGCATCCGCCAAGCAAGTAAGACAAAACACCGGGCTTTACACACCACTACCCATACCCGACCAACCATGGGAGGATTTGAGCATGGATTTCATTCTTGGCCTACCAAAGACCTTGCGCAAACATGATTCCATCTTTGTAGTGGTTGACAGGTTCTCAAAGATGGCCCACTTTATCCCCTGCTCCAAGACCTCTGATGCCTCTAGGATCGCCCGGTTATTCTTTGATGAGGTAGTCCGACTCCATGGGTTACCTAAGACTATTGTGTCCGATAGAGATGTGAAGTTCACTAGTTATTTTTGGAAGACTCTATGGCACTTGATGGGGACCCTCCTCAAATTCTCCACTGCCTATCATCCTCAAACCGATGGCCAAACTGAGGTCGTCAACCGAAGCCTCGGAACTTGCTCCGATGCCTTGTAGGGGATCACCCTGGGAATTGGGATCTCCTCTTATCTCAAGCCGAGTTTGCCTACAATGATTCTGTCAATAGGTCCATAGGCAAGAGTCCATTTGAGGAGTACATGGTTTTAGGCCTAGAAAGCCCTCGGATCTCATTCCCCTTCCCCCACATGCTAGAGTGTCAGTCTCAGCTGAGTCCTTTGCACAGCATATCAAAGAGTTGCATGATGATATCCGCAAGCATATAGGTAAAAGCAATGAGGCTTACAAAAGACGGGCCGATGCTCACCGACGCCACTGTGAATTCCAAGTGGGGGACCCGGTGATGGTGAGAACGGAGCGGCTCCTTCCCGGGCCTGCCTCCAAGTTGAGGGCACGAGGGTCGGGACACTTTCGAGTTCTACGACGACTTGGCAGCAATGCTTATGAGCTTGACCTACCAGAGAGCTATGGGGTACACCCTACCTTCAACGTGGCGGACCTGGTACCCTACAAAGGCCCCGCGGTGGAACCTAGTGAGGAGCTTGAGCCTTTACCCCCCCTTATGAGAGACACCCCCGGAGGGACTCCACTTTCTAACTTGAGGAACCGACAAGAGCAGGTAGAGGCAATACTGGATGAGCAGAGTATCATTACAAGGCACAAGGTGTATCAGCGCTATCTGGTTAGGTGGAAGAACCGTCCCCCGACCGAGGATGCATGGGTGAGTCGGGAGGATTTGATGTGCCTGGACCCCGACATGATGGAGCAGTACGACAGTCAGGCAGACCGATACTCGACAGGGTCGAGTTCTCCCCACCCCGGGGGATTTGATGAGGGCATCTCACGACACTCCCTCTAGCTTTGGTCGTCTACACACTCTTGATATGGATTGATCATGGTCTCCACTTGTTATCTTCATTTTCCCAGGTCTATTTTATGTATTTTCTTTTTATTGAGTCCTATCTTATGTATTTTCTTTTATTGAGTCATGTGGTTCTAGTCCATTTCCCTTATTTTGCTTAATTGGGCCTTATTTCCTTAGTTATGGGCCCATAGGATTGAGTCTAGGTTATGCTCGGTCTTCTGTCCTATTGTCAGGGACATTTTGGTCATGTAAAGAGTGGTTGCCTATATATAGGCCCCATCTCTCCACTTGTACTCACTTTTGATGAATATTAAAAAAACCACTTCCTTTTTACCTCTTAAACCTCTCTCTCTTACTCTCTTTCACTCACTCTCTCTCTCACTCTCTCTCTCTCCCAAGGGGAGTTCGCCCCCATCCTCTCTCCTCCTCCCCCCTCACTTACTCCAACCCCCAACCACCTCCACTACCTCACCCACCTCCATTAAGACCCTCCACTTCCCCAAGCCCCTCATTTACTCCCCTCTCTTTGTCCCAAAGCAAATCCTCCACCTCCCAACACAATCCACCACTTCCCCACACAAAATCCCACCCCTCCCAAGGCCAATTTTGAATTTGAACCTTCCCTCCCTTGCCTTGGCCGCCCCATACCCTTCCCCTTTGGACCAAGTTCGCCCCCACCATCGCTTTCACTCACCTCTCCCCTTGTGCACCCTCACCTTCCCACCACCTCCACTAGCAGCCCAGCTCCTCTCCAGCCCCACTTCGCCCCCCCCACCTCCATCTCCCTAGCCCCCACACCCCTCAAACACCTCTCATCTCCCTCCCATAGCCATTAGAACTACCTTCCACCTCTCTCTCTCTTGGCCATTCCCTTCCCCACCTCTTCTTCTTCTCCTCATTCTCACCCTGTTTCAGGAAGCAGAATTACAGCAACTTGCAGAGGAGGCCACGATCATCCTTCAACGACTCAGGAAGCAAGGCCTACATTTCTGGATTCTTCTGCAAGTCAGCTTTCAAGGCGAGGTGGTCTCGTCGGCATCCGAGTTCGGTGCTGTCCGCAATCACCATTCTTCTACGACTGCGCAGAACCTCTTAGACCAGGAGCCAGAGCGGCAGAGAAGACTCTCCCACGACGAACCTTGAAGGGATCAGTCTTCAAGGTCTTCTACAAAGTTCTTCCTCCCCCTGTCAGCGTCCAGGAACAGAAGGCGGAACCCCGTTTGGCATCCGACAACCATAGATACCAATTTTCTACCACAACCACGCCGGTCTGCCTCCTCACAGTCTGCCCCGACCACCTTCCACTTCTATGGACACCCAGCTCATATCCGACATCAGAAGACTTCCCCGCTTGTTTTCCTGCAAAGTAGACTCGTCCACGATTCCAACGAGTCCAGCGGTGCCAGATTTGGAGCTCAGGAGTGATCGTGGCAGCTTCTGCATCCTGCTGTTTCAGACTGAGCTCGGCCAGAGACCAGAGCTGTATCCATCTTCCAGTCGCCGGAACAGTCAGCCCCCAGATCAGAACGTCGTCCAAAAATTCAAGCCGCACCCCTCTCCGGTTAGCAATCTTTTGGCGCAAGTCTCATCAGATTCTGAGCTCGGTGGATTTATTGGCTGCATCAACATCGACTCCCTGTCCAGAATTACAGAAGCTAGACAGAATCGGCGAAGCTCGGAAACTCGGTTTCCTTTGCATCTCTCCCCACCCCGCTTGGCCGGCTGAAGGCCCCTCCCTGCGTGGAGGTATTTTTGAATGTATTAAGCATAATCCCCACCCCAAGATCACCCCTCCTGCTTGAGGAGTAGTGCTGTACCGTTTGCAATTTCAGGTCAAGCGACATCGCCGCGGCGATCGGGTGCATACCCTCGCCTCCCGGCGCGCCCTCGTCTCCGAACGGGATCGGTGTCTTCACACCGATCAGGTGAGCTTCTGATACTATCCTTAGTAGCCTTATTCCTGCTAGTTTAGTATTGCTTTGATTGCTCGTCGGCGGTGAGAAGAGGGCTCGAACTTGCATGCTAGTTTGTTAGTGTCCACCGCGGACCGTGAGTGAGTGCCACCAAGCCCCCGCCTTGCGGGCCAGCCGCCCACAAAGTTGGGTATCCTAGACTCATTTGGGGTCAGCCCTAGCATTGTAAGTCCGTTAGAACAATTGGGTCCCGCCCCGGACCCTCATCATTATCTCCCGGACCCACCGGGTGAACGTGTGAATCGGGTGAGCAAAAATCGTCGTTGTAAGAATCATTGAGCGCTTGTATGCTTGCGGGTCTAGGTCCGAGGGTCATCTTATCACATTTAGTGGTCTTTGGGCTGTGCCACATCAAAGAGTCTCACCAATGGTTCTTGACATTGTAATGACATATACCACATGTTTTTGATTGTAGAGGAGCAGGGTGAGTATCCACACGTTTGGTTCACCAGGTGACTGCCATGAGTTAAATCCTGCAAGCAAGATAGTCAGGGTTAATACCATGCTTGTTCACATTAAAGTGGTTATGAAACCTCTTGCCTCTTGTAAAACCAACATATGCAAACCAAGGATCAAGATCTTGTAACCGTTGCCATTTGCCATCTCAACCATACATAGATAACAAGAGCATGAGTAATCAACCACAAGTTTAGTTACCATCACTTAATCACACATTAAGTTTAGTTATCATCAAAACCATAACTTAACAATCACAACAATCATCAAAATCATAACTCAACAGCACATACTTGGATGAAGTACTACAGGAACTAGCACCGACTTTGCTACCTACAAGCCACAATGTGCATGGACCTTATTATGCAAAGTGCAAGGAATTGCACGGACCTATATATGTATGAGCATGGAATGCACCGACCCAGTCCTTGAGACACAAAATAGCACCAACCGCAAATGTTCATAAGAACAGTGAAATGCATGGACTTTTCTAACACATATGAAGACTAGCATTGACCTTAACACATTCACCAACATTTCTATACAAGTATTAACATATGCACAGATCTGAGATTGGGCAGAACATTATCTGATCTGACTGTGCATTGACCTTACCTGACAATAAGTTGACTTTGACTTGGGTTGACTTCCTTTTCATGACACGTGAGTCATTCTTAAACATGTTCTGATATTTTCTCATAATACATCAGAATTATATCATCAAGGATGTACATATAAACATAATGAGACATAATATTTGTCATTATCAAAACTCCAGAACCACAGGGGACACAACAAAGAGAACCTAATTAAGTCTGCTTAGATAGTGTTTAGTTAGTGTGCATTGGGATCCATATATAGAACTAGCTAGTTAGGAAATGTGCGCGAACAAATTTTAGTCAAGGAGACAAATGAACTAGGGGAATGGTGGATGTATTGAGAAAAGACTTGGATCTTTGTAGGCTTCGTTGCAAGTAATTAAGATAGTGGATAAATTGAAATGGCATGATAAGATGCATGCAGCTAGATACAAATAAATGAAATATAAGGTTGTAATGATGATGATGTTGTATATACAATGTCCACAAATTCCATATATATCACTTAACCAACTATCAAGCATATCTTACCCTTGCATCGCCAATAAGGGATGACGCGAACAATTTTCCCATGTTAAAGGGAAACTAGCCTGCCTGCCTTCATAGAAAATCTATGTTATCAATTACGGCGGATGTTGCCCTTCTTGCCTAGTCAATACGGCAGCAAGGAGAGCCAGAAACACCTTGCCTCTCATCACGTTCTTGTCGGAACATCAACAATGTATCTATGCCAAAGACATGTAATTTAAATCATGTGGTAAATTCTGGCTTTCTCTATTCTTACTTATTTTGAAATAACTAATGTCTTTCTGCCATGCTCTCCTTCTCTTTCGTACATATATATTATCATATGTACTTCCCTTATTATTGATGATTCTTAAGACCATCCACTACATATTTCTTTTTTATGACAAGGGGAACCCAACACAAGGCTAGCACACCCCGA
This sequence comes from Amorphophallus konjac, assembly GCA_022559845.1. NCBI lineage: Eukaryota > Viridiplantae > Streptophyta > Magnoliopsida > Alismatales > Araceae > Amorphophallus > Amorphophallus konjac. Next base: position 267,327,338 of record CM040122.1, on the reverse strand, counting down.
TCGAGCTCTCCACTAGTGCTTTATACAAATTTGTCTTCCTAAATTGGACATGATCAATGTTTCCCAAAGCCTTAGATATCATTGTCTTGGATGTTTTGTATGTTTCCTTTTAGTGTCATTTTCTTCCATATCATAGTTGAAAGAAAACAATCACTTGAAATGCCTAACTCATGTTGGTTTATTCCAACGTTTATTTCCAGCGTCTCCTTGTATTTGGTGTGTACCATGTGGGGTATGGGACCCACGTGGGACCATCGGTGCTTGGCAGCCCAACCCGCCACATGGATTATGGGGTCCATGTGCGAAGCCCCTCATGCCCGCCCACAGCACGTCATAGACGTGGGGTTTTGCGCTGCCATAAGGAAATACGGTCTAACCTTCGCTACTAGCTCGAGCTTTTAGCGCAACGGTAGGGGCTTGATCCTGTAAACTGGTATCAGAGCGAGGTCGCGGGTTCAAATCCCAGGTGCCGCTGGGGGGGAGATTGTTGGTTTATTCCAACGTTTATTTCCAGCGTCTCCTTGTATTTGGTGTGTACCATGTGGGGTATGGGACCCACGTGGGACAATCGGTGCTTGGCAGCCCAACCCGCCGCATGGATTATGGGGTCCATGTGCGAAGCCCCTCATGCCCGCCCACAGCACGTCATAGACGTGGGGTTCTGCGCTGCCATAAGGAAATACGGTCTAACCTTCGCTACTAGCTCGAGCTTTTAGCGCAACGGTAGGGGCTTGATCCTGTAAACTGTTAGGGTGCTAGGCCCTGATATAGAGGGGGGGGTGAATGTATCCCTCTAGGAATAATGTCCAATTTAAAAATCTTATGCTCACTAATAATGCTAGTTCGCGGACTAAACAAACTTGAAAGCTAATGAGCAGTTGCCGAACTAAATAAACACATAGTGAGATCACTAGAGTGCTAATAACAGATAGCTCAACTAGAAGTTCGCTCTCTTGACAGATAAAAATACTCAGAACCAAATCTGATCAAATCATTTACTCAACTTGTAAGCAAACACTAGAAGCGCCCCTATGCAAACATCTAGCGGAAACACAAATAGCCAAATCAAACCACAGCGCACAAGGGGTTTTTAGGTGGTTCGGTCCAGCAGACCTACATCCACCCCACACTCAACCCGAGTGTGGCTTCCACTAGCTCACGCTAGAAACCGCAGACTCAGTCTGCAACAGGTGCTGCCACACAGCTTGACCAGGGGAACAACCTCCCCTCTTCCTCCAGACCAGGAGGGAACCAACCGGTGACTTCCAGTCACCAGCAAACCAGAGGTCGAAGACCTCTCTTCCTCCAACCGGAGGGACCCCTGGACTTGAATCAACAAGCCCAGAACCAGAGACAAGTCTCCCTTCCTCCAAACCGGAGGGAACCCACAAGTAGCTCCCAGCTACTTGCAACCGGAGATCAGATCTCCCTTCTCCTGATCCACAGGAGGAACCCCGACCTCTCTACAGAGTATCGGAAAGCACAGCAAACCAGAAAACAAAGGAAAAATAATAAACGAAAATAACTTCAGCAAATAGAAAGCTGAAACACGAAATGCACAATGTGGCTCTCAATGGAGCTGACTGGCCTGGATTTGATCCACGGTCCAGTAGACAGATCTTCAGGTAAGCTTTTCTTCCTCTTCTCTTCTCTTCTTCTTCTTCTCTTTCACACTCTCGATCTCTGCTCCTCTATACTCTTCGGCTCACACTTCTATCTCTCTCTTTCTCTTTCTTCTGCTCTCCTAATCTCTCACTCTCTGCTCTTCTCTTCTTTCTCTTTTCTTTTTCTATCTGGATCGTGGCTCTCTGTATGGACTCTTCTTCTCGCCAACTCGATCACCTTCATCTGTGGACGAAGGTCTCATATATATAGCAGCAGCAGCATCATCAGCCACGACGTGTGACCTCCACATTTCCAGCCCTAATTATTAGGACCACGTGGCAGTCTCTCAGCAGGCTTCATTCCAGCCTCGGATCACGTGCCCTCCTTAAGCTTCACGATCAAAGCACCTGTAAAACAGAGTATCGGATAAGTCATCAGTTTAAAGAACAACTCTGTATAGACTTATCAGAAGAACAGCGTTTTAGAAGAAACCTGGACGAGGTTAGAACGAAACAACACGAGCTAACAAACGGCAACAACACGGAGACAACATGAAGACAGAATAAGGAAACGACACGAAGTGAAATGACAAAAACCGTCACGAGTTGAAAACAACACGAAGACGAACACAGAAGTTGACACGGGGTTGAACAAGTAGACGTAAAAGATGACACGAGATTCACTGGGAAACGACACGAGGTGGTATACAGAAAGCAACACGAGGTGCTGCAATGTTCTGCACGCAGTGGAACAAAAACGACACGAAGACACAGAAACAACAGTAACCGACACGAAGTACATGAGAGGAAAAATGACACGAAGTCATGAAAACAGAAAAGTAATTTGACACGAAGTCAAAATGACAAGAAGTAAAACGACACGAAGATAAAATTGACACATACTAAAAACAACACGAAGTCGAAACAGTAATCGACACGGGTTGAAAATAACACGAAGTCGAAACAGTAACCGACACGAGTTGAAAAACAAGCAAGACACGAGGTCTACGTAAAGCAACAAGGAAGTGTGGTCAAAGCGAGAACGACACGAGGTCTAATGAGAAAGATCAACACGAAGACGGTGAAAATAGTACGAAGTAAAGATCAATGACACGACGTGTCCCTGAATCAAGACACTACAGAGAAAAACGACACGCAATGTAGTGAAAACAACACAGACGCACGACCTGAAGGACAGTACACATAAACAACACGTGGTAAGAGAAGACGACACGGCGTGTTGGAAATACAAACAGTACTTAAACTAAAGCGACACGAAGATAAACAGTTCAACACGAGGTGTTATATACAAACATGACGACAGTGAGAACAACACGAGGTGAAACGACACGAGGTGTAGAAAACCAAGAATCGACACGAAGTGTGGTCAAGGCGAGAAAGACACTAAGTCAAAAACGAAAGACCAACACTAAGACAGAAACATAAAAATAACACGGAGACGTAGACACTAAAACAACACGAAGATGAAAACAAGGGAAACGACACGAAGTCTAACCTCATACAAGCTTTCCTGTCACGTATGGAAATCAACACGAAGTGTTGTAAGCTCATACGACACGAGATCTTTTCGTGTTGGTGAGGGGAAACAACACGAAAACTCAAGTACAGAAACAGCACGAAGATGATGTACAATCTGATGTACAGACATGAAGAACAGTCCAAAGTATAGACTTCACGCTGTACAGACTTGGAAGACCAGTGTTGATTGTACTTGACGATGTAAACACTTAGCCTATGCAGACCAATGTACAGACTTTGGCGAAGCAAAAGGCTGTATAGACTTGGAGACCCAAAGCCATTGTATAGACTTTGTCTAAGACAAGGCATGAGCTGACGTTGTATATACTTAGCCAATGCAAACCAGTCCGATGTATAGACTTTAAGGAAATGCATGATACAGTGCAATGTCTAGACTTGCGATGTGTTCGCCAAATGCACACTACAGTCCAATGTATGGACTTAGACGAATGATGCATGAGACGCTCAATGTGGACTTACTATCAATCAATGTATAGACTCTGTAAATGCATATGAAAGCTTTATGCAGCAGATAACAGTCTGAAACTTCAATTACAATGATTCACAGTGATTAACATCAAACACCAGTCATCAAAACCAAATCAATCATCAAAACCACAGCAATGAATGCTTTATGCATCAGTTTAACATGTAGCATGATTGAACATCTGATTAACTCACATCAACTAACAATCATCAAAAACCATCATCAAAACCACAGGGGCACAACAATCTCCCCCTTTTTGATGATGGCAACACTTTCAATACATTGAGTCATTCTGATGATGTGAGGCATTCTGAAGACTCAAATTATTCTCCCCCTTTGACTTCATCAAAAAGAAAATAATTTGAGAAATTAAAGCATGTATAAAAGTTCAGTCAAATTCTCCCCCTTGCAAAAACATGATTCTCCCCCTTTAATAGTTTCAGCAAAAACATGAGTTAGAGAAGATCAAAAGAAATCTGCATGCACTGATTGAATGATATTCTTTCTCTTTGGCAAACAATCTCCTCCTTTGGTACAATGTAAAAATGCAGATGCAACAAGAAATGCAATACTCCCCCCTGAGTATATGAATGCAAGGTCACAAATGATATTAACATGATTCAGCACGACAAGGAAAACTCCCCCTGAAGAGATGCCAATTGATATGCAAGTGATGCATGACATGGAAGCTCCCCCTCAATAAGTGGACTCTTATGAGATAAATGAGAAGGAGACCACAGGGGCAAACAAGGAGAAGTTCAGGTCATTGAGCCAATGACATGAGCAGAAGAAATTCAGTTAACAGATTTTTCAAGGATGCTCCAAACATAAGAAATTCAGCCAGATTTTCAAAGAGATATCAATCTCATAAATCTGAAACATAAGTTTTCAAAGTCCTCTATCATAAGGGCTTATGAATGACATTTATTGAACAGCATGGTTTAAACATGATGTATGCAGAGTTTATCAATAAAATTCTGTATTGATATCTAAAACCATGGTTTAATAAAAGTGAACCAAGCCCTCATATTTATCTTGATAAATCTCCCTCTCTCTTACACAATCAAAATTTATTGACTTCTTTCAGAATTACATGCACCAGTATTGAAATCAAGCAATTATGAAGTCATATGAATTTGTCTAGGGATGTAACAATTTGATTTTAGCATCAATATTCAGATATTTCAATTTTTTCAACAATTTTCCATGCTACAAATTTTACGAGCACTCTAGTTCAGTGCACACATTGTAACTAGAGGATATACCTTGATTAGAGGCCAATATCCCTAAACCCTTAGTGTGACTAACTGTCATGCTATATATGAACAGAGATAGCATTTACACATCATGACACACTTGAAATCATTTCTGGATGAGTGAGTTGTATTTCTCAGTGTGCATGCCATTGCTCTGCCTGATTTTCAATGAATTCTTATTTTACAGAGTTAACTAAGGCACCTCATGACACAGTCCTTAGGACTTGTGTTTCTCAGTGACCAATGTCATTGCTCTGACAAAATAACCATTTAGACATTTCAAAAAAAAATTCATTCGCTTCAAATCAATAATAGTTTCATGTACTCAACCAGTTAAAGTCATGTATTCAAAAAATGCAGATTTCAGAAGTTTTCAAGATACAGCATGAAACAGATGGTTAAGATTTATTAAACATGATTCAGATATGTTGAGAGATTTTGAAGTTAAACTCCATGAATACATTAAGCTTAAACCACATGAGTTATTTCAGTCATTCTTAAGAATGTATAATAGAAGATTTCTAGTTCATGAGTTTTTCAGATTTATGATCGAGATAGTCCATTGAAATCTTCATGAAGGACTGATAGAATTTTGAAGCCAAATGATACCAATTGTTAGGAGAGATTTTGAAGCTTAGTGTTTTCCGAATATGATCAAGGTTTGTCAACTAAGTCAATATGAAAGGATATGCTATGAAATCTGACAAATGTATGCATTTGACAACCTATATGCAATGCATTGACTCCCCCTTACAATATGCATTCAACCTCTCTTTTGGCATTTTCAATATAAGGAGATGCAATGCACTATATGTATGCAGAGACATGCAAAGACTCAACATTGAATTGCTATGCAAGAATATGCAACTAACTCCCCCTGAAATCATGCAATGTTTGCACTGAAAGCTGAACATATGATTCCAAATGATATCGTGACTTGTGCACAATCAGACTGTCCTATCAGCAAAGTGACCCATGGTACTAGGCGGAGCACTTGGTCTAAAAGACCACCTCACACATAGTAAGAACCTCCATACAGACTTCCCTGTCTTTTGGTACCTTACCATTTATATACCATTGAGGTCATGCATGATAATTCAACATGCAGTCCTATATGCAATTCAGAATGCTCAGTGAGCTATTGCAACACCCAAGTATCAAGTCACACTCATAGGCAGTTCAGATTTTTCAGAAAATTCAAAATGCAATATGTTTTCAGAGTTTATGCATTTCAACAATTATCAACCACTTACAAATGGCAGATATGTAAGAATACATCAAACCAGATATGCAATAAGTTTCAAAATGGGAAATGCAGAGAGATTACCTAAACAGTGTGGGAGTGGGGTTTTCATTCTTGAGTGCCTTGGATCATTACCCTTTTTATTCCAGCTTCCAAGGCACACCTGTAGCAGATACATCATTTTGATGTAACAGGTACCCAAGAAACCTTGGGTCCTGGTTTAGCAGTGACACTCCTAGCAGGTTTTCTCAACAGATTTTTCGCATGTTTATCATCACAACACATGATATGACAATTATACATGGAATGCCCTACCTGCCGACAATGATAACAAGAGATAACAGATTTCATGTTCTCCTTGTATACATCAGCATTGGCGTGAACATGGTGTGAGTGAACATGATTAATTCTGTTATTGACATGAAAAATTTTCTTTTCATAACCGGCCAGCCAACAGTTAACAGCTCTGTGGCCTGGCTTTCCACATTCAAAACATACAGTGTATTTTCTTCTAGAACCAAACTTCTTTCCATCAATAATGTTTTTATTAACAGGGAAATTAACAAATCCAGAGTTAGTTTCCTTTCCCTGAGCATGCCAGCAGAAGGCAGCAATTTGACCAAACTTTCCACAGCAATAGCATTGAATTTTCTTTTCCTGATCAGTAGAATGTTTCCTAAGATGATTTCTAGGATACTTTCTAACAGCATTTCTTTCATCATTTATCAATGCTACACAGTTATGCATAATGTGGCCAACTTTCCCACAATAGTGACATGTTATAGCCTTTTTATTCACATTCACTTGTTTGACAAGATTGATATTCTCATGAGAGTGTGAATGTGTGTGTGAGCAGTGAGTAGCATGCACATGAAAATCAGAGACATATTTGGACTTATCCAAATCAGCATTTTCCTTTTGTTTTTGAATCTTTTCATGTTTCTTATCTGAATTTTCAGACTTCTTAGCAGTGAATTGAAACATAGAAGAACTAGATTGATTAGCTTGTTCAGAGCTTTTTACGGATACAGTTGACTTCTTCTTTTCATTCACTTTCTTATTTAACATGCACATACCCAAGTCCTTCTTTCTGAAAATTCACTTTAGAACCAAGCAGCTTATTCAAGTTGTCTTTTCCTTTAACGAATTTTGACAAGGAATTTTTCAGATCTTCAATCTCAGAATTCAGTGAAGCAATATTCGCTTCATACTTGGATAGCTCAGATTCACAAACAATCAGCTATTGTTGCAAAGCATCATTCAGGTTCTTCAGAGTTTCATTTTCTTGTTGAACCATTATTTCAATGTTGTTCTCATTTTCCTTCACAACAGTTTTTCCTTTTTCAATTGACAACCATCTTTCAGAGAAGACACTATTAAGAACCATTAGCTTTTTATTTTGATCTTTTAGATGAGAATTTTCTTCAATCATCTTATTTTTAAATTCTTCTTTCAATTTCAGTTCAGATTTTAGATTTTCATTTTCAGCCTTTAGACTTGTGATTTCAGCATTTTTCTCTTTTCTTAATTTTCTCTTTTCTGACTTAACTCTTTCATATTTTTCAAGTAGATGCTCATGCATGGCAACTAAATCATCATGACTAATATCCTCGGTTTCAGAGTTTACCTGGGATGAGGACTCATCTGATTGATCACTCCTTCTTGCCATGAGACATTCTTCTCCCTGTTCCACGTGTGTTGTAGTAACTCTATCAAACATTTCCTTTGCAGTGCTACAATCTGAGAAAGAGGAAAAATCATCAGAACCGATTGCAGCCTTCATTAAATTTAGAGCTCTCACATTATCATCATTTTTCAACTTGTGGACATGAGTCCACTTGGACTTATCCTTTGGAAGTTCATGTGGACTGTGAGAGATAACCTTCCACAATTGTGGATTAATAGAGTTAACATGCTTGTGCATACGATATAGCCAGAATTGAATATTTGAACTACTGAATAGTGGAGGATGAGCCATGACGGCACAACAGTTTAATGCAACAGGAATATTGATGCACTAAAAGCAAATTAGCACCTAAGACCGCAAGATCGATCTGCAGGTCGCTGGACCTTGTATGCAGACACCTGCTCTGATACCAACTGTTAGGGTGCTAGGCCCGGATACAGAGGGGGGGGTGAATGTATCCCTCTAGGAATAATGCCCAATTTAAAAATCTTATGCTCACTAATAATGCTAGTTCGCAGACTAAACAAACTTGAAAGCTAATGAGCAGTTGCCGAACTAAATAAACACATAGTGAGATCACTAGAGTGCTAATAACAGATAGCTCAACTAGAAGTTCGCTCTCTTGACAGATAAAAATACTCAGAACCAAATCTGATCAAATCATTTACTCAACCTGTAAGCAAACACTAGAAGCGCCCCTATGCAAACATCTAGCGGAAACACAAATAGCCAAATCAAACCACAGCGCACAAGGGGTTTTTAGGTGGTTCGGTCCAGCAGACCTACATCCACCCCACACTCAACCCGAGTGTGGCTTCCACTAGCTCACGCTAGAAACCGCAGACTCAGTCTGCAACAGGTGCTGCCACACAGCTGACCAGGGGAACAACCTCCCCTCTTCCTCCAGACCAGGAGGGAACCAACCGGTGACTTCCAGTCACCAGCAAACCAGAGGTCGAAGACCTCTCTTCCTCCAACCGGAGGGACCCCTGGACTTGAATCAACAAGCCCAGAACCAGAGACAAGTCTCCCTTCCTCCAAACTGGAGGGAACCCACAAGTAGCTCCTAACTACTTGCAACCGGAGATCAGATCTCCCTTCTCCTGATCCACAGGAGGAACCCCGACCTCTCTACAGAGTATCGGAAAGCACAGCAAACCAGAAAACAAAGGAAAAATAATAAACGAAAATAACTTCAGCAAATAGAAAGCTGAAACACGAAATGCACAATGTGGCTCTCAACGGAGCTGATTGGCCTGGATTTGATCCACGGTCCAGTAGACAGATCTTCAGGTAAGCTTTTCTTCCTCTTCTCTTCTCTTCTTCTTCTTCTCTTTCACTCTCTCGATCTCTGCTCCTTTATACTCTTCGGCTCACACTTCTATCTCTCTCTTTCTCTTTCTTCTGCTCTCCTAATCTCTCACTCTCTGCTCTTCTCTTCTTTCTCTTTTCTTTTTCTATCTGGATCGTGGCTCTCTGTATGGACTCTTCTTCTTGCCAACTCGATCACCTTCATCTGTGGACGAAGGTCTCATATATATAGCAGCAGCAGCATCATCAGCCACGACGTGTGATCTCCACATTTCCAGCCCTAATTATTAGGACCACGTGGCAGTCTCTCAGCAGGCTTCATTCCAGCCTCGGATCACGTGCCCTCCTTAAGCTTCACGATCAAAGCACCTGTAAAACAGAGTATCGGATAAGTCATCAGTTTAAAGAACAACTCTGTATAGACTTATCAGAAGAACAGCGTTTTAGAAGAAACCTGGACGAGGTTAGAACGAAACAACACGAGCTAACAAACGGCAACAACACGGAGACAACATGAAGACAGAATAAGGAAACGACACGAAGTGAAATGACAAAAACCGTCACGAGTTGAAAACAACACGAAGACGAACACAGAAGTTGACACGGGGTTGAACAAGTAGACGTAAAAGATGACACGAGATTCACTGGGAAACGACACGAGGTGGTATACAGAAAGCAACACGAGGTGCTGCAATGTTCTGCACGCAGTGGAACAAAAACGACACGAAGACACAGAAACAACAGTAACTGACACGAAGTACATGAGAGGAAAAACGACACGAAGTCATGAAAACAGAAAAGTAATTTGACACGAAGTCAAAATGACAAGAAGTAAAACAACACGAAGACAAAATTGACACATACTGAAAATAACACGAAGTCGAAACAGTAATCGACACGGGTTGAAAATAACACGAAGTTGAAATAGTAACCGACACGAGTTGAAAAACAAGCAAGACACGAGGTCTACGTAAAGCAACAAGGAAGTGTGGTCAAAGCGAGAACGACACGAGGTCTAATGAGAAAGATCAACACGAAGACGGTGAAAACAGTACGAAGTAAAGATCAATGACACGACGTGTCACTGAATCAAGACACTACAGAGAAAAACGACACGCAATGTAGTGAAAACAACACAGACGCACGACCTGAAGGACAGTACACATAAACAACACGTGGTAAGAGAAGATGACACGGCGTGTTGGAAATACAAACAGTACTTAAACTAAAGCGACACGAAGATAAACAGTTCAACACGAGGTGTTATATACAAACATGACGACAGTGAGAATAACACGAGGTGAAACGACACGAGGTGTAGAAAACCAAGAATCGACACGAAGTGTGGTCAAGGCGAGAAAGACACTAAGTCAAAAACGAAAGACCAACACTAAGACAGAAACATAAAAATAACACGGAGACGTAGACACTAAAACAACACGAAGATGAAAACAAGGGAAACGACACGAAGTCTAACCTCATACAAGCTTTCCTGTCACGTATGGAAATCAACACGAAGTGTTGTAAGCTCATACGACACGAGATCTTTTCGTGTTGGTGAGGGGAAACAACACGAAAACTCAAGTACAGAAACAGCACGAAGATGATGTACAATCTGATGTACAGACATGAAGAACAATCCAAAGTATAGACTTCACGCTGTACAGACTTGGAAGACCAGTGTTGATTGTACTTGACGATGTAAACACTTAGCCTATGCAGACCAATGTACAGACTTTGGCGAAGCAAAAGGCTGTATAGACTTGGAGACCCAAAGCCATTGTATAGACTTTGTCTAAGACAATGCATGAGCTGACGTTGTATATACTTAGCCAATGCAAACCAGTCCGATGTATAGACTTTAAGGAAATGCATGCTACAATGCAATGTCTAGACTTGCGATGTGTTCGCCAAATGCACACTACAGTCCAATGTATGGACTTAGACGAATGATGCATGAGACGCTCAATGTGGACTTACTGCCAATCAATGTATAGACTCTGTAAATGCATATGAAAGCTTTATGCAGCAGATAACAGTCTGAAACTTCAATTGCAATGATTCACAGTGATTAACATCAAACACCAGTCATCAAAACCAAATCAATCATCAAAACCACAGCAATGAATATGCTTTATGCATCAGTTTAACATGTAGCATGATTGAACATCTGATTAACTCACATCAACTAACAATCATCAAAAACCATCATCAAAACCACAGGGGCACAACAACTCAGAACTCAGTATTTGGGGTTGAGACAAGTTCCTAGGCACCTCACTCTTCTCTCCCCTTCAACTACATAGTATGGAAGAGTTCTCATAGGCCTTATGGTGGCTACACATTAGAGTGATGAATCAGAATTTGACTAATGATTATATTTTACGAAAGTATTTTTGACACTTGAAACAAATACTAAGATCTAGTTAGTGAACTTCTACCTAACGAAATCCATGCTTCAGTGTCTTCTCTCACTCTACAACAGTATAATGATGTTTCTTCCATATTTTTTTTCACGTTTCTTCCATATCTAATTTATATACATACTCGCAGAATCTGTACAGGTGAGAGACGATGCAAGGAAAGGAATGGCTACCTACTCAATCACTACTGAACCACATATGATTTTATGATGTTCAATAGCTTCTGTTACAAGTTTCATATGCGCATGTATTGTACAGGCCGGTCCATTTCTTGGAGTAGCTAACCTAAATCACCAGAAAATTATGAACGTTTAATGGAGGGTAATTAATAAAGAATATTGTTTTTCAGAATTATCTCATAGATAGGATTTCCCTTGGGATTGAAAGTCGTTCACCAATGGATTCAAGACATCATACATGGCCAGGTAAATAAAGAGCTCTTGGACAGGGTTTAGAACTGCAGAGAATTACAGGAATATAGATCATCATAATTCTAATCAGAGGCACTTTTAATTATGGAAGAGAAGAGTTCTTATAACGCATTCTCACTAAAAACAAACCGATCATTGTATGCCAAATTCACCTAGGTATTATATAATGTTCAATGTAAGGTAAGTAGGATTGTAATATTGCACATATATACAGCCAAGCAAGTAATTAATTCTGTGTTCAAGCGGATTGCTGAAGGAATTCAAGAGACGTCAAACCAAGCGTTGCACAGTTTATATACAACCCATGCCTCCCAGAAAAAGTAATATATATTAAGGTACAAGCTGCAAATAAAGGAGCCGTCCATGGCGCATACCATCACGAATGGAAGTTGTACTTGTCAAGAAAAAAGTTGACATCCTCATGGAAAATGCCCTACAAAGACTTTTGAGTAGCACTAGGGACCAAAGCAAATTGGGATGAACAATTTAATTAATTTCAGAAGATCTTTTATGTGAGCATCATTTGATGAAAGGATCATCGGAAACAAGAGCTGCAGATTTTGATGTGAACAAAGAACACACTGTAGTTTGCAGTACTCTAAGTATGGTGATCTAGCCTTTTGCTATACCTTGGAGGAGCCCGATCTGGGTGCCACATATGTCTTGCAATGAATGGCTTGTAAATACATAGATGAAATGTTCCTGGAAGAGTGCTTGCGGAAAAAAAGGCCTCAAATCAGTTGCCCCTATTGTACTGTTCTTCATCGATTCCAGCATGTCACTGTCACTCGGATAAACTTCAATATTATACCCAAAATATTCTGTGACTTTCAGCATTCTTTTGGCTCTTCTTGAATTCACATGTAAACATTTCATCGTCTAGTTGGTGTTGAAATCGAGCAGTTGTTTTTTCACATTCATTTTAATACAAACAATTCAGCAAAGGAACCGATATATCACACGCACGTTCTTTTTTTTTTTGGTAAGTACTTAATTTTTTAATGAGAAGGACATAACCGAGTTCAAACTCAAGACCTCCCCAAATAGGGGAGAGTGGCAAACCAGCTGCACTAGACAGCTGGTTCGATCACGTGCAAACTCGATCATCCATCCATATATATATATATATAGATGGCCTGTAATATGTTTGATGAGGAATGACACAATTGCAAGACAGTTGTATGCGCAAAACATATGTGAAACTGAAACTGCCGAAGGCATCATGCAAGACTGCACTTATCATTGCACTTCACAAGAATAAGTGCTTTGTCGCATTATAATCAAAATGTTGAATAATATTCTTTCTTAATCTGTATTCTCAAGGACTGCCTTTTCTAGTATGACATTGTTGACCAAGGAAACTTGGAAGGAGAGCCTTCAGTGTCCCATCTGGTTGTTTTCAGAGGCACCCAAAATTTGGCAACAAACTATCATTTTGTTTCTTGAATGCTTTACAACCGCACAATAAATCATTTTAGGCCGGGCTCTTTAAGCTGTCAAAAAACCAAATGATCAGTTACACTGTTTTGATGCCTAGAGAAGACTTGGAGGCAGTGGCGTGAGATGACAAGAGATTACGTACCAATTAAGAGGGCCCTTCTGAATCAACCTTAAGCGAAAGAGTACTGCAGAGAACCACGAAAAATCTCATTTCCCGCTCCCCCATCTGAAGAAACCCTAATTAAACACACTTCCCATTAACTTCAAATGCTCAGAATCGCAGCTAGCGAAAGGGTTTCCGCGTGATAAAAAAGCTAGGGTTTTAATTAATTGGAAGTTGGAGGAATTATATATGCTGTTTAGCAGCAGAGATCGATCTTCCTTCTCCCGGCCAGTCGCGTGTCCAGCAGAGCACTTAAGCAGTAATTTTGTAAAGATTTTGTCGATGGTCTCAGGTTCTACTGAAGTACGTACCATTTCATGCTTCAGTGCAAGAATAAGCCAATCCTGAATTTGCTAGAAGTTACGACCAGCTGAGCGTTGCTGTATTTGCTTTTTAATTAGTAAACAGACGGTGTCTGCTTGACAGTTGTATGACACTTTGATATTCTGATTCACTTGTTCGGCGATGATTTTAATTAGTTGGATCATAATCAGATATTTTCTTTTTAAGGCTAAGGCTATAATGTAGCTGGAATCATAATCTGAGAAGATAAAGCTAATTGATTGTGAAAAACCCATATCCAAAAAATTTAAGTCTCATAATTTTGCCAAATCAATTGAGATCTGCATTAATTATCTTTTGAATCACCGTACATGCACATGCAGGAATTAACACAGACAATAATGGCACCAAAGATGAGGAAGTAATTCAACATAACATACCACGCGCGGATGAAGACTGAAGGATCCATATATATATGGTTGAATTATGAGGGAGAAACGTGTAGCGATGATCAGATGCAGGAACTGTAGTAGTAGGCCTCCCGGTGCCTGGCATGCTGCTGAGCATCATCAGCAAGAAGCAGCCTTGGATCCTCAAAGTTGCATGACGTTTGCATGTTCCTCCCTTGCTCTTCAGCAAATCCATTGCCACCGCCGGCCCTGTCGTGGGAAAAGTTGTCGGTGCAGTCGAAGATCACTTGGATCTGGCCGGATCCACCGGCTATCACTACCGGGGAGTATGGCGGCGCCTCGGAATTCTGTTGCACGGTTGTGTACCGCTGTGGTAAGGAAGGAGTTTCATGTTTCCCCAAGGCCGCCGCCGCCGCCATTTCTGTTTCTGGGAAGGACTTCATGTGGTCATGGACTCTCGGGTTGATGCCTTCCATCTGAACCGGCCTCGACCACGACAGCTGCTGCACCGCTGGGCCGCCGTCTTGCAGCTCCCGGCACCACATTTTCTTCCTGCAGGTCCTCTGCCTCGCTCGGGCCCTCGCCATCACCCTTGACTCTCTCGCCAGTGCTGGAATATTGGCCACTACTTTCCTGCGAGTAGCGACGGCCGCCTTCTTCGCCCGGCAGCTGGGCAGGGTGTTGATCACTTGTTGAACGGCGTCCGGTGTCTGAACCGCCGTGGGGTTGTCCGTGGTGCTCACTGAAATGACGTCCTCGCACTCGGAGGTGGAGGTGGACTCGACCTTGGCATCACCAACATCACTGTGGGGTGGAGGTGAGGGCGAACACCCGGTGAGATCTTTAATTGCGCTCCTGGACTTGGTCAGCAGCCATTCCACCGTCCTGCTCGCCCTGTCGAAGCCGAGTAGGTCCTGAAGGTCGAAGAACCTCCGGGCAACGTCGAGGGAGAGCCTCATCCGCCGGTCCCTCGGCCCTTGCGCCGTGTTAATCTTGCTGTGGCGATCCTTCCTCGGTGTACTTCTTCTCCAACGGCAACCCCCAATCATCCTCTCGTACTCGCCCACTGAGTTCTTCCTAGTCCCATATACGCCTCTGGGCTCCGCCGCCGCCGCCGATGCCATGCCCTTATTAGCAGCTGAGGGTTCTTTGGGCTGGTTAGGGGGTGGTGGCGGCGGCGCCGGCATTGGGATGCTTCTTAGTAGGTGATCAGAGAGGGCGCCATCGCTAATGCGGTCATGGTCAAGGGCTGGCGGAGGAACGGGGAGCAAGGTAGAGGAATCTGGTCTGGGTTGAGGAAGAGGCAGCAGGCTTGCTTCAAGATGACCGTGAAGGGACCCGTCAAATAGGTATGGGGGATCATGGGAGGCGAACATCTGCGGCGGAGGAAGGGATGCCAATGGCAGCTACACCTTGCTTGCTTGCCTGCCACACTATGCATGCGCATAAAGCTTTGAAGTGTGTCGGCTTACCATGCACCGTGGGAAACCATGACAGGGGCGGCGGGCTGGCCGTGGCTATTCATATATAGAGCCATGGCAGAGGTTAACTGTTCTCCTCTGGATCACACAAAAAAAAAAAAAAGGAAAATGATCTCATCAGACTCGATCTACGAGAGGACACAAGTGAAATCGAGATTCACACACACACACACGAGCGCACGAGATGTGATATGGTGAGGGTCAAGGAGGAGGATGATTTGTCGGTGTAATCTAATGATTTTAAGGCCGCATTTGTAAATGGGGTGGAGGATTCCAACCCTTATTTAGAATCTCCATCCCCTGTAATCCCACACAAACGTAAAAAAAGGAGATATTTTAATTAGCGGGTAGAGAGAGAAAGAAAGAGATTAAAGTAATGGGGTAGATTTCAAAATCCCAAAAACTACCGCAAATGTTGGGACCTTCCGTCTCTAAAAAGAGATTTTGAAAAAAAAAAAGAAAAAAAAAGGAAAAAGATCCCTTCTTGAATGCGTGCGCCCCTTAATCTGGTGAGGAGAAGAGAGATTTTTATGTCCGGCCAGGTAGGTAAAGGAGAGTAGAGAGATTGGAATGGGTAGGGGAAGAGTGGATGCATGATGGATGTGAAGGCTTCCCACAGTCGGCCGTCATGTTGTAGGGGTTCACGTGGGAGCTGGTTGGAGGTCGACGGAGGTGACCCTCCCGGCCTTAGCTCATTGCTCCTCTCATGCACAACTCGCGCCCGGTCTGTGACTCTCTCCGCAGCATTTTTCCACTACTTTGGCACTGCTCATTTGGATTGTCACTCTCATGCGATTTCAATGTGAAATATAGAACCATATGTAGATAGATACATTGTTCCTGACCAAAATATATTATATATATGTTTAAACGAGAGAGAGAGAGAGAGACATATATATATATATATAGGTACGGTAGACGCATAAGACTAGGGACAGAGACCACACAACGAAGTAAATTTGGTGTTTAGGTTTCCTTCCTATTAATTTGAACGTTTTCAAGGGCGGCCTGGCCCAACCATGTTCTCTTTCTCTCGTGAGGTAGCGGCGCATGGACACGACAATTTATTGATTTGAACACATCGATCCCTGTTAGTTAGTTATTCCCCCACGCCTTGCCTCCTCCCCTTCCATCTACCTCACCCGGTGCCACCGTGTTCTTCTCCCTCTGCCTCTTTGTTGCTTACCACCCCCACACTCTTTCCTCCTCCCCCCCCCCCCCCCCATTTACCTCCATCTACCTCCCTCAGCTTTTCTCACTCCGTACGTGCCTCCAATCTTTTTGCCGTTTTTATTTAGTCTTTCCTTTTTATTTAAATCTTCTTTTCACCCCCACGCTAGCTCCTTTTTGTTAGCCTTCGACAGAGAAAAGCGGAACCCCATCCCTACCAACAACAGGAGAAAGGAAGGGTACCAGTAATTGTTGCTGCTCCTCCCGTACATCCACTGTCCTGATTACCTCTGCACCCGTTCACGAGCCCCCATCTCTCTCTCTCCCCCCCCCCCCCAAGCCGTCTCATCTACCTCACCCTGTCTAGCTATTTTCTTGCTCTCTATCCTTCCCTCTTTCTCCGACTACTTTCCTCTTTTACGTGCCGTTTCTTCCCTATCTAACGTCCCTCCTCTATTCCTCTCCCTATCCCACGGCACTCCCGCAATCTTACATGTTTGCAGATTGGGGTCCATACATTGAAAGTCCCCCCCCCCTTTTTTTTTTGGGTGACATGAACTCATTATTCTGTTACTAGAGTTTGCACAAAATGTGAGAGACCTAATTTCAAATTTAGAGATACCTAACTGATCATGTGCATCTCTTTATCTCAAAGTAATAAATTTTAAATTCACGTCTTTCATCATCATCATCATCATCAGAGCCTTATCCCAATTAATTGGGGTCGGCTACATGAATCCGGTTCCGCCAAAGATTTCTATCAAGTGTAATATTCGTATTTAAACCCAAGAAACTAATGTCCTTCCTAATAACATCGCACCATTTCATTTTAGGCCTTCCCCGAGCTCTTTTACTAGCATCCACTAAGATTTGGTCACATCTTTTAACCGGCGCTGAGTTAGGGCGACGACACACATGTCCAAACCACCTGAGTCTATTTTCTCTCATTTTACTATCAATTGGAGCTATCCCTAAGTCCTTACGGATACGCTCATTCCTAATCTTGTCTTTCTTAGTCTTGCCACACATCCATCTCAACATCCTCATCTCTGCTACACATATTTTGTGGATGTGTTCCTTTCGTACTGCCCAACACTCGGTACCATATAATAAAGCAGGTCTCACAGCCATTCTATAAAACCTCCCTTTGAGTTTCACAGGCATACGGCGATCACAAAGGACACCTGATGCACTTCTCCATCTTAACCAGCCTGCCTTAATCCTATGTGTAACGTCATCATAAATCTCCCCATTCTCTTGTATGATAGATCCTAAGTATCGAAAGCTACTACTCTTCTGAATGTTATGCCCATCAATTAGAACCATGTCTTCCTGAACCACTCTCCCATTACTAAAATTACAGTGCATAAACTCTGACTTACTCCTACTAATTTTAAAACCTTTAGACTCCAAGGCAAGTCTCCAACGCTCTAACTTAGCATTTAGAGCATCAATACTCTCATCAATTAAAACAATATCATCTGCAAAAAGCATACACCAAGGGATATCCTCATGCAATTGTTTAGTTACTTCATCCATAACTAAGGCAAAGAGATACGGACTTAGTGCAGAACCTTGATGCAAACCTATAGAAACGGGAAATTCACCAGTCTCCCCAGCAATAGTTCGAACACTTGTAATAGCGCCGTCGTACATATCCTTAATCAAATCAACATATCCTTGAGAGATTACTTTCTTTCTTAATGTCCACCAAATCAATTCTCTCGGTACTCGATCGTACGCCTTCTCTAAATCAAGAAAAACTATATACAAATCTTTTCTCATCTCTCTATACTTCTCCATTAGCTGCCGTAGTAAGAAAATAGCTTCTGTAGTAGATCTATTTGACATAAAACCAAACTGATTTTCTGATACAGTAGTCATACATCGGAGGCGTTTTTCAATTACTCTTTCCCAAAGTTTCATAGTATGACTCATAAGCTTAATTCCATGATAATTGTTACAACTTTGAATATCTCCTTTGTTTTTATAGAAAGGAACTACAACATTTTTTCTCCAAACTTCTGGCATTCTCCGTTCCTTTAAAATTTTATTAAAAAATTTAGTTAGCCACTGAATACCAATATCTCCTAGGCCTTTCCATACTTCAATAGGTAAGCCATCTAGTCCTAAGGCCTTACCCACTTTCATGTTTCTTAAAGCATCCTCCACTTCTGACATCTTAATACGCCTGAAATATTGATATTTATCAAATATTATGAACTCTTGGGTACCTTCTAAAGATAAATCATTGACGGAATCTCCATTAAGTAACTTCTGAAAATAGCTATGCCACCTCCCTTTAATCTCAAGATCCTTAGTTAAAACCCTTTGATCTTCACCTTTAATGCACCGAACATGATCTAAATCTCTAGTTTTCCTTTCTCTTAATTTAACAAGTTTAAATATGTCCTTTTCACCCTCTCGGGTTCCTAATTTATTATATAAATCTTCAAATGCCTTTGATTTAGCTTCGCTAACTATTTTCTTAGCTCTCTTTTTAGCGATTTTATAGGCTTCTGGGGTTTGATCATTTTTGTTAGTTTGCCAAACTTTAAAGCATTCCTTTTTTACTCTAATGATATTTTGGATTTCCTCACTCCACCACCAAGTCTCTTTTTCTAAATTCTTTTTACCTTTAGATTCGCCTACGAGTTGTTTTACAACCCTCGTTATACAATTTGTAACATTATTCCACATTACATTAGTTTCTTGTTCTAAATTCCAAATATTTTCCTTTAATAGATGATTTTTAAATATTTCTAAACTTTTACCTTTTAAATTCCACCATTTAATCTTGGAATAATTATTTATAATGACCTTTCTTTTGAACTTAGGGATAGTGACATCCATTACTAACAACCTATGTTGAGGGGCTAAACTCTCACCAGGAATAACTTTGCAATCTTTACATAAAACTCTATCGACCTTCCTAATGAGAAAATAGTCAATTTGACTTATATGTGTTCCACTCTTGTACGTTATTAAGTGTTCGTCCCTCTTCTTAAAGAAGGTATTAGTAATTGCTAGATCATAGGCCATAGCAAAATCAAGAATAGTGTTACCCATATCATTTCTATTGCCAAAACCAAGCCCTCCATGAATCCTCTCATAGCCTCTATTATCTTTACCCACATGACCATTAAGATCCCCTCCAATAAAGATTCTCTCTTCACTAGGGATATTTTGGATCAAACTATCAATAGCCTCCCAAAATTACTTTTTAATGCTCTCTTCTAATCCTACTTGAGGTGCATATACACTAATTATATTCAAAGTATCCTCACCTAAGATAAGTTTAATTAACATTAGTCTATCCCCCAATCTATTTACTTCCACAACTCTGTCTTTTAAGTTTTTATCTATTATTATAGCGACACCATTTCTAGAATTATTATTACCCGTATACCAAATTTTATATCCATCAATTTAAATTCACGTCTTTCAAGAATTAAATGTGAACTAAACAATGTCGCTCTCTGAGAGCATGCAGTATTGATGCTCGTTGATGAGCTTCTACGGGTGACGTGCCGAACCCTGTTGCCATCAGAGTTCTGGCAGTTGTTGCTGAGGCGTTGGCGCCATTGTGCCCAGCTGGAAGTGTATGTGTTTCGGCCGTAAGCCTAGCAGGTTGTTGAGGGTGAAGATCTTGTTTCTAAAGAAGGTCTTGCAGAAGGGTATTCAAATGTTGATTCTCCCTCGTGAGAGTTTCAAGAGTCACATCTTGAACCTCATCTATTGGTAGATGATTGTTGACTGGATCCGCGTTAGCAAGAGCATCACGATCCTCTGCTGGAATCTCTTCGACGTGTTCCGATGCCTGTGGACCAGCGGAAGTGCCAATGTGTCACGTCCCGAACCGATAGCAGCGGAACGTGTCGTTTGCTCGGAACGTGACAGTTAAACAGTCATGTCAATCAGAGCATAGTCATTTCCACAGAAAAATAATTTGGACAAGTAACAAATTCTATTTCAAATATAAGTTCTTTACATATTCGGGCCCAATAATAAACGAAAAGACTCAATAAAGAAAAACTACAATGAGACATAAGACGCAAGATAACCAGACTAGACGGTTCATCTAGATGTCAGAGTTCTCTTCACTCTTGCCCTTGCCCATCCTGTTTG
Source organism: Amorphophallus konjac (assembly GCA_022559845.1). Taxonomy (NCBI): domain Eukaryota; kingdom Viridiplantae; phylum Streptophyta; class Magnoliopsida; order Alismatales; family Araceae; genus Amorphophallus; species Amorphophallus konjac. Next base: position 267,306,283 of record CM040122.1, on the reverse strand, counting down.
GTCTCATCGTCACTAAGGTCATTACCTGAAAAACATTAAAAAACGCAGGGTGAGCGAACGCTCAGTAGGACTTAATATCTCATGCTTCCAAGCTAGCTTTAAGTCAATTACAGTTTAACATGTTCATGCAGGTCATGCAAGATATAGAAAACGAGAACTATAATAACACGAGATAAATTCAAGAACTATAATAAACAAACGAGTAAGCAAGATGCTAGATAAACTCATGAAGAGTAAGGACGATGATAATCAAGAGAGTATAGTAAGATCTAATCAAGTACTTTCTCAAGTTAGTCAAGAGCATTCATGAGGAAATATAACATTCATCTCTCTATGACGAACACTATCACAAGAGCTTCAAGGTATCCATTATTGTGAAGGATCTTTGTGACAAGATAACGAGTACTATCAATGGGATAATTCAAGAACATCTATGATGATCGACATAGAAGTAGAACAATTACTTCTACAAGCACCACATAACATTTGCCAAGACACTAAGGGAATATCACGATGATATGATGACCCCTCCAATAAGGCAAATCAAGATCTTTTCATGACGAACAATAAGTTGTAGAAAGGTGTACTATGATGGCAATTACTCCCGATCATCACTTTCACGAGATCGTTTGCACATCTAGCACTATATAGGATTGACCAATGCACTAAGGGGAAAATCACGACGATATGACCACCCCTCATGGAAATAGCACTAGGTAGTATTTGGTCGCACACTTAGGAGCTCTCACGACTGTATGATTGCCCCTAAATGTCAATAACCGAGTTGGTGAATGCCAGCACCCGATCATCGTATACCGGTAACGTTTGGACTTTACCTCGCCCAATATGGTCAGATCAGGACCCGTAGTATTTAAAATGTCATTTTGGTGGGACCCATAGCCTCTGACATTTAGTCTAGACTAATTCCATATTAATGGCCAAGAATTTCAAGGATCAAGCATGTAAGAACTTTAAGATAGATTTCATGAAACATAGAGTTCAAGGACAGAACTTGTAGTAAGGATGATATATCAATAAACCATATAAAAATCATGGCATTTCGGAAATCTAGGTGATTAGGTACAACCAGCTCAGTCGGCCTTGAGGGAATCCAAGGTTACGAGGAGACTTACAGAGGTCCCAATGACTAACTTGCCAGTCCGAAGGAACAGAATGTCCAACGGAGGGCTCGTATGTCACCGAGTGTTGAGGTGTATAATGTGAACCAATCCTGAAACGGGGACTCCATCTACGGACGTGAGATGAGAGTGCCAAAAGATCCGAGGTATAGGTCAAAATCGGAAGAAAACGGTGAGAACATGATTACGTTAATTATAGAATTCATGTCCATCCAATTCTATAATTAACTATAATTAAATAAACTTATATTATTTGAAGCCCGTGGGTGACGTCATTTATTAATTAGCGTCCCCTTGGAGGGACGTTAATTTTATGATTTTTAAATTAATTTATTTAACAAGAATTCACGTCAATATATATTTAATTGAATAATTTCAAAAATGTACATTCAAAGAGACATTAATTTACATAAAATAATTTAGAAAAATAGAATATATGATAATTAGGAGAAAAATGCAAGGATTCCAAAAATATATTTTCTATAATTTTCTGTTACATATTTTAATAAATATGGATTTTCAAATATATACATACATGATATATATATATATATATATATATATATATATATAATAGGTAATCTGACGCCACTGTACGGTGGCGTCCAAATTGAAATTGACGACCTATTGTTGGTCGTTATTTCAAAAAAGTTCGATTTTCAACCCTCTCGTTTCTCGACGTAACTATGTCAGAATCAAGCTTATAATATACCGAAATGACGGGCTCGAAAAACTCTACCTAACCAGACGTTTAAAATAATTTTTCGTTGAGAGATGGGAGATCTTGAGATAGGGGGCACGAAAAATGGTGCAACCACTTTCACTACCTCGGTCTCCACCCCAATAGTACGCCCATAAATTTTCATGGCCAACGGATACTCCGATACCCATGAACAAACTATTAATGCGAAAACTCATAACTAACATCTATATAATTGACGACTGGTCGTTCATCAATTTTTCAGAATTTTGTTAAATGACGACTTGGTCGCTGCCATCTTCTATGAATATAGCGTCCTAAACAGGGTCGCTATTTCAAAGAAGCGTCATGGTACAAGGCGTCATTTCCTTTTCCACCAGATTGATTTATGAACAGTAACATTTTTTCAATCTAAAAATTTTTTGACAACAAGTATATGGACAGGTCAAGAAAAATAGCAGGATTCCAAAACTATGCTCATACATTAAATCAGATTATTGGTTACATAATTATTAAATTTTTAACATACGTAATTATTAAATCATATAGAAATTGACGACCGTTCATTGGGGCGTCAGAAAGAATTAGCGCCCTAGTAAGGGTCGCTATTTACAAAAAATTTTAGAAAACTTCATCGAAACTCAGCGATAACAATATGCATGATGTACATATGGTTTATTGAGAAAAACCTACAATATAATCATGATTTATGTTTGTTTGGGCTACGAGACTTGAGATAACCTACATGTTCTATACATCTAGCATGCTAGTTGTTTTATAATTATGCTTGGGGGATTGCCTACCTTTAGGATCGATCGGATGATGAGCGATTGAAGTTTTTTTGACAGAGGAACCGGCACTCTGTTACGAACATAGGATGGAGGAAGAAGACTTGGCTTCCTTTGACGCAGGCAAACCGTAATAGGAAGAAGCAGGAAGGGGAAGAAGCTTTCTCCCGCGCACCGCAACAACAGCATGCAGGAGGAAGACTTCGGTCTTCACAGTAGGATGAAGGAGAGGAAGAAGGAAGAAGACGTCGGCCTTCTCCACGCTTCACGTATCTGCAACAGGATGAGGAGGGCGCTCCTTCGGTTGTAGGTAGGGTATTCGCAAGCAGAGGCAGAAGGCGCGTTGGTGGGGTTAGCATGGTTTTATAGAGCAAGGTTTCTGGAGAGTTCTTGGTGGGTTCGACGGCTTCAAAGGTGGCAAGGTCTTAACCTTCCCATCCATTGCACTGCACCTTCCCTTTATACAGTCGCCAGTCACCTTTTGTTTTCCCAAAACCCTAACACCATGCAAACGTCCGAAACATGCATATGAGTTGGTCTTGGGGAGAAACTCACGTGGGTTGTATGAGTGAAGGGCTTTATGTGTGTTGCTCAAGTGAATGGTTTGAATATAACCATGTATAGATACATGGTTTGCTGTTACGTGGGTTGTTATGCAAGTTGGCTTGTTTGGGCTTGGGTAGGCTTGTAGGAAGGCTAACGTATGTGGGCTATTTGGGTAACATATGTGTTTATCATTTAAATCTTTAGTAAGGCCCATTAGTATTATTTGGGTTAGTTTATAATATATTACGCATAACTATTTTAATGCAAAGGCCCACTAATTATATTTAGTAGACTAGTAAATAGTTTTATCTAATTGGTAGAACTTTATATACATACTTTATTTCCTTTAACTTTATTTATTTGTATATCTTATCTATTTTGCATTGTTGACTCAGGTATCAGAGTCGGGTTCGATCCTATAAATGTCTTTATATGTATGTGTACTCATCTATTCTTGAATTATATTTTTAATTTCAAACTCAAATAAATAAAGGTTATTCTAATGTTCATTTCTCAATTTATTTACTTATACTTTTATTATTATTTAAGCTCATTAACTATTTAGCTAACTATTGCTTTTCCTTCATCGAAATTTAATTTCCATGCCAAATATTTATAGTTGGTTTATTTATTTTATATTTAAATTTTCGGGGTGTTACACCCTCCCCTACTTAAAAGAATTTGGTCCCCAAATTCAAATAGTTTCCTTTCCAAAATTTGTGGGGGTAAGATCACCATATCTAAAGCATGTATTCTGGCTAGATCATTCATATATCATGCTAAGTACTTAAGGTCTTATCCGATTCATGCAAGTTTTAGATGAGATAGGTTTATAGGGTTACCTTCCGTTGCTTGCGGTGCTTCTTCCTTTAAGAGTGGACATCGAGCAATTTTGTAATCTCTGCTTCCCCAACGGATGCATTTTCCAAGTTTATACCAACACTTGTCTGGATTGTGCCTTCCCTTCTTGCAATGCTCGCATTTCCCCTTGGCCGGAACAATTTGTCGATCTTTATTCCGGGGTTTGTTATTTTCATAGAATTTGTTGCCTTCATTAAATCTCTTCTTGTCGTTCATATTTTCCTTGTTCTTGGGTCCATTTGGTAAGTCCTCCTTGGCGGCCTTTCCTTTGATTCTTTCCATCATATCTATAGCATCTTCCAAGAGTTGAGCTTTTCTGACCATCTCCGTATATGTTTGAATTTCTAGTGGAGCTAGTTGAGGTATAATTTCCACCTTCAAGCCATTCATAAATCTCTTTGCTCTCATTTTCTCCGTGCAAACCAAGTGTGGTGCATATCGGGCCAATCTAGAAAACCTCGCTTCATATATACTCGGCGACTGACAGACTACGTTGCTTCAAAGCCGTAAATTCCATAGCTTTCTTCTCGCGAATTCTTTCCGAGAAATACTTTTCATTAAAGTGTTCTAAGAATTCATCCCATGTAACTTGCTCATTATGCAAGATTGCTTCCATGGATCCCCACCATACTCGGGCATCCTTCTCTAATTGATATGTTCCTAATAGTACCTTCTCTTCATCGGTGCATTGCATCACCTTAAAGGTCATCTCTATTTCTTGCACCCAATTCTCCGCTTCATCCGGGTCAGTTGACCCACTAAACTTAGGGGGATTTATCTTTTGGAACTTCCGATGCAAATCCCCGGCTCCATACCGTGCTCCACCTTGTGCAACTTGTTGCAAAGCTTACGTTAAACCCTGGACAGTGCCTTGCATCTCTCTCCACAGAGCTCTCTCAACGGCCATTCTAGCCTACAAGAATAAGGTTAGGATTAATGATATTCATATCTCGGCAGGTATCTAATGCGAATGTAACATATTTTATCATTTAACCTATAGCTCTACCCACATCTCACGGGATTCCTATAGGATAACTGACAAGGAGAACTCAATCTAGGACTTGGTTTTAAGGACCTAGGGATTTAGAAAGTCTAGGCTCTGATACCACCTTCTGTCACGCCCCGAACCGATAGCAGCGGAACGTGGCAGTTAAACAGTCATGTCAATCAGAGCATAGTCATTTCCACAGAAAAATAATTTGGACAAATAACAAATTCTATTTCAAATATAAGTTCTTTACATATTCGGGCCCAATAATAAACGAAAAGACTCAATAAAGAAAAACTACAATGAGACATAAGACGCAAGATAACCAGACTAGACGGTTCATCTAGATGTCAGAGTTCTCTTCACTCTTGCCCTTGCCCATCCTGTTTGGTCTCATCGTCACTAAGGTCATTACCTGAAAAACATTGGAAAACGCAGGGTGAGCGAACGCTCAGTAGGACTTAATATCTCATGCTTCCAAGCTAGCTTTAAGTCAATTACAGTTTAACATGCTCATGCAGGTCATGCAAGATATAGAAAGTGAGAACTATAATAACACGAGATAAATTCAAGAACTATAATAAACAAACGAGTAAGCAAGATGCTAGATAAAGTCATGAAGAGTAAGGACGATGATAATCAAGAGAGTATAGCAAGATCTAATCAAGTACTTTCTCAAGTTAGTCAAGAGCATTCATGAGGAAATATAACATTCATCTCTCTATGATGAACAATATAACGAGAGCTTCAAGGTATCCATTATTGTGAAGGATCTTTGTGACAAGATAACAAGTACTATCAATGGGATAATTCAAGAACATCTATGATGATCGATATAGAAGTAGAACATTTACTTCTATAAGCACCACATAGCATTTGCCAAGACACTAAGGGAATATCACGACGATATGATAACCCCTCCAATAAGGCAAATCAAGATCTTTTCATGACGAACAATAAGTTGTAGAAAGGTGTACTATGATGGCAATTACTCCCGATCATCACTATCACGAGATCGTTTGCACATCTAGCACTATATAGGATTGGCCAATGCACTAAGGGGAAAATCACGACGATATGACCACCCCTCATGGAAATAGCACTAGGTAGTATTTGGTCGCACACTTAGGAGTTCTCACGACTGTATGATTACCCCCAAATGCCAATAACCGAGTTGGTGAATGCCAGCACCCGATCATCATATACCGGTAACGTTTGGACTTTGCCTCGCCCAATATGGTCAGATCAGGACCCGTAGCATTTAAAATGTCATTTTGGTGGGACCCATAGCCCCTGACATTTAGTCTAGACTAATTCCATATTAATGGCCAAGAATTTCAAGGATCAAGCATGTAAGAACTTTAAGATAGATTTCATGAAACATAGAGTTCAAGGACAGAACTTGTAGTAAGGATGATATATCAATAAACCATATAAAAACCATGGTATTTCAGAAATCTAGGTGATTAGGTACAACCAGCTCAGTCGGCCTTGAAGGAATCCAAAGCTACGAGGAGACTTACGGAGGTCCCAATGACTAACTTGCCAGTCCGAAGGAACGGAATGTCCAACGGAGGGCTCGTATGTCACCGAGAGTTGAGGTGTATAACGTGAACCAATCCTGAAACGGGGACTCCATCTACGGCGTGAGATGAGAGTGCCAAAAGATCCGAGGTATAGGTCAAAATCGGAAGAAAACGGTGAGAACATGATTACGTTAATTATAGAATTCATGTCCATCCAATTCTATAATTAACTATAATTAAATAAACTTATATTATTTGACGCCCGTGGGTGACTTCATTTATTAATTAGCGTCCCCTTGGAGGGACGTTAATTTTATGATTTTTAAATTAATTTATTTAACAAGAATTCACGTCAATATCTATTTAATTGAATAATTTTAAAAATATACATTCAAAGAGACATTAATTTACATAAAATAATTTTGAAAAATAGAATATATGATAATTAGGAGAAAAATTCAAGGATTCCAAAAATATATTTTCTATAATTTTATGTTACATTTTTAATAAATATGGATTTTCAAAGATATACATACATGATATATATATATATACATGATATATATATATATATATACATGATATATATATATATATATATATATATATATATATATATATATATATATATATATATATTTATATTTATATATATTAGTTATTCTGACGCGAATGTACAGTGGCGTCCAAATTGAAATTGACGACCTATTGTTGGTCGTTATTTCAAAAAAGTTTGATTTTCAACCCTCTCGTTTCTCGACGTAATTATGTCGGAATCGAGCTTATAATATACCGAAATGACAGGCTCGAAAAACTCTACCTAACCAGATGTTTAAAATAATTTTTCATTGAGAGACGGAGGATCTTGAGATAGGGGGCATGAAAAACAGTGCAACCACTTTCACTACCTCGATCTCCACCCCAATAGTACGCCCAAAAATTTTCATGGCCAACGGATACTCCGATACCCATGAACAAACTATTAATGCGAAAACTCATAACTGACATCTATATAATTGACGATCGGTCGTTCATCAATTTTTCAGAATTTTGTTAAATGACGACTTGGTCGCTGCCATCTTCTATGAATATAGTGCCCTAGACAGGGTCGCTATTTCAAAGAAGCGTCATAGTGCAAGGCGTCATTTCCTTTTCCACCAGATTGATTTATGAACAGTAGCATTTTTCCAATCTAAAACTTTTTTGACAACAAGTATATGGACAGGTCAAGAAACATAGCAGGATTCCAAAACTATGCTCATACATTAAATCAGATTATTGGTTACATAATTATTAAATTTTTAACATACGTAATTATTAAATCATATAGAAATTGACGACCGTTCATTGGGACGTTAGAAAGAATTTGCGCCCTAGTAAGGGTCGCTATTTACAAAAAATTTTAGAAACTTCATCGAAACTCAGTGATAACTATATGCATGATGTACATATGGTTTATTAAGAAAAACCTACAATATAATCATGATTTATGTTTGTTTGGGCTACGAGACTTGAGATAACCTACATGTTCTATACATCTAGCATGCTAGTTGTTTTATAATTATGCTTGGGAGATTGCCTACCTTTAGGATCGATCGGATGATGAGCGATTGAAGTTTTTTTGACAGAGGAACCGGCACTCTGTTACGAACATAGGATGGAGGAAGAAGACTTGGCTTCCTTTGATGCAGGCAAACCGCAATAGGAAGAAGCAGGAAGGGGAAGAAGCTTTCTCCCGCGCACCGCAACAACAGCATGCAGGAGGAAGACTTCGGTCTTCATAGTAGGATGAAGGAGAGGAAGAAGAAAGAAGACGTCGGCCTTCTCCACGCTTCACGTATCTGCAACAGGATGAGGAGGGAGCTCCTCCGGTTGTAGGCAGGGTATTCGCAAGCAGAGGGCAGAAGGCGCGTTGGTGGGGTTAGCATGGTTTTATAGAGCAAGGTTTCTGGAGAGTTCTTGGTGGGTTCGACGGCTTCAAAGGTGGAAAGGTCTTAACCTTCCCATCCGTTGCACTGCACCTTCCCTTTATACAGTCGCCAGTCACCTTTTGTTTTCCCAAAACCCTAACACCATGCAAACGTCCGAAACATGCATATGAGTTGGTCTTGGGGAGAAACTCACGTGGGTTGTATGAGTGAAGGGCTTTATGTGTGTTGCTCAAGTGAATGGTTTGAATATAACCATGTATAGATACATGGTTTGCTGTTACGTGGGTTGTTATGCAAGTTGGCTTGTTTGGGCTTGGGTAGGCTTGTAGGAAGGCTAACGTATGTGGGCTATTTGGGTAACATATGTGTTTAGCATTTAAATCTTTAGTAAGGCCCATTAGTATTATTTGGGTTAGTTTATAATATATTTATATATATATTACGTATAACTGTTTTAATGCAAAGGCCCACTAATTATATTTAGTAGACTAATAAATAGTTTTATCTAATTGGTAGAACTTTATATACATACTTTATTTCCTTTAACTTTATTTATTTGTATATCTTATCTATTTTGCATTGTTGACTCAGGTATCAGAGTCGGGTTCGATCCTATAAATGTCTTTATATGTATGTGTACTCATCTATTCTTGAATTATCTTTTTAATTTCAAACTCAAATAAATAAAGGTTATTCTAATTTTTATTTCTCAATTTATTTACTTATACTTTTATTATTATTTAAGCTCATTAACTATTTAGCTAACTATTGCTTTTCCTTCATCGAAATTTAATTTCCATGCCAAATATTTATAGTTGGTTTATTTATTTTATATTTAAATTTTCGGGGTGTTACACAATGTGACCCCACGGCACCAGGGGATGAGCTTGAAAGCGGGGCCTCCTGAGTTGGGCCAATGGCTAGTTGAAGTCGTCAGACTGGGTCTAGAGTTGTTGACTGATGGCATAGCACGCGAACACCCGAGCAGCGTCGTTGATGAATTGAACCATCCACTTCTTCTTTGGACGTTTCTCGCAATAGGCCGGTACCCCCATTCTATCAAAGACTGAGATCCTTTGAGGTGGCTCCTCCGTCGTGAGATCGGAGTTGGTCCGAGAAGAGCTCGAGGCTGGTTACTAGCGGAGCCCGACGCGAGCCCCTCTTTGCTTTGGCCTATCTAGGTAAGAAAGATCGGCTAGCTGGATGTCATCGGACTGAGCCGATGAGGATTCGACGATGTCTTGAGCGATGCGATGCCCGGATGTTCAAAGGGACTTCTTGGTGTGCGCCCTTCGAACAACTTGAGCCTCCTTTAGGGTAACCCAAATTCTCCACAAGCAAAGTTGTTGTCCTCCCTTGTCACTATTCTTTGGATTGGACTTGGGAGTCTGGGTGCCGGACTGGTGTAGATGCCCCTGGTGGGTTGTCGAAGCACATGTTTCTTTTAATTCCGCTTCTTCCTCTCACGTACGTTGTAGGAGGCTAAAGCGGTTGGCGGTGGGGACGGTAGGCATGTCCCGATCCCGCGGGACAATTGGCTCACCTCCATCGAGACGAATCCTTAAGTTGTCGACAAGAATTGTCTTGCTCAGAATTGCTGGTCGCGGCAGCGGGGCATCTGCCTCTATGGCCGCTGCGATGCTTCTTCTGGGGAGTTGAAGAAGACTATGATCCAAGGTGGTAGACTAAGAAGATCTGGTCTATTGTTGCCGGCGGCGTGATGCGGTCAGAGAAAACTAATGGAATTGGTCTTCGGGGCGCGATGCCTGTACCAAGAGCTAATGGCTAAGTGACCCGAGTGCTGTCGTCTGCCCGAGTTGAGAGAAGTGTTGCCAACGCTCGAGGTAGCACCTCATACTGAGAGTCGGGGTTGCATGAGATATTGGGATGCTAAAAACTTGAGGTTGTAAACCTACATTGAGTGCCGGGGTTGTCGGGACTAGGGGCCGAAGGCCCATGCTGAGTACCAGGGTTACCGTTTCTTGAGGTGGAAAGCCTATAATGGGGGCTGTCACTGCTAGATTATGGGGGAGTAAAATTAAACTCCGTCGTGAAGCTGGGAGGTCAGAGGCTCAGTGTAGGAAGCCCATGTTAGGAACCGATCTTGTTGGGCCCCAGGGTGGTAAGCTCAGGTTGAGTACTGGGAAGCTTGGGACTTGGGGCTGGGAGCCCCTGTTGAGTGTAGACCTGACTCGAGGTTGGAAGCCTGAGCGAGATGCTAAGGTGCCTGGGACTCGGGGTTGAAGGCTCGTGCTGAGTGCAGGCTTAGCTAGAGCTCGAGGTTGAAAGCCCGAGCAAAGTGCTGAGTAGCCTTGGACCTGGGGCTGGGAGCTCGTGTTGAGTGCAGGCTTGGCCGGGACTCAGGGTTGGAAGCCCGAGGAAGATGCTGAGATGGCAGCCGAAGTCCAAGACGTGATGCCCGTGCTGGAGGCTGGCTGGTGCTGGACCCAGGAGCTGATGCTTGTTCGGGCAAGAGACGATCTGGGACCCCTACGGGGGTCAAAAGTAGAGACCCCGAGCCTGGTACTTGTGTGGGTCTCTGGTGCTGGGAGTGCGCGATGTGAGTCAAACACCCAAACAAAAATAGGAACCAGAGTCGGCTGTGAGGCAACAACAAGAATCATGCCAAGGAAGTAGGGCGAGTCGATGACGGGGGTGATGTCGCCGAAAGCGATCGGTGTCGCCAAGTAGCTCACCCGTGCGTGGGTGGCAATGACGATGAGGCCATAGGGTCACGGCCGCCATAGCTACTGTGCTGCTAGTTGCTGATATGTAGAATGATACCAATTTGGTGGAATGATACCAAATAGCTTTCATCATGTATGTAGTTTAGATCATATATTTTAAATTTCATGCATTGCAAAGAAAAATTAAAAATCTAAAAATCTAAAAAATGAGACTAATAAATGGCTGAATAAAAAGATTGCATGTTATATCTTGATTGTGGCTATGTAATAGCCTTGATCTAATCATGTTTTACTCATGCCTTCCCTGATATCTTCCTCATGCTTATTGTTTCACTAAGTCAAGTAGAAGCGCTTTCACATAAATTGAGCTGTCTAAGCTGAATTAAAGTTGTGTCAACTGAACTGAATTGAAATGAATTTGTTCATCATGTTGGTTGGTATGAAGTTGACAATGAAATTTTTATGAAAATCTTGTTTGATTTAAGTCTTTCAACTCTTCCATTGTGCCTTTTGCTAATAACTTCCCGACTGGTTAATGTGATAAATTTTCCCCTTGCTTGCTTTTTGATCATGGCAAAGGGGGAGAGAATATGGTTCAATGCAAAATGGCAACATGAATGTTTGATTGGGAGTTGGGGAGAGAATATTGAGAGATTGATGATCATTCTTGAGTCTGTTGCTTGAACTCGTAATAAAATTTTGCCATCATCAAAAAGGGGGAGATTGTTGTGCCCCAAGTACTTTTGATAATGACAAACCAACTATTTGGAGACCATATCAGACAGGATCTAGAACTTGAAAAAATTGCTAAAGTTGGGGTGTTCATTTCAGAAGGGACGTGGAATCTTCCCGCTGCACTTTGCATTGAAATGGCAGATCTGTGGAGTCTTATAAATGAAGTTCAAATTCACAATGGAGGAAGGGATGTTATCAAATGGAAACACATTGAGCAACCAAAAAAAGTTAGCTACATTTGGGAGGCAATCTGCGAAAAAGGTCCCTCATTTGTCTACCATGAGTGGATCTAGAAAAACCCCACCATACAAATGGCTTCTCACTGTACTTGGCAAGCAGCACTTAATAAATTTCCCACAGGTGAGAATCTTCAGAGGAGGGGATATTACCTTTCTAATATGTGTGTTCTATGTAGGAAAGCCAATGAAACTCAAGAACATCTCTTCTTTGAATGTTCATATACAAAATGGGTATGAAAGCAGATTCTCATTCGGTTTGATCTCCACAGACAGCCAGAAATTGGGCTGTGCCAAGAACTCCAACAGCTGTAGCTGCAATATCCAGGTTCCCGTCCAATGGTGAAAATTGCTAGAATCTTGCTTCGTATGACTATATGGAAGATTTGGAGGGAACGGTGTATTAGAACATTTGAGGACATTGCTGCAACCTCAAAAATAAATCTCCTCATCCAGATCCTTGAAGATGTTAGAAGCTGTATAGAATTTAATGGGCTGAGCCGATTAACAATGAGGGAAGAAACCATAATCAAAAGGTTTAATTTAAATTTTCATTAAACTCTGAGTCCACAACATGTGTGGTCCTGAGTCCTCTATTTTCATATCTGCTAGACCACCCTAGCAGATTTATGATGTACAGACCATTCCTTCTTTAATACAAATGCAACTTACTTACCAAAAAAAAACTTTATATGTGTACTCTTGATAATGACAAATCTCTATATGTGAAAATAGATCATGAATTGTATGTGATTATATTTTAATGAGCTTCATTGAGTATGAGTTTCATGGTGAAATCATGTTACTATAGACACGTCAAAATCGATGCTAAGATGAGTAAATCCCAAGACACATCATAACGCCCTGAAGTAGACCTCATTACTAGTTGAATAAAATGATTTTTCTATTTTTTTGGACATTTTTAGAATGTGTGTCCGTGACCTGGACGCCAATTCCTTGAATCTGCGCCTTTGAAGAGAGGCGTGCATTAATTCACGTCCGCCCCACTGACACGGATTCTTTCAATTTTTTAATTTTATTTCAAACTAAAATTTATAATTTCAGGGAATCTGTGCCTCTTTATAGAGACGTTTATTAATTAACCTCCACTCAGCTGACGCCGATTTCCTTGTAATTTTTGGATTTACTTTGAATTTAAAATTCGTATTTCAGGAAAATCCATGCCTCTTTACGAAGATGCATATTAAATAACGTCGTTCTCATGGATGCAAATTCTGATTTTAATTTTAGAAACCTTTGATTTCTTTATTTTGTCGAAGAATCTGCATCATCGGAACTGGACGCGAATTTAATTAACGTCTATTGCAGTTGACGTCGTTTTCGTTCCGTTTCCGGCTCGATCCCAACCTCCTTTGCATGTTGTTCCAAGTGGGATTTGGAGTCCTTTTGTGACGACCTGGACTCCGGATACAGGATATACCCGATAGGACTACCGAGTAGACCCGATACCACTTGGAACCCATGAAGCCTTCCAAGAGCTGTAATGCTCCGAAGGGATAAAAGGATTGTCGTGTAGTACATTGAAGTCGCAGATATAACAGTAAGTAATTAAATTTCATTAATCAGGTTTGCTAAAGTAGCAGAAAAAAAATTACTTTTTAATTAACAATTAAAAATTAATAATTATACCAGAGTCCAGTCCAAAGGAAAGACAAGTACAGTCTAACAGAAAGAAAAACGTACACTGAGGTCGGGGGAAGTCCGACGCAGGTACCGCTGGCAACTACGAACTAGCCACACCAGGAAGCAGAGATGACCACACCTGAAAACTAGGGGTGAGCCTCGTGTCACTGGCCCAGTAGGGGTCACGCGGATCCCCACTAAAAAATAACGCAGTAACACGGAACAACAACTAAAACAGCAGTAGTAGTAAAGCAGGAAAAGTAGGGAAAACTACTACTAGAAAGCTGTAAAAGAAAGCGGGAAGAACAGGAGTAGAACGGCTAAAAAAAAAGGGAAAAGCCGTACCGAGCAAAACACGGCTATCGAACTAATCTCGACTCCCTAAGCTACTCCAAACAGTAACAGAAAGGTGAACCCTAATCTCAAAAAGTCAGGAGTTATCGATCTGCTGACACAGCACAAGGCCCAAGACAAAGGCCTACGAGACTAGACACACAAGCCTAGGAAAGAACCTAGACTGACACAGACCCAGCACGACTAGAACATCGTGCACAGGACACAACTCTGACCTTGGGTAAAGCCACGAGAGGGCTAACCCGGAAGGGTCACGACACATGAGAAACGTGAGAGTCACGTGTCACGTGATGGAAGCAGCCTCTCACTAGAAGAACAGCCAGCTGCTTCCACTGACGTCTTATGCTGTGCCTACAAGAGTGTTGTCTGCGATGCCGCCTGAAGCACGACAGAGACTAAGACACGCTCAGAACCAAAATGGGACTATAGTAACGAGTGACTAGTCAGGGTCACGTCCGTTGGCGCAAGTCCAAAGCCCATGACCATGTGTGCACACACTGACTCTTGCCTAGAGCCAGGCCTCTAGCTAGTTTTCCCCCCCAGCAGGACGCTACCGTTAAGCAGGGCCCCACGGAACTAGCTTAAAAACTATATCTCGAGAACTGCCCCGCCACATGGGCCGACACGCCGTAACATGTCGTAAGGCTACGACTAGTGGAGGCTCACTAGACACAGACTCCAAAGCACGAGTGTTGGAGGACCGACAGGCAAAGAAGCACTGTCGCACGTACTACGAAGCACCAAGGCAGCAAGACAACTGCCGACAGACTCAGGACAAGGCAACTAGACTTACTACTACAACGATCCTTGAGTCTCATGACTCAGAGTCAAGATCATTGCGCAAAGCAGAACAAGCCGCCAATCGGTCTAATTCTAAACTAGAGGAATCGACATGACCGCGTAAAATGACACACGGGGACATGAGGGAACACCAAGACCCTCATCACATCTGGACACACAAACTGAGGTGAGACAACACCTCAAGGCATCCAGAACCACTGTCTCGAGCTATTCAGAATAGTCGAGACACACACAAGGTAACTTGTCAACCATTGGGTCTCACCGGGTTGACCAGAACCTGCAACGACTCTACAGCAGTATAGAAACCAAGGCATGCCTGGCTACCTTATATCGTGGTCATAGCACTCATAGGACATCAAGAGACATCCACGGGACGATAGACAAACCACAAGGTCGAGCCAAGACAATTGGAAACCAAAACGTCAGAAAGCGACACTCTGTACATACACAGAGGCACAGACACTGGCGGTCATAGACAGGGCCACAAGGTGATTGTAGCGGTCAAAGCTATGGCTGCTAGACTCAGTCAAACTCCGACTGACCTGCCCAGAGAAACCACGAAGCGGTCGATGAAAGACATGCTACACGGACTAGGCGGTCCTAGAGACAACCGCCACACTAACCGCCCTAAAACATTGACCTAAGACAAACGACTTGTAGCGGCCTAAGAAAGGGACGCCACAATGAAGAAGCGGATGAAGGTCGGGCCGCCAAGGCTAACCGACTTAATGTCTTAACTAGGTCTAAAACCACGGTAACATGAATACCGAGGTAAACCACAAATCGTCGAGACCATCCCCTCAAGATGGGAACTCAAGGGAGGCCACTCACATGCGGGGAACCCCACCGCACTCACACCGATACACGGTGACTCGATCGAGCATAACAAAAAGCCCGAAACACACATGCCTATGGGCACGCTAATCAAGCTAACACGGTACTTCCCGACACCCCATAAACACGAATACAGAACTCACAGGGTGTCCGGAACACTAACGAGGCCATAGGTCGGTCATTGGGTCTCAACTGGACCGACTAGGACTCAAAACGAACAAAAACAGAGAATTCCGGTCGACCTGGCCCCTGGGGTCGGTCGACCTTACTGGGTCAGTCGACCAAACCAGGGTGGTCGGTCGACCGGACCAACAGCCGGACCATCACAGTCCTACGGGCAACCGTCGGTCGACCGGCCCATCCAGTCTGGTCGACCGGTCACGGCGAAAAATCGGCCAAACCCTAATCTCCGGGCCCGATTCCACGCCCCGTTCGATTCCGATCGAAGGGGAAAACATCCACAATGATAATACTGACCTTTCACACTCCGGAAGGGATCAAAACGATGCACAAACGACTTGAAACAGGCAATTCCACCGAATTGACCCTAATTGAGTCACCGGGGTTCCCGAGCTCATACCGGCCCCAAATGATAACCAATTGACACGAAATTAGCGGATCTGGAACGCTGACATTCCAGGGGTTCGATTGATACCAACTGATCTAAAAATCGTCACCGTTTTCCGGTGAACCCTGTGAACACCCCAAAAGGATGATTTCCCCGAACTTCAAGGAAACTCACTCGTATGCTCACCGAACAACGTAAAACTGTAGGGAAACGTAGAGGAGAAGTAGGTGATCCGTCTCCCTATCTCCACCGAAGAAATACTGTGCCAAAGTGACTAAACCGCGCCAAAAATGCCAAATCAACGAACCGCGCCGTCTCGGAATCCACCGAGGTATCGCGCCTCGCCATGCTTAAATCGTCGCCCCATTCTGCGTCCCGATCACTCCATCGCGTCCTCACTTCGGCCAGCTCCACAACGGTGTGCACCCCGCGCCGAGAGACCCAGAGAGGAGAGAGATCGAGAGAGAGAAAGAGAGGTGAGAAATGAGGGAGGAGAGAGAGGGTTGAGGGTTAAATAGCAGAAATTAGGAAATTTTCCTAATTTCTGAAAATTTTGATTATTGACCCGAAAATACACTAATTCAGAAAAATACGTAAAAATAGTCGAAACGATCCTCAAGAAGAGTACAATGCAACTGCGGCGTCCACGAGTCGATGAACTGAGAAATAAACTCTCCATTGGGTTCCGTAACTAGTACGAGAGAAAAACCCACGTGGATCGTAAAACTCAACTCAGGACCCACAAAAGCGATCCGAAACTCTCCGAAAAGGATCCGCAAGACCCAATAAGAATCCAGGGTATTACAGCCTCCCCTCCTTCAAGAAATTTCATCCACTAAATTTAAGGAACGAACGAGAAGTAGTAGGGACGAACAAACCCCAAGACACAAACACAGAAACAACACGAATCTCGAAAAATACCATTCAGAGGAACACTTGTCAGACCATAATCACAAGCACATGCTCAGGATCTCGAGGCAAATCGATCCAAAGGACGAGCATGGCACACAAGTGGACACAAGTCTGACACCTCCGAGACAAGGCAACGTCGCTTACGTCTCGCAGGGAAGGAGACACGACACATGCCACGACACAGATATCGAAAAAACAAAGCGATAGACATGACAAGCATCAGCTTACACAAGGAAGCATAGTCCTCTCAGCTAATAGCTCGACACATCATCAGCTCCAGTGCCAAAGGCAACAACAAAGCTTGGCACACAGGACGCCAACTATAGCACCGGACCACAAACACAATTAAGTCAATCCTCACTCAGACATTACATCTGATCGAGTCGTAGGTTAACTCTATCAGGGAAGAAGAGTACAGCACAACCAACCGACAAGATCATGGTCCACACGATGCCAAGACAGATACACAAAATCATAGAGAAACAGCGATAAAATGATAACAATGGTAGCACTTGCAGGATCCCGGCTCCGTATTGGACATAGAACCATGGAACACAACTTTAAGCTGGGTCACATAAAGGCACAACGGTAGCTGAACGCACGACCACAAGGGACGAGTCATGCATCGAGCAGCTTACCAAGAATAGACCCATGACAACGAGAACAACAATCTCGGGAAAAGCATCTCAAGGATTACGATCACGCCCTGAGAACATGATGCCCAAGAAAAGAATACAGAGGAGCAGAGGGTACTCAACTAACAGGAATGCCGACAGATTTCCCAATACTCGCAAATGCCGATGCCAACACCAAATTATCTCCAGCAATAGCACGGCAACAGACAATGTCAAGGCATAGGAAGCCAAGATAAAGTCACATCGAGAAGAATAATTCTCTCGACCGGTGAGAATCTCACAACAACGATCCTCGACCTGTGGGTAATCAGCCCACATGCTCCCGCTGGGCACTCATACAACACACACAGACATTAGAAATACCTCGGTATCCGCATCTCAACACACACTCGGTGCCATCACAATTCATAAAAATCGCAATGTATTATGCCACGAGTACTGATCATGCTAACAACCGATCACAAGTCGCCTAAGTGCTAACGAATGGGAGTACCAGCTTCAACACAAAGTGCAAAGAAAGGCTAATCTCAGCTTATCATCACGTTCTGAAAGAATAAATGAGCCTTCACAACACATCAACTGCCAGACACGGCACGAAAAACACGGTGCACAATGGCCCTTAACACAAGGATTAGGTCCAAAGTCAAGCAACCGTAGAACAAAGAGGCAGATCAGGCTCAAAATAAATACTATCCACACTTAAGCAGACACATGACAAAGGTCTCACTAAGATATCACTTCTAAGACTTATCTCGAAAAGACTCCACCAACCAGGATGAGAAGCATCAAGCTCAACCACAGAAGCTCACCAGGAAGAGAAAATCCTAGGTCGCCTGAGCATCTTCTCAATCGAGGAATCTAATCGACCACTTCGACTGAAGCGAAATACCTCAGGAGCAGCACAGACATAAGCTAGGATGACCAAAACAACGTAAGAACGTGTACGGCCATCACACCAATGCACAAAGTCACAAGCCACCTGAGCAAATGACGAAAAAATCTCGAACAATATACCGCAGATTCAAGCCTTCCGGTAAACTCTGCCAAGTACAACATGATCGAGACAAACACCATGATGAAAAAGGAGCATCCCGTCGCATCCTGATGAGAGCAAAACCATCTCGTACAGTGCTGACACAGCACGCACAAGACAACATGCGGAAAATAGAGCGACAAAGAATCGTGAAACCTAATGCCAGCTGAAAGACTGTACTGGACTTTCAGGACTCTGGAAACTGTATATCCTGGATTCTCATGTACTTCACACAACAACGCTCTGATACCACCTGTGACGACCCGGACTCCGGATACCGGATATACCCGATAGGACTACCGAGTAGACCCGATAACACTTGGAACCCGTGAAGCCTCCCAAGAGTTGTAAAGTTCCGAAGGGATAAAAGGATTGTCAAGTAGTACATTGAAGTCGCAGATATAACAGTAAGCAATTAAATTTCAATAATCATGTTTGCTAAAGTAGCAGAAAAAAATTACTTTTTAATTAACAGTTACAAATTAACAATTATACCAGAGTCCAGTCCAAAGGAAAGACAAGTACAGTCCAACAGAAATAAAAATGTACACTAAGGTCGGGGGAAGCCCGACGCAGGTACCGCTGGGAACTACGAACTCGCCACACTAGGAACCGCGAAGGAAGAAGAGACGACCACACCTGAAAAGTAGGGGTGAGCCTTGTGTCACTGGCCCAGTAGGGGTCACGCGGATCCCCACTGAAAAATAACACAGTAACACGGAATAACAACTAAAATAGCAGTAGTAGTAAAGCAGGAAAAGTAGGGAAAACTACTACTAGAAAGCTGTAAAAGAAAGCGGGAAGAACAGGAGTAGAACAACTAAAAGAAAAGGGAAAAGCCGTACCGAGCAAAACACGGCTGCCGAACTAATCTCGGCTCCCTAAGCTACTCTAAATAGCAACAGAAAGGCGAACCCTAATCTAAAAAAGTCAAGATTTACCGATCTACTGACATAGCACAAGGCCCAAGACAAAGGCCTACGAGACCAGACACACAAGCCTAAAAAAAGACCTGGACTGACACAGACCCAACACGACTAGAACGTTGTGCACATGGCACAACTCTGACCTTGGGTAAAGCCACGAGAGGGCTAACCCGGAAGGGTCATGACGCACGAGAAACGCGAGAGTCACCTGTCACGTGACGGAAGCACTGCCTCACTAGAAGAACAGCCAGCTGCGTCCACTGACGTCTTATGCTGTGCCTACAAGTGTCTCGTCTGCGATGTCGCCTGAAGCACGACCGAGACTAAGACACGCTCAGAACCAGAACGGGACTACATTAACGAGTGACTAGTCAGGGTCACGCCCGTCGGTGCAAGTCTAAAGCCCCTGACCACGTGTGCACACACCTACTCTTGCCTAGAGCCAGGCCTCTAGCTAGTTTCCCCCCCCCAGCAGGACGCCACCGTTAAGCTGGGGCCCACGGAACTAGCTTAAAAATCGTATCTCGGGAATTGCCCCGCCACATGGGCCGACACGCCGTAACGTGTCGTAAGGCTACGACTAGTGAAGGCTCACTAGACATAGACTCCAAAGCACGAGTGCTGGAGGACCGACAGGCAAAGAAGCACTATCGCACGTACTACGATGCACCGAGGCAGCAACATAACTGCCGACAGACTCAGGACAAGGCAACTAGACCTACTACTACAACGATCCTTGAGTCTCACGACTCGGAGTCAAGATCGTTGCGCAAAGAGGAACAAGCCACCAATCGGTCTAATCCTAAGCTAGAGGAAATGACATGACCGCGTAAAACGACACACGGGGACTTGAGGGAACACCAAGACCCTCAGCACATCTGGACATGCAAACCGAGGTGAGACAACACCTCAAGGCGTCCAGAACCACTATCTCGAGCTATTCAGAATAGTTGAGACACACACAAGGTTACTTGTCAACCATTAGGTCTCACAGGGTTGACCAGAACCTGACAATGACTCTACAGTAGTACAGAAACCAAGGCATGCCTGGCTACCTTATATCGTGGTCATACCTCATAGCTCTCATACTCACATGCGGGGGAACCCCACTGCACTCATACCGATACATGGTGACTCGATCGAGCGTAACATAAAGCTCGAAACACACATGCCTATGGGCACATTAATCGAGGTAACACGGTACTTTCCGACATCCCAAAAACATGAATACGGAACCCACAGGGTGTCCGGAACACTCGCGAGGCGATAGGTCGGTCATTGGGTCTCAACCGGACTGACCAGGACTCAAAATGAACAAAAATAGAGAATTCCGGTCGACTTGGCCCCTGGGGTCGGTCGACCGAACCAGGGTGGTCGGTCGACCGGACCAACTGCCGGACCATCACGGTCCTACGGGCAACTGCCGGTCGACCGGCCCATCCGGTCCGGTAGACTGGTCACGATGAAAAATCGGCCAAACCCTAATGTCCGGGCCCGATTCCACGCCCCGTTCGATTCTGATCGAAGAGGAAAACATCCACAATGATAATACCGACCTTTCACACTCCGGAAGGGATCAAAATGACGCACAAATGGCTTGAAACAGGCAATTCCACCGAATTGACCCTAGTTGAGTCACCGGGGTTCCCAGGCTCGTACCGGCCCCAAATGACAACCAATTGACACGAAATCAGTGGATCTGGAATGCTAACATTCCAGGGGTTCGATTGATACCAACTGATCTAAAAATCACCGCCATTTTCTGGCAAACCCTACGAACACTCTAAAAGCATGATTTCCCCAAACATGAAGAAAACCCGCTCGTATGCTCACCAAACAATGCAAAACTATAGGGAAACGTAGAGGAGAAGTAGGTGATCCGTCTCCCTACCTTCATCGAAGAAATCGTGCGCCGAAGCGACTAAACCGCGCCGAAAACACCAAATCAATGAACTGCGCTGTCTCGGAATCCACCGAGGGATCGTGCCTCGCCACGCTCAAACCGTCGCCCCATTCCGCGTCCCGATCACTCCATCGCGTCCTCACCTCTGCCAGCTCCACAATGGTGTGCACCCCGCTCCGAGAGACCCAGAGAGGAGAGAGAACGAGATGGAGAAAGAGAGGTGAGAAATGAGGGAGGAGAGAGAGGGGGTTGAGGGTTAAATAGAAGAAATTAGGAAGTTTTCCTAATTTCTGAAAATTCTGATTATTGACCTGAAAATGCACTAATTCAGAAAAATACGTAAAAATAGTCGAAATGATCCTCGGGAAGAGTACAATGCAACTGCGGCGTCCACGAGTCGATGAACTGAGAAATAAACTCTCCACTGAGTTCCGTAACTAGTACGAGAGAAAAACTCACGTGGATCGTAAAACTCAACTCAGGACCCACAAAAACGATCCGAAACTCTCCGAAAAGGATCCGAAATACCCAATAAGAATCCAGGGTATTACACCTTTGGCCTTTGATGGACGGGGATCCACATCGTGGGGAGGTTTCCTTGTTCTAAAACCTCTTAGAATAATGATTCTCACCCTATAAATACCCCATTGTGGCTCCCGGTTTAGAGGTTGAACGTTTTGAACGCTCGAGAGTTAGAGAAAGAATTAGAAGAGGATTGGAACATTGTCGATGGTTTTAGAGGTTGAATTAACTTCTTAAGAGTCAGAAAAGGTTGAACAGAGAATGTTCTGAACTCTTCAATAGGTTGAGAATTTTGAAGTATTGAGAGATTGAAAGAGAAGCTTCCTTATGAGCTCTTCGTCTCAGCATTAGCCCTGGGTTTTTGGAGGACCAACCTCCTTTTCTTCACCCTTTCCTTTACTTTGATTGCACAACTTAGTCTGCATCGTATTAAATCATCCCCCCTAGCAATCGCATTGCTAGGATCTTATTTCTTCTTTAGCATTCATTATTCCCCTCCCTGAATCTCTTAAGGGGTTTTAGAAAAACACACAAGGTGTGTTCATCCCCATGTTCATTCATTTTTATTGCATTAAGGATTGATACTATACAAATTCTAATCCGATTGTCTCTTTGCTTATTTTTGCTCATTTTTCAAGGGTAATCAAGATAAAGACCCTCTTCACCGGCCGACCGATCGAAAGAGGAAGTGGAAGTCACTCACCTCCCCGCTTCACAAGGTATTTAGTGATCACTCCCTTGTCTTTTGAGGTATTCACCTCTGGCGATCACACTCCTTCTAGCATCTATGTAGCACCCCAAATTTTTTTAGAAATTTTTAAATATTAAATATGATTATTAAGTATTTAAAAAAGGTTTAATGGGCTACTTAAATGAATTAAGGGTTAATTAAATCAATTTAAAGGTCCTATATTAATCAAAAGACTAAGCCCAATTCAAATAGGCCTAAAGACCCAATTCATATGCCCTTTTGACCCAAGCCCATTACTAGAAACATAATTTGGGTAAATTATGGATTTAAATAGGATAAATAAGCTAATTAACGGGATAAATAGGGGACATTAGAAAAATCTAAAATTTTTGGAATAAACGCCTAAACGCGGTCTATCGCACGACCGCTATATCATAATAACAGCCCCCATCCGATCGCTACTATGTTCCGTGAACGGGGTTTTGGAAACCCCAGAAAATTAGAATTTTATCCAGCCCCAATGTAAGAGTTCGATGTTATCTGATATGGTAACTTATTGTAGGACTCTTAGGGATCAGTTCTACTCCTAAATAGGACTCCCAAATTGATCTAATCCTTCAAACCCTATAAATAGGTCTCAGGTTTGACCTGCGCGAACCCTTGTTTTGGCTCACATACTTCGAAGGTAAGGAGGCATTATTTCAGGTTGTTTATTTAGAACATTATGTTTCTTTTAGTATTAACTAACATCCCTCTAAATTTCATGTTAGGAGGTCGAGTGTACAGAAAGTTAGAAGCCCCCGAAGTTGTTGTTCCTCTACAAGGCGCTCAAGAACCAACGTGCCGGTCCAGGGAAGATCTAGGGATTGGAAGCCCTAATCGAGGTATTTATAAGTTCATCCTTTAGAACAATTTGTTAACCTTTATATCTTCTATTTACCCTCCAAATTTCATAGACTTAGGTCAAGAGATTAAGGAGAACGAGGGACGAGAAGTTGCTGGTTTAACACAGGACATGTAGAAACTAGGTCGTCCTTCCAGTCTAAAATTTGAAGTCTAAAGCCTGTTACAAAGGTAGGTTATCTCATGAAAAGGTTTAAACAACAAGTTAGGAGTAAAACCCCTGTATTTCCATGCGATTTCATGCATTGTACACGTCGTATTTGATGTTTTATCATCACTACGCATCTAGGTTATTTTTGTATGCATGATTCCTACCCTTAATGGTAAAGATGATAATCTTGGTTTAATTCATGAAAACCCATGCATCTCCACGACTTTATGTTACTATAGCATGTTTATTTTCCTATCTAGCACGTTTGCATGCATTTGTTTCTTTATGTTAGGCCTTACATGACCTAATGACCCCCTTGTTTATTACAAGACTAGAAACGGTCTACCAGCGACTGCTGCCGTACAGAGCGGTCCTTGATAGACCGCGCATTTATAGAAACTGTCCTATGGAGACCGATATATCCTTTCAGTTTCCTGCACTTTGTTAACTCCAAACAGATTGCATACTGAAAACCTAAGTTATTAGGTCTTATTCCGAGTTATGACTTTACCTTTATGAACTTGGTTATATTATTCATCCATCATGATAGATTTCATGTCCTTAATGTATTTTAAACATATTTTTAACTTATGCAATTTTCATGCCAAAACTCTTATAGTTTGTATTAAAGTTAATTATACATGGTTCATGGACTTGTCTTATTGTTATTTTGATCGCTGTTTTATCATGGTCTCACTCTCATCCTTGGAGTATTTTCTTAAGTACATGACATGTATTCCGGGATGATTTAATTAATTAGTTACACTTTACACTTGATAGGAACACAATCTTGGACTTGTGATTCTCTCTGTTGGATATTTCTTTCACCGGACTAGATGATCTTGTTTCAAAGTCTCCGTAAGTCTCCGCCAGCCTGGGATTCCCACTAAGACACCGAGCCAGTTGTACTCTCAAAGCCCAATTGTCTAGAAAGCACTTTACCGGTATTTTTCTATGTCCGGAATAGTCGCGACCATCAAGCGACCGCCACTGTCAAGTAGCGGTCATCCTGCGACCGCCTCTTTCCAAGAGTTTCACTGCGTCGACCCTTCTTTCTTCATGGGTCGACTCTGTTTAGAAACAATCCTTATCTGACCGCGCCTGTTTAGAAACGGTCCTGGCTGAACCGCCTCTTTATAGAAACGGTCCTAACATGACCGCCTCTTAAAGAAAAGGCCCCGATATGACCGTTTTATGTCTAAGTATTGATTAACCCGTGGTTTGACCCAAGGGGTTGATTTTCCTATGTTCTTAGGTGATCTATTGATTATCTAGATCCTAAAACCATAATTGATAAATTACTAATGAACTATGGAAATTATTGAATGTACTGTTATGCTGCTGAATTCTTTCCGTGGCATGACCTTGCTCTTAATTCATCCTTGAACTCTCATATTCACAATTGGTGCATTCTTACCTTGATATTTGTTATCATGAAACTATTGTTTGGACTTAATACTATTGGCCTACTTTATTGATATTTCTCGTGGAAGTAGCTTGATTTATAACGTTAAGATGCCGATTGGGCACTGATTGTGTCCAAGGGCTAGACACTAGCCCCCTCGACTGATTGTCGGAAACATACCGAAAACCATGGGATATGATGAACACTTGCGTCGCATTGCGCCGGGATTGAGTACTTTTTTTGTAGACGAGTGGAAACCACGAGACAATCTTGTGAAGTTACATTCTTGCGTGTTAAGTGACTTTCTAGTGCATAGCCTTCATGGTTATGAAAAGTACATTCTCGTTACATTCTTGTTCGTGAAAGGCCATATTTACATTCATGCTTTATTCTTGCTTGATCGTATTCCAAGTCTACATGAACTCTCATATCTCATCTTGATCATATCTTGTTACTTTTGTTACTTTGGTTTATACCGCATGTTTTCCCGTATTTCCTTCATCTTATTTTCTAGAGCAAAAATGTTAATTACTTAAACATTGCCTTCATGTTGATACAAAGATACCTACTGGGCAAGTGTGCTCATTCCCTACTTTTCCAATCTTTTCACGACATTCTAGCTGGTCGGATTCAGATTATTCAAGTGATGGATCCGAGAGCGAATAGGGAAGGAGCGAAGTCTTAGAATTTCATTAGTTTATGGTCAAGAGTCACTATGTAATTTTCCTTTTTTTTTAGTCTAGTTAGTCAAAGAGTCATTGTAAACCTTTCATTATGATTCAATAAAAGCAAAGGTTTTGTTCAATTATTGTGCATTCATTTTTATGTATGGATGTGTTAGCGCTCTGATTATATTACTTGCTTGCGACGTACTAGCCGACTATTCACATTCCAGAGTATCTTCCACTGTACTTATATCTCAGGGCGTGATAGTTAAAGTGATATCAGAGCCTAGGCATAACTAAGTCCTAGAAAAATGTCATGTTATAAGCTAAGTCCAAGACTTCAAGACCCACACCTATGAACAAGGAAAGAAATTTCCCACCTATGAGAGATTGGGTAGAGCCCAAGATGAGATAGTTATTTAGAAATTATCTCTAGGATAACTCCCTTTCAATTCCATAGGAATTAATTACTTGTTTATTCTTCAGGCACTTCACTCTTACTACGGCCGCTGAACGTGCCGCAAATCGTGCTAATTGGGAAGCGATGCAACAAACAGTTGCGGGTCTTACTCGGGCCTTACAAACGGTGGCCCAAGCTGGCGCGAGGGCTAGCGCGGGTAACTTGCACGGGAATTTTCGGAGTATGAACCCTCCGAGGTTGTAGCAACTCGACATTTTTATATGCATTTATATGCAAAAAGAAATAATGAAAGATGAAAATAAAATAAATTATGAATATTTTTCGTTATGTCTTTAAAAATATAGAATACATAAACATGAACCCTATCCCACTTGTTAACACGAACGACGAGATTCACGGCATGATTCTGAGAAGGCGAAGACGTCGGTACTGTAACATTACTGTAGAATCTAATTTAAGATAAAATTATTAGCATTAGTCTAATCCTAATTAATGATTGAGGTCATTCTTACATCATTGAATAAATGAGGTCATTGATTATGTCATAAATGAGGGATTTATTTCAACATTCACATGTTAGAATTAATTTTCAACATAAGTTGGTGTAATAGTAACAAAGTTGGTGTAATAGTAACATAAGTTTGTGTAATAGAGGTCATTGATTATGTCATAAAGGGGGGATTTATTTCAACATTCACATGTTGGAATTAATTTTTAACATAAGTTGGTGTAATAGTAACATAAGTTGGTGTAATAGTAACAAAGTTGGTGTAATAGTAACACGGTTGGTAAAATAGGAAAATTAGGTGAGGGATTTTGGCCTATATATAGGGATGAGATCTTCCCTACTCAAAGCATAAATCTATTGGGAGGAATTGCTGGTTGGAGAGATGGAGAAAGCTCGAAGTTGGAGGAGTGTTCGAAAGCGTTCTTCGTTCTTAAACTTCTTCTTCTTTGATCTTCAACTAAATAGGTTTTCTCTTAGGCGAAAACTTAAGTAGATCTCCATATATGTTTCTTTGCATGAGTGTTTCGATTCTATGTAAATTTTTCATGATCATGTATTTATGGCTTATTTTAAGATTTAAAGTTTAAAAATAAGGGTTTTCATTATCATAACGTGTTTCAATAACGTGGATCACATATGGACCATGATTTGAATACGGTAACCACGTCCGATTTACCTCGTTTATGTGCGTTATTTCAAAACTTAAATATTGAATTTTAAAATCTTGTTCTTGCCTTAAGAATACTATTAACAAAGAAATGACTAGGTGAAAGAACTCGTAAAGCTATCGTTAATTGTTCAAACAACTATGCTCTAATTTTCGTACAATTCCTATACATGATTGACCCTATCTCTTTTATCTAAGCTCTATCTGAAAGCTTGACATCTCCTTTCAACTTCTCTTCATACAAGAACATATTATGCAATTGGAAGCTTGACATTTTTTTTCAATGTCTTTTCCTTCATTGAAATTCTTTCACAAATGAACATGTTAGAATATACAAGAATGATTTCCGTTCGATTTATGTGTTTTCGTGTCTCCGAAAAATTGTGTAGCTAGCAAGTTCATCAAGAAGAACCGGTGTCTAAGGCTAGAGGTCTACGGGCAAATGCTTTAAGTGAATAAGTTATTACTTAATTAGGACCTCGCGAATACGAGGGGAGCCTCTCATTGTCCCACCTCTTACCTAGTTACGTTTTATTTGATTTTCTGCTAATTACCTGACTGAGAAAAAAAACTTGATCTAAACTTATTTTACAAGATTTTTCGCGAGAGTTGATCGTGCCTTGACCGATAATTCATTCTCTTTATTATCTTAATGTCGTTAAACATGATACCTTAAATCATCCTTGAACTTCTCTTATAAACTTCATTTATTATTCATACTACATGCCCTTTCTTCATACTACTTGTCCTTAAAAATAAAATTTTTATTAGATCTGTTTAGCTATAAACTATCATTTGGGAGTGTAGGAGCTAAGTGCCATGCGGGGCAAAGCGCTACATTATGGGAGTCATCTCTTGAGGCCGGAATGGCACAAAGTGCTACATAACGGGAGCCACCACTTGAGCCTGTTGGGACCACCTCTAGAGTCCTTCATAACTAAATGAGTAGTTATGCGCTATACTACGCTTCTTAAGCTTTTCTTGAAACCCGGATTAGCCATAATTGTAAATGAATTGTTCTGGAAATTCTATGGGACTTTGGTCGACCTGATACTCAATGCCTGGCAAACATGGGGGCCCTGATCTGGTCCTAGGCGAGTAAAGCCTGAACGTACTTGTGCCCGAGGGAGTTGAATGATCAGATGTGGCATTGCACCAACTGACATGCAAGATTGAACTAGACAATTCACTTATTACATGCTTGACTCGTTACATGCTTGACTTCCTATACATGACATGTTTGACCGGAAGGGTTAATATCCATGTTACATGGCCATATTTACAATTCTATACTTGTTATTGATCTTCATGCTTACACTGGAGTTCTACAATATCTATTCTTGAAATTCTTGATTTCCTAATCTTGTTCTCTATTTGTCATTTGTTTTACTACTTATTTTATTCAAGGGCATATAGATGATTCAAAATGCTAATTACTTAAAGTGACCTGATAAAGAGATATAAGTCCTACTGAGATTTCTAGCTCACCTTGTGTATTGTTGTTAATGTTTAGGAAATCCTGAAGATGACGGGAATGGGCTGAAGTGATGAGAGTGAAGATAGTTTTTAATAAATTTATTTTCCCAGTCTGTCTACTTATGAATGATTGTATCAAGTTTGAATAGTATTATAAGTCCTTGAAGGATATTTGTTAAAAATGTCAGATTATGAAATAAAGATGTGATTTTGTCCATTTGTTGTTCATACTCATCATCTGCGTCTCTTGATCGACCTGCCCGTATAACTGTTCACGCCTTGATAATCCTGCCTTGTTCGGGGCGTGACAGTTTAGAATGGTATCAGAGCCATACCCCAGCCGGAAGTGTAAGAACTAAGTGCCATGTAGGGCAAAGTGCTACGCTATGGGAGCCACCTCTTGAACCCGCAATGGGACAAAGTGCTACATAGATAGAGCCACCTCTTGAGCCTGTAGGGGCCACCTCTAGAGTCCTACCTGCCTGGGGGTTTGATTGCGTGCTATATGTGCCCTGCGATGAGGACGTCGCCTATTGTGGACGCACTTAATTTCGAGAGATCTTCGTTCTATTCGTTCATCCGTTTGTTGGTTTTATTAAGTGCGTGGGCATGCCAGTCACATAGTGACAATTTGTTCGGGCTCCGAAGAGCCCATGGTGCGCTCGATCTGACTCAGTCAGGTGATTGTGTGGTTCGGGTCGGGACTGAGACCCATTGTGCCATAAAGGTCACAATGTTATTTACATCCCCTCGGAGAGGGGAATACCCTTGATTAATTGCCAGAAATAAGGGCTCCACGGTCGAAAGAAATACTGATTAATGCAAGAAGGAAACATCCGTCGGGTCATGCGGTGAGCCCGAGGTGGGGGCCTGAGTACTCAGGTCATGTCGGTCACTGATGGACCATTTCATGTTTAGACACAAGTTCATGCGAAAAACGAGATGATAACCCAGAGGACGAATGCGTACAGATGTTTGCCGAGGGACGGCAATTTTAATGCAGGGAGGCAAATCAAATCCCGACGAGGGAGGAGACCCTGATGAATTATCGGCCCGAAGTAAGGCCGGACGGTCACCACAACAAGAGAGAGAACTCCTGAGAGTGACTTCCAGCTTACAGGGGCATCATTAATATTCCCGGGTCTGGAATCCAGGAAGGAGAGACTGCTGCCATATTGTTGTATTCACGATGGTCATCGACACTTGTTATTTTCGTTTGTTTATTGACATTACCCTTTCTTTGATATTATCTTCCCTTGTTGTTATCTTGGTTGGGACCACCCCTTTTATCTCATTATTGTTATCACTATTCATCGTTCCTTTTATCATATAGCCCCCCTCCCTTTTTATTATATGGATGTGGGTATTCGTTGGGGAGATGATGGAGACTAGGGTGTACCGCTGAGAGATGAGTGGTGTGTGCGGTTCAAAGTGTAAAGGAGGGTGTACCGCTGGGGAGCGTGTCGCTGGAAGAATGGAGATGGGCGTACCGCTGAAGGGTAGGGGGTGTAGCGTACCGCTGAGGCACCAGGGGAGCACACCGCTTGGAGAATGTGGAGCGTACCGTTGGGGGACAGGAAGCGTACCGTTGGAAGGGCTGGAGGAGCTGATGCGTGAACGAGCCACGAGGACTGTACAGACTTGCTGTATGCAACATGCAATGTATAGACTTGCTCAGCGATGCAGTGTATAGACTTGGCAGCGAGATGCTCACGATGCGCTGTATAGACTTGGCCAGCGGTACAATGAATGTATGGACTTGTTCAACGATGCACACACATAGCAATGATGTATGGACTTTGCAAGACGATGAATGAGGCGGTGCAGTGTATAGACTTGGAAATGCTTTGAAGCCCATGATGCACTGTATAGACTTAGACGAAGGCACGCTGCGAAGTGTAGACTTGAAGAGCGTTCGTCAGCCAATGTATAGACTTACACACTTGTGCAGACTAGCCAGTGTATGGACTTGATGAGCTTGCAGCACACAATGTGCAGACTTCGTGCAATGCTTGAAGAAGCAATGTACAGACTTAGACAGACTTCGCTAGCGTGGAATGTGCAGACTTGGTGCATGAAGCAAGCCAATGGGGAATGTATAGACTTATGAGTGCAACGTAGGTAGAGCTACCAATGTATAGACTTATAAGTGTGTGCAACCAGACAGTGTGCAGACTTCATGCACAGGCTGTACAAACTTCAATTCAAATGATGCAATGCATGAACAAGAAGATGATGTATAGACTTTGAACGTGAATGATGCAGTGATGTATAGACTTGATGGAACGCTGGGAGGATGCGTGCCGCTCAGACAGCAAGGGGGAGCTACCGCTGGGGGATAGAAGGTTAGGGCGCACCGTTGGAAGAGGTAGGCCAGGGTGTACTGCTGGGAAAAGTAGCAAACGAAACCAAGCGGATTGTGCCGCTGAAGGGGTGGGCCAGGACTCAAGAGAGGATTCCTTGTTCAGTTCAAGATGAGGCATCTTAGATGGTTAAGCTTTCATTCTCCTGTCATGAGATTGAGTCCCAAGTCATATTTTAGCAATACAGTGCTTGAGGTCTTGTTCAGTCGAGTTCTTGAATCTTGCATAGTCCTTTTAGTTGGCTAGGGTGTTTTTATCATTGCTCAGTCCATATGTTTGCTGCTTCTTTTCATCTCTTAAATTTGTTGTTATTCCTGGTGAAAATTCGGCAGCACCTCCCCTTGACCCGGGAGGTAAAGGAATAACAAGGAACATGCCCACGGGGGTGGCATGAACCAACAGCTGAGGGGGGTGCCGGAGCAGCCGCCTTTAGGGAAACTTCGGGAAACTCGGAGAAAACATCGAGCGAGGAACCAATAGAATGACGCAAACTGTGAGTACACCGGGAAGTGGCAATCAAGGAGTGCCAGGCTGACAGTCCAAGGGTGTGCCGCTGAGCGGCCAAGGAAAAGGGGGGTGTACCGCTGACAAGCAGAGAGAGGGTGCACCGCTGAATGGCCCTGAGGAGAGTGTGCCGCCAAGCAGACTCAAGGAAGGTTGTACCACCAAACGGCCGCGTGGGAAAGGCGTACCGCTGGGGGCCTTGAGTGGTAGAAAGGTTGGGAGCTTGAGGGTGTGTGGGCATGCCACTGGTCCCGAAGGAGGGCAGAGGAGAATGCTCTGGGCATCGAGTGACTCCAATGTGTCAAAGAGAATGGGCTTCTACAGACCCGAGATAGAAGGGGATATCAAGGGTTGTTGTGCAACGGAGAGCCATTGAAGAGGGACGAAGCTGGCCATACTCTATTGACTGCATAAACCAGCGCTACGGGAAATCAAGTAGAACAGGGAGTTGGGAGGTTGAGGGAAGAGAAAGCAAAACCACAAGACACTGGTGAGAAGAAGATGACAAATACAGTAAGAAGCGAAACCAAACACTATTTCATTCATGGAAGATTCAGGTTGATAAAAAAAAGGGAATCATGGCCCGAAGACCACACATCATACAATGCATCCCTGAACAAACGGGGGGAAGAAAACAAAGAATAAAAAAAAAGAGTTGGAGAGAGGGCTGGAACGAGGAAGGGTAACCATTCCCTGTCGTCCATTCCTCCCCCCTCTGCTACATGTAACACTCCTCTCTTCTTCCTACATTTGCTCTACCTTCTTCTTCTCTTCTTCCTTGCCTCGAACGGGCCTCTTCGCACGAAGATGCTCTCTTCTTTCTCTGTGTTTCTTTCCTCTCTCTAGCAGAAATCCATCTTCTTCTTCCCTTTTTTCTTCTGTCTATGGGGGGCCTTTTATATGCAGACGGTTGACGAGGTCGCCTCATGATGGCACTGTCATCCGAGGTTGACTTCGTTATCTTCCTCGTCAGGCGAAGATCTCCCCTCCTCCAGCCAGAAGGTGACACGGAGGCAGGCGCTAGCTGGCTTCGAAGTGGCTGGACTGCACGCCAATGGGTCTGCCTATTGACCATTATGTCTTTTGCCGGTGCATGCCGTCGGGAGGCTTTCAGCGCTATTCCGCTGGGGAAAGGGTGCATGGCGTTGAGGGCAGAAAGGCTTTGCCGCTAAAGGGCCAAAGGCCTTGCCGCTGAAGGGGCCAAGAAGCCCTGTGCCGCTGGAAAGGCCAGGACTTGGTGAAGGAGTGTATAGACTTCATGGGCAAGGCAACCGGACGATGTACAGACTTGAGAGTTCACAATGTCCATACTTTGGCAGAGCAAAGTGATGGGAATCAAGCCAGCCATCAAGCCGAAGCAAATCGAGCAAGCTACCAGGCCAAACATGAAGACGCTATAGGTCCCAAGCGCAATCATGAAGAAGGCGCTATAGGTCCCTAGCGCGACCTGAAGAAGGCGCTAGGTTCCCCTAGCGCAATCTCAGGCAGAAACGTGGGTGCAGCTAGTCCAACTTCCCGGCGCCGAAATCTTCAAAGTCTTCGATGTTAGCTGTCTTCCATAGTTGTAAATCGACGTGTTAGCGTCGTGTTGTCTTCCCCTTTCCCTATATATGTACCCCGTTCATTTGATTAAGCATAATGAAGATATGAATCAATGAATTCAAAGTATGAGTGTTCTTGAGGAAGCCCATGGCTATTCCTCCAAATCTTTGGAAACCCCCCCTTCATCCGATCCTCTCTGGGCACGAGGCCCAATTCTATCCCTCTGATCCTCTCCTTTTCCCCTTCAATGGAGGACGATCGAAGCCCCGGGTGCATCGGCTCTGAGACGGGGTCGAGTGTGAGGCTCCATTCGGAGCTTTGATCTTCTTCCAACCACGATTCCACCCCCCATCTCCGCCAAAGGTGTTGTTACGATCCGGATGGAGCTCGGCTGCACCGTACCTACGAAGGGTTCGGGTGAGAGGCCCCAGCCAAGCCTCATCTAGGCCCTAACATCATCCACGTCCACCCTCCTTTCCTTTCCACTCACCCCCACATCCGCCTTCACAAAAGTTATCCAAGATAGTATTTGCTTGGTTTGATTTCAATTTTAGCATCCCCTGTGTGTTGTCTATCATCCTGTGAGTTGTGCCCTTGTGTTTTGAGTCCCCAGAGTCGTCCACGGGAGCCCCAACGTCGAGGTTCTTCGTTCTGCTGCTGTCTGTGAATGCGCGTAAATGATATAGCGCGTTCTTCTGAACGCGCGTAACGGGTATAGCGCGACTATGAGCAGAAGGAAGAAGGAGACCCCCCACTTCTGTCCCGCATCAAATTGGTATCAGAGCTTAGGGAACCAGGCTGTTCTCACAGACTGGGATCTTGAGCTATGAGGTTCGAGGACGAACCTTTCCATGTGGAGGGGTTTTGATGGGAATCAAGCCAGCCGTCAAGCCTAAGCAAATCGAGCAAGCTGCCAGGCCAAACATGAAGATGCTATAGGTCTCAAGCGTAATCTTGAAGAAGGCGCTATAGGTCCCTAGCGCGACCTGAAGAAGGCGCTAGGTTCCCCTAGCGCGATCTCAGGCAGAAACGTGGGTGTAGCTAGTCCAACTTCCCGGCACCGAAATCTTCAAAGTCTTCGATGTTAGCTGTCTTCCATGGTTGTAAATCGACGTGTTAGCGTCGTGTTGTCTTCCCCTTTCCCTATATATGTACCTCGTTCCTTTGATTAAGCATAATGAAGATATGAATCAATGAATTCAAAGTATGAGTGTTCTTGAGGAAGCCCATGGCTATTCCTCCAAATCTTTGGAAACCCCCCCTTCATCCGATCCTCTCTGGGCACGAGGCCCAATTCTATCCCTCGATCCTTCCCTTTTCCCCTTCAGTGGAGGACGATCGAAGCCCCGGGTGCATCGGCTCTGAGACGGGGTCGAGTGTGAGGCTCCATTCGGAGCTTTGATCTTCTTCCAACCACGATTCCACCCCCCATCTCCGCCAAAGGTGTTGTTACGATCCGGATGGAGCTCGGCTGCACCGTACCTACGAAGGGTTCGGGTGAGAGGCCCCAGCCAAGCCTCATCTAGGCCCTAACATCATCCACGTCCACCCTCCTTCTCTTGCCACTCACCCCCACATCCGCCTTCACAAAAGTTATCCTAGATAGTATTTGCTTGGTTTGATTTCAATTTTAGCATCCCCCGTGTGTTGTCTATCGTCCTGTGAGTTGTGCCCTTGTGTTTTGAGTCCCCAGAGTCGTCCACGGGAGCCCCGACGTCGAGGTTCTTCGTTCTGCTGCTGTCTGTGAACGCGCTTAAACGATATAGCGCGTTCTTCAGAACGCGCGTAATGGGTATAGCGCGACTATGAGCAGAAGGAAGAAGGAGACCCCCCACTTCTGTCCCGCATCACAAAGGCTGTACATACTTCAGCTCAGCAGCAATGTATAGACTTGCAGGGGCTTGCGTCAAAAGCGGTGTACATACTTCATCAATGTATAGACTTTGGCAAAGCAAAGGTGATGCGGGACAAGACACGGACACGACAAGCTCGTGACTGTCCCTTAACGAGGGAAGCGTCGGATGTGCGCGGTTGAGAAACTGGCAATGAGCTAGGGTGATCGGCTCTCTCGTGTGCCCGGATCGGGTCACGGGACGATGTCGCACTCTCTCGCAGCAGCGGTAATGAATAGATAAATTGAGTTAGATATCCCTACACATGCTCTCTAGCAGCGGCATAAACAAGCATATATGAAATTAAGCAAAATGCCAAGTAAGGAGCGAGGACGATACCTCCACGCGCTCGGCGTGGGGACGACAGACCCGGCCGAAACTCGTACTCCCGGGGTAAATATTACACAATGATGACAGCAATGAAATATCACCCACTCCATGCAGGGAGGTAAAGGGCTACACAACTGGGCCCGGGAGGACCGAATTCGGGTTGACGGGCGGCTTCTCGCATTGATTTGGCAACACCCGAACACGTGACGGTGGGGCCCACGTGCCGTCCGGAGGGGCCGTGTGGGACCCACCGCTGTAGTGGAGGATGCCTGGAAGGGCGCTCCCTGGAGTGGGGGCGCGCTGGTTCACCGGCCGGAGGCCGAGCGGCTCCGATCGGCACCGATCGGAATAACCGGCCACGGGCTGCAACTTCTGGTTTTCAGTGCGCGTCTCGGCAAGAACGGGCGCTGTGATCAGCCCCGACGTCGGATTGATACGAGACAGGCGCCGTTGGAACGCTAACTTCAAATACTTCAATCTAGAACTAGAGATCTGGTCTGGATTTGCACGGATCTGGACTTATGGAATTTCCAAGTTCCTGTTGTACAGTTCCTGAAATCTCAGGTCAGCTGAGAACTCTCTTATGGATTGCCTTTGACCGCGAGGTAGACGTCTGAATCTGGGGTTGTGTTCTTCCGTAACGTTGTGGGAAATCAAGCTACGAAATCAGGAATATTTTTGGATCTGGATTTGGGGAAGGCTACGAATTGCTATGATTTTTGCACTAGCAGTGGGTCAGATCTGGAATCTGGCTGACAACACTGTAGCTGAGGAAGAACACGAATTTCTAAAAATAGATAGAAGGCTGATAAAAAATTAAGAAAATTTTTTAATATAGAGGGTGATGGACGAAACTCCCAGTAAAATTGGGAGGGTTTGGACAAATTAAAAAGATGGCCGGAGATGAGAAACACAGGGCTGCTGTCACTGTAGACAGAGATAAAACAGAACTAGGAATGAAAGATGCACGAAAATGGGAAAATACTAAACGATAGAATTTGGGCGTGAAAATTTAGGTGGAGCTTAGGATACAAGGGAAGAACACACCATAAAAATTGCAGACCACGAAGAGGCCGTGGCTGATAGAAGGAATTTCGGGAAGAGACCTCTATCCAGTAGGATAGAACACCGAGAACGGTTTCGCGGCGGCTCGAAGGTGGCACGAACGGCGGCGGCGGCGGCACAGATAATCACCGGAGATAGAGGGGAGGGGATAGAAGATAGAAATCACTCTATAACTAGAGGTTGGAGGAGAGAAACCAGAGGGAGAGAGGGGGGGCTCAAGAACACTCTTGATTTTCCAACAATTTTCTCTTCATTAATGCTAACAAATGGAAAATACAACCTTTTATATGCCTTACATCAAACCTAATATACACCATTAGATCTAGGGGAGGGGATTGGATGGTTGGGATCAAGTGTGAAAAACACACACAAAAATTAAATAAAAAATACAAGGGGAGGGGCGGCCTATTGACCAAGGGGAGACAAGGGGGCAAGTTTGAAATGGTAGGTAGCCTACCATGGAATTTCTTACCCATTTGTCTACCCATGTGGCAATTGACATTCAACTCTTCTAGAAGGCCACCTAGGATGGTTGACCAGCCCCACATGGTCTAGGTGGACCAATGGAAAAGGGCTGAGGGTCCCCTTGCTTGGGCCCATGGAAATTTTACATATAAACCCACTAAGACCTATAATTGCGTACCCATATTACACAAGGGTATACATACAAATATGAAAGGACATAAATGCAAACAAAATGCAGACGGTCTTGCCTCGATGTCCCCATCAATTCTCCCCGGGTGGGAGGAACTCGACCCCGTCGAGTAGGGGTATGGATGCTCGAGTACTCCGACGGATCCGTCACCGTGCCAAGTAACGCGGGTATGCTCCACTCCAAGTGACCGTCACCTGCTCATTTCATATATACTCGATATGCACAAGCTGCTATGGGACAGAGGTGGACACTCCGAATGGGGCACTCTCAAAAAGGGAGGTGGCGGCACGAAGACTCACTAGGAATCACCGCTGAGTCCCTGTAGGTGACTGATCCGAGTATAGATGTAGAACCGATCCCATACTCATCGAGTGAGTCGACTCACTTCACACTCATAAGGGACTGACATCGAGCTTACACAAGACACATACAGACTCACCATGCACTAACACACATATGCAAACCACACAAAGAAAACACACTGACTCGTCTATGACCCTAGACACACCTAATGTTAGTCCGACCCGTACATGGGTGACGGCGGACCAGGACACCCGAATATGTGCCATGCATGCATGTTATGTAACCGGAGATTGACGTCATGGGGAACTCCTAGACACCCTACGATGCACCAATCATGGACATTGGGCTTGGATGTGGGAAGTTCGGGAGGTGCGGGTGGTTTGGATGGATCGGAGAAACCAAAGTTTTCATTACCCCCAAATGAAAATTCGGACCTATGGCTATGTGGAGGTTGCTTGGCCCGAGTGGAAAAGGTGTGATAGTGAACTCCGCGGAGGAAGTGGAGTGAAGATGGGGGTGCGGGAGATTCACTAGTGAGGGGGTCAAAAGGGTCGAAGAAGATATGACCCCATGAGGTGGGTTCCAACATGACGTGGTCCCAAGTTTGGAATTCATAATCACCGCAATACATTATGATCGGTGGGATGATGGACATGTGTAGAAAATAGGACTCCTCCCTTGGGCAAAAGGGAATGAAGTCGGACTCGGCCGGCATCGGGAGGAGTAGAAGAATCTCCGTGGTGACACACCCCACGGTGCACACGGAGGTAATGGACCCTAAGGTCAGATGGGTGAAGCTAAGACTAGCGAGTTGGTCAAAGCCTCGGGCCAGTAGGTGCGTCAACTTCCATTGTGAATCTAATCCCATGACAAGATCATCCAACGTGTCAACATGGTGACTAGATCGAAAAGTTGTGTGGTAGGAGTTG
The DNA here is from genome assembly GCA_022559845.1 of Amorphophallus konjac. Lineage (NCBI taxonomy): Eukaryota > Viridiplantae > Streptophyta > Magnoliopsida > Alismatales > Araceae > Amorphophallus > Amorphophallus konjac. The sequence continues at coordinate 267,267,544 of CM040122.1, read as the reverse complement.
AAGGGTACCAATGGTAGTGTGGGGTCCATAGATGGAAAGGGAGGTAGGACCAAGCCATCCTTGAGCCAACTAAAAAGCGGCTCGGCGATATATAGCATTCCCGTAAGAAACACGGGTGGCTCGGGGTGAGATGGCTCCAAGCATAATAGTTCCGAATGTGGAGTGGGCCGCTGGGGTTGAGTGACTGGACATACGAGGGTGATCTTACCGGGTAGGTAAGGTGGGTATAAGGTGCAAGTCCTCTTGCCCCAGTTAAGATTGGCTCTTCGTTCTCCAAACCACGTTTGTCCTAACATGATGCATGAACCAGCAAGTGTGCCGATCCTACACCATGCGCCATCGGTGTAGAGAACAGAGCCGATCCTCTTATAGAACTCAACACAAGCAAAATCACTATCGCGGACAATCTCGCCTGTCTTGGAGAGAGACTCCACGATGTCAAGAGAAACCCAATTATCCGACTCCCTATTGGTGAAATGGAGTTCCGTTGTAGACCCGTTGGGTAGAGCGACTTTCATAGTGAGAGGGGTAAAACCAAGGGCTCGGTCCATGAGGACATTGACTTTGGCCACAAAGGTTGACCACTCGGATGTGTGGTCTTGGAGAACGGCCATGGGTAGCGGACATGGACATGCATACACACAGTGACAAGACACTAGAACGACTATGCAAGTTTGGAATGCATGCACACTAAGGACCCTAGACGTAAACCAAGACTCGGTACGTGGCGGAGTTAATCGATCCGAAGATCACTCGCGTAAGTGTGTGGCCTTCCCGATAGACGTAGCCTAACGTTCGGACAACACCTTTTATATACCGATTAATGGTATGCAAATGCAACTCCTAAGACCGACTTAGACACTTAGACTTAAATGACACTCTTTTTTTTTTTATTTTGGACACCCTAGACTCAAACTCGCTCTGATACCAAATTGATGCGGGACGAGACACGGACACGACAAGCTCGTGACTGTCCCTTAACGAGGGAAGCGTCGGACGTGCGCGGTTGAGAAACCGGAAATGAGCTAGGGTGATCGGCTCTCTCGTGTGCCCGGATCGGGTCACGGGACGGTGTCACACTCTCTCGCAGCAGCGGTAATGAATAGATAAAGCGAGCTAGATATCCCTACACATGCTCTCTAGCAGCGGCATAAACAAGCATATATGAAATTAAGTAAAATGCCAAGTAAGGAGCGAGGACGATACCTCCACGCGCTCGGCGTGGGGACGACGGACCCGGCAGAAACTCGTACTCCCGGGGTAAATATTACACAATGATGACAGCAATGAAATATTGCCCACTCCACGTAGGGAGGTAAAGGGCTACACAACTGGGCCCGGGAGGACCGAATTCGGGTTGACGGGCGGCTTCTCGCGTTCATTCGGTAACACCCGAACACGTGACGGTGGGGCCCACGTGCCGTCCGGAGGGGCCGTGTGGGACCCGGTGGCACCGCTGTAGTGGAGGATGCCTGGAAGGGCACTCCCTGGAGTGGGGGTGCGCTGGTTCGCCGGCCGGAGGCCGGGCGGCTCCGATCGGCACCGGTTGGAATAACCGGCCACGGGCTGCAACTTCTGGTTTTCAGCGCGCGTCTCGGCAAGAACGGGCGCTGCGATCAGCCCCGATGTCGGATCGACACGAGACTGGCGCCGTTGGAACGCTAACTTCAAATCCTTCAATCTAGGCTTAGAGATCTGGTCTGGATCTGCACGGATCTGGACTTATGGAATTTCCAAGTTCTTGTTGTACAGTTCCTGAAATCTCAGGTCAGCAGAGAACTCTCCTATGGATTGCCTTTGACCGCGAGGTAGACGTCCGAATCTGGGGTTGTGTTCTTCAGAAACGTTGTGAGAAATCATGCTACGAAACCAGGAATATTTTTGGATCTGGATTTGGGGAAGGCTACGAATTTCTATGATGTTTGCACTAGCAGTGGGTCGGATCTGGAATCTGGCTGACAACACTATAGCTGAGGAAGAACACGAATTTCTAAAAATAGATAGAAGGTTGATAAAAAATTAAGAAAATTTATGGATGTAGGGGGTGATGGACAGAACTCCCAATAAAATTGAGAGGGTTTGGACAAATTAGGAAGATGGCCGGAGGTGGGAAGCATAGGTCTACTGTCACTATAGACAGAGACAAAACAGAACTAGGAATGAAAGATGCACGAAAATGGAAAAATACTAAACGATGGAATTTGAGCGTGAAAAATTAGGTGGAGATTGGGATACAAGGGAAGAACACACCATAAAAATTGCAGACCACGAAGAGGCCATGGCTAATAACAAGAATTTCGGGAAGAGACCTCTATCCAGCAGGACAGAACATCGAGAACGGTTTCGCGGCGGCTCGAAGGCGGCACGAACGGCGGCGGCGACGGCACAGATGATCACCGGAGATAAAGGGGAGGGGATAGAAGATAGAAATCACTCTAGAACTAGAGGTTGGAGGAGAGAAACCAGAGGGAGAGAGGGGGGGCTCAAGAACACTCTTGATTTTTCAATAATTTTCTCTTCATTAATGCTAACAAATGGAAAATACAACCTTTTATATGCCTTATATCAAACCTAATCTACACCATTAGATCTAGAGGAGGGGATTGGATGGTTGGGATCAAGTGTGACAAACACACACAAAAATTAAATAAAAAATACAAGGGGAGGGGCGGCCTATTGACCAAGGGGAGACAAGGGGGCAAGTTTGAAATGGTAGGTAGCCTACCATGGAATTTCTTACCCATTTGTCTACCCATGTGGAAATTGACATTCAACTCTTCTAGAAGGCCACCTAGGATGGTTGACCAGCCCCACATGGTCTAGGTGGACCAATGGGAAAGGGTTGAGGGTCCCCTTGCTTGGGCCCATGAAAATTTTACATATAAACCCACTAAGACCTACAATTGCGTACCCATATTACACAAGGGTATACATACAAATATGAAAGGACATAAATGCAAACAAAATGCGGACGATCTTGCCTCGATGTCCCCATCAAAAGGCTATACAGACTTCAATCATGCTGCAATGTATAGACTTGCAGGGGCCGGTGTATAGACTTGGAAGCTCAACCGGCGGATGTACAGACTTCGCCAACGTGCGGACTTTGGCGGTTGAACTGGTGGATGTACATACTTCACCAGTGTATAGACTTTGGCAGTTGAACTGGTGGATATACAGACTTCACCAACATATAGACTTTGGCTGATGGCTGTACAGACTTCGTTTGATGCAGCGAACCAGTGTACAGACTTGGAGCTCGGATGTATAGACTTCGCGTTTGCCAGAACTCTGTACAGACTTCGCACTATGAGCATGCATGAACCTGTACAGACTTCAGACATGATATGGAGTGTCCCGCTGGAGGGCTAGATGGCCGTGCCGCTGGAGGGCCATATGGCCGTGTCGCTGAAAGGCTGAAGGGCCGTGCCGCTGGGGCTTATGGCCGTGCCGCTGAAGGGCCTCAGGCCCGTGCCGTTGGAGGGCCTTTGCTTTTGCTTAAGTAACTTGAAGTAGTGCATTCTTTGGGATATTTCTTCACCGTTAGGGGCCCGAGGGAGGGTCCCTAGCAGTGTGTTAATTCAGGAGGACATCCTGTGACTTCTCGGTCTTTTAATGCGCCCATGCAAATGCGAGGATTTACCGGGCGGTAGTATCTTCCCGGAGCCCTGGATGGCCAGTCTCTCGGGGTCTTCTTCCTTTGACTTTGACATTAACGCGGAGCTTAGCGGGACATATGGACGTGCAATTTTATGCGTCCACAAATGCCCCCCACCCGAGGGCAGTGCGGGCGAAGGATGAGCTAGACGGTTAAGAGGGTGGGTCAACTCTTAACCGTCTGCCTTCTTCTTCCTCTTCACCGAACGTCGCCACCGCCGCCGTCGTCGGCGTCGTCTTCACCGGGGTGAGGGGTCGTGACAGAGGGGTCTTCTCCCCCTTCTCCTTTCTCCTGCTCTCTCTTCCTCTTCTCCTTTTTTTTCTTCCGTTTTCCTCTTCCTTTCTCTTTTCTTTTCCTTCTCGTTCTCCTCTTCCTCCTTTGCTCGGGGGCGACAGAGCCCTAGTCTCCCGTCGTCTTCTTCTTCCTCTTCCTCTTTCTTCTTCTTCTTCTCTTCCTTCTTCTTCTCCTCTTTTCCTTCTCCCTTTTTGTTCCTCTTCTTGGCATGGGGGCGGCCATGGCGTCGGACTGTGCCGCTGGGGGGTTGGTGCGTGTGTGCCGCTGAGAGTGGGCACGGGTGTGCCGCCGAGCAGGGGGCATGAGTGTGCCGCTGGGGTGACCAAAAGGGCGTACCACTGGGGCGGCCAGGGAGTGTGCCGCTAGGGCGGCCACTGGGGTGTGCCGCTGGGGCCACCGAGGGCGTGCCGCCAGGGGGCGTGCCGCTGGGAAGAGGCACAGGGTGTGTCCCGCTGGGGCCACTGAAGGCGTGCCGCCAGGGGGCGTGCCGCTGGGAAGAGGCACATGGTGTGTCGCCAGGGGATGTGCCCTAGGCGTACCGCTGAGGAAAGAAGACTTCTTCAACCAGAGGACCTCCGGTGTCACCCTTGGGCACACCGTGACTTTGTTGGGGCCGTCACTCCTTGTTGGCGTGCACCCGTGTTTTCCCTTACGCCTCCGGCCTAGGGAAAACTCTGCCGAAATTTTTTCAGAAATTATTGGCATTCTTTCAATTCAACTGTAGTGTAGCCCCCTTTATAATTTCATTTCCTTTTCCTTTACTTATGCCTTGTTCTGACTTGCGGTATCTTGCCCTTTACAGAGAAATGGCTGCCCCGTGAGATTCTACTGCTTCCGGTGCCGAGCACATTCCCCCACCTCCGGTGCCAGCAGTCACTTGGTTTAACGTAGAAGACATGGACATGGAGCACACCGAGATAGCGGCACTGGCCGGATCGTCAGGCTCAGATACCGAGATAATGGATTACCGCAGGCTTACTCGGGTTGACGGCGTCATGACTTTTGACCGGGCTATGGGGGAGTACCGGAAGGACTTCCTGAAGGACAAGCATCTCGTTCGCTTCCTGAAGCACCTCAGTCACCAGGAGAGGCGGAACTTTCGGGTTGTTAAAGAGGCTGAGCAGACGATTCTGCAGTCCCGGGACAGCCTATTTTACAGTGTTTTGAGGAGCATCCCGATGTACTTAGTGGGGGAAGCTCGGGAGTGGAAGCCCATCTTGGGGCTCGAAGCCGTGCTGCCGGCAGAGGACAAACTAGTGCGGGCGCCTCAGTTCATCCCTGCTCGGTGGGACACATCTGCCGGGCGGGTTCAAAGTGAGCATCCTCGGTTCGGTCTGTTACTGGATCCATTGAAGTGGGGATACAGAGAGGAACCTTTTCTGCTGGACTGCTTGGCCATCCGATTCAAGCATGAGCTGGCTCTGGGCTGGTTTGGAGAGTTGAAGCTCAAAGACGCGCATAACTTCCGGGAAGGGGCCGTGGAATTCACAGAGTATGTGCTATTCAACTATGCCCCGATCCTCATCCGGGCTGGCGTCTACCACAGTGTGTACGCCTCCCGGTATAGTTACCCTATTTTCAGCGGTCTTTGCTGCGGGATGATCGAGGTGTTTAATGCAGAGACCAACACCTTTTACACCGCAGAGGGCGAGACTTCGTTAGACCTATGGAGTCTCAGTCAGCTCAGTGGCTTGCCCATTGACGGGGAGCCTTACGAAGAAGTCTGTCCGCCGGATATGATCAAGGATGAAACCAACAGAGATGGCTACTATTCTCTGGGCTATTCATACCGGTACCTTATGAAGGCGTACCGTGAACTATATCAGCTGTCGCACGGCGGGAGGCAACCCCCCCGAGGGGACCGGAAAAGGGTCCACATGGTCCTCTGGGTGTAGTATTTCTATGATGGGCTGAAGCAGTATGAGGAGTTCCCACACATTGGCACTGTTGCCAGCCGGAAGAAATGCGCCAAGTCAAAGGTTGACGTGAAGATCCCTTCTCGAGGGCGCCGCGGCGAGCCGAACCCGATGGGAGTCGACCCATTGACACATTGCGCGGCGTATCTGACGTACTGGCTGTGCTCGTTCACCATGCCCCACGGGGACGAGACCATCATTCGCCCGGACGCCATTTACCCTGCCTGTCAGATGGCCTGGGGTATCAAGCTATCTTTGTGCCCGGCCACGCTGTGTCTGATATACAAAGCGCTCGGGGACATCAGCCGCCAATAGTTCCCGCGTCAAGCGTGGTATGTGTGCCCACTGCATTTTTTCAATGAGTGGGTCTGTTCTTTATTCCCAGAATTCACCCCATGCACCATTCAAGGCTGGGGATTGGCTCCATGGATGTTGGAGTTTGCGAGTCTGGCGTCAAGCTCGATGTCCATGCGACTGTACGACATTCGAGGCAAGTTGACGACGGTGCCCCTTGATGCTGTGGGCATCATCCACTTTTGGACCCTGGCCGCTCACTCAAGTCCATTAGTAAACAGTAACCGAGAGTGCCGAGACGATCAAGTGGAGAAGTATGTGCACCCGATCAGTCAGGAGAACGTGGTTCGCCCGCTATTGGAGCCGGAACTCAGGGCCTGGGCACTGTCCATCCGTCCCAGTGTGCTGGCCTTCCGCAAAGGGGATAGTTTACTGTTGGAGCCATATTATCCTTTTCGCTTCGGCAGGAATTTTGGATATGACCAGCATATCCCGGCACACAGTGCTCGCTTTGAATTACCGGTGCGATGTCTCCGGGGGAGTCCTACCGCCGAAGCTGCCCGAACCTGGTGGGATTTCTTTCATCGGGCAGACACTGCCAGCTTCAGGGTGCCAGCCCCGGGTCGGGTTCCATGGGTGACTCCCGAATATGTGAAGTGGTGGAACGCCCGGACAGCTTTTTACCGACTATGCCGGACCGACTGCTGGGACGGGGCCGAGAGGAGATTTCTGAGCCGGCAGCCAGTGCCGGTACTGGATATTGACCCGGAGCACCTACTCCGATTGAGGCGTGGCAAGGAACAAGAAGTCGCCGCCTACATGGTTGCGCGCAAGGCAGCTCGTGAGACCAAGCCAGCGCCGCAGGCCAAACTGCCTCCTGTGGCGAAGGATGATTTCAAGAAGACCTTGCGAGACCTCTGCCACATCGGGAGTGACCACCTGAAACTGATCAACTATCCATTCCCCATGGAGGAAGAAGGCACCCCGGCGAGGAGCTGGCGCCCGGAGAGGGATGCACTGTGTCCCTATCACACATTCGTGAGGAGGGAGGAGCGGAACCCGGAGAATTACAAGGACACCACGTGGCTCTACGTCCTCCTTCGAGTGCACGGGTTGAAGATTCAGCCATGGTCATCTTGGGCAAGCGCCTCCACATCGACTACTACTATGCCGAGGGATGGGAGATGGACCATTTCAACCTCTTTTGTCACCTGGCTGCCAAGAAGCATGCAGACCTGGCTGCCCTCTCAGATCGTTGCCAGAAAATTGAAGACTTATGTTGGCTGGTCCGAGAGGCGGCTCGTCGGGATAAGGAATCGTCCCTTAGCTATTGGCCGATAACGTTACGGCTGTACACTGGCCCCCACGGTACTTAGTGTTTTCTTCCTTCCCTTGTGTTCCTCAGTGCTGACCTTTCTTGAATATTGGACGTTGATCGGGTCCTTTGTTTTCCCCTTTTTTTGACAGATCACCCCGATAGCACTGAACTGGCGACGTATTGCAATCTCCTGTGGCAGGCAGGGAAACCTGGTTACTTCGAGGAGGTGCCAGCGGCTCCGACCACGACCCCCCTGCCCCCGCCTGCGAAGAGGTCCCGGGCGAAATCACCCGTGAAGAAGGCTGTGGATGCTGCTAAGGCGGCTGGGCGGCGGGAGGCCAAACGCAGAAAGATCGAGACCGCCAAAGCCACGCCGACCACTCCCCCGGCACCTGTAATCTCCTCATTCGAGGAATTTGAAGCTGCTCAGGCCGAGCCGAGTTGGTCTGCAGGTTGGGTCCCATTTGCTCTTTGAGGCTCTTCAGAGTTTGTTGAGATGGTAAGAGGGACGCTCCTTGTGACACCCGTGTCCTTTTGTTTCAGCTGTCGTAAAGAGGCCCGCGCCTGTGACCCACGAGGCGGTAGAATCCGTCGAAGAGACCTTCTTCGCCGCAGCTCCCGCTGCCGAAGTCTAAGGAGGTATAGCACTTTCTCGAGCGGTCATTCGTTTAATTTTCTTCGTTCCTCGAAATTTTGCGGGCCTGACCGAATATGGATTTTGCTGTGCTTATGCAGGAGCTGATGTGGCGGTCCCTGAACCGGAGGCGGCCCCGGAGGCATCCCAATTCGGGCAGATATATCGAAAGAAGGGGCGGCGGTCAAGGAAGGCGCGACTGCCGACCCTGGATGCTGAGGCGGGGGCTGCCTTGCCAGCAAAGGAGGTGCCCACCAGCCCTAGATCTTCGTCGGGCGAGAAGGTAGACTACGGCTACTCCTCCGACGAAGTACTCTCAACTGAGGGTGTCCCCGGAGAACCCCTACTTCAAGTTCCTGCCTGGAAAGCCCCGGTACTGTCTGTATCTCTTAGCCTGGTGAAGCAGGGGCCCGTAAGTGCGAACCTGTTAATTCAGGTTTTCGTTCTTTAGGCCCTTGGCTAATCTTCTGGATCTTATTGTTTTGGCTTCCAAAGGGACAGGCCCCGTGAGAAGATGCAGAGATCCAAGTTTCGGGGACGGGAGCTATCAGGCGAGAGACAGCTGCTGCGGCTTTGGATGAATTGGCGTCCCTGGCCGAGGCTGTGCGGCGAGAGGAGGTCGTGGCGAGCTCCGGCGTTGCCATTTCTCCCGCCAAGGTCTCATTTCGGGAAGAAGCGGCAGTGACTGTGAGTGCATAGTTTCCTCTTCTTTCCTTCTGAGCTCTCGCTCGGAGTTATTGATTTATTCGAGGCAATACAGGCTCGTGCTTCTGAAGGAGCCATGGAGACCTCTGCCCCAGCCACCGAAGCCCTAGAAGAGGGAGAGATAGCACCAGAGGTCGAAGTGCAAGTGCCGGTGGTACCCGAAGCCGAGACTCGGGAGGAGACAATTTCTAAAGTTGCTGCCCGGGGAGAGGTAACGCCAGAGAGTAGCATAGTGCTGGCGGGCGAGGTAAGTGTAGACACGCCAAAATTGATGCTATGTTGAGTAGATCTCATGTCACCATATGATGCCCTAAAGCGGACTTCAATATTGATTTAATATGAAGTTTTTCTTTTTTTTATGAATTAATTGTAATTAACGCCCTAACCAGGGGCGCTATTTAAAATGATGGCATGGCCAAGGGCGCCTCTTTTAACAATGGACGACTACCAATACGGGCGTCATTTTCTGGATTTACTGAAAATTTCGAATTTCAAATAAAATGAAAATTGTATAATTAACGTCTCTCCTAGAGACGTTGATTATTTGACGTCTGTCTGGCAGGCGTCAGTTGATAATTTTAAGTAAGGAAAGTTATTTGTTTCTATAATTAAATCCAGGAATTGACGCCTTGATGGGAGTCGTTATTATAATTAACGCCTTTGGATGTGTCGTCATTTTTAATTGACGCCCTTAAGGGGGTCGTCATTTCCACTTCCATCTCCCTTTCGCCTGCTTCTTTCCCGTAATGGTTCCTTCCTTATTTTGAGCCTTGTATTCGACTGGGAAGGGAGTTTCTTGATGGAAGATCTTTACCTTGTTTTAATCCTTGTTCTCCAAGGATCTGAGCTTTATAAATACCCCTCCTGGGTCTCTTCGCGCGGGGGAACAGAGAACAGAGAGAGAGATCATCATTAAGAGAGCAGAGCTGACAGAGAGAAGAGTGTCTTATTTGTTTTGTAGGTTCTTCATCCAAACGAGCTCTCCTTCCAGGCGATTATCTTCTTCTTCCACAGATGAACCACTGCAGTTCCATCGCATACTGAAGCTCTCCTCCCTTTACTGCTGCACGCACAGCAGAAAGGAATCCTTCCTTTAGTTATTTAGTTGTTATTTTCGTAACATCATCACACATCCTCCCTCCCTCTAGTTCTTGTTAGATCTCATACTCTACATATCATTACTTAGCATTGCATCCATATTTTTCAAACCTTGTTACTCCTCTTAGGGGTTTAAAACCAAAACACACAAGGTGTGTTCATGTTCATGCACAATTTGATTAATTTCATAATCTTAGAACTTTGATACTACACCTTTTGTCTAATCCACTCTTTTATTTGATTTGTGTGTTCTTGCAAGGTAATCAAGACTAAGAACCCCCTTCATCGGCCGGCCGATAGAAGGAGGAAGAAAGGGTTCACAATCTCCCCCGCTTAACACAAGGTACTCGCGATCATCCTTTTCTTATTTGAGGTAACCCCTCTGGCGATCACATTCCCCTTTAGCATCCCACGCATGCTCTTCCTTTCACCATTTAATTTTTAAGCTTTAGAAATTGAGTTTGGGTTTCATTCCCCTTTTTCATTAAGTGGATTTTTCATAATCTACAAGTTGGTGATCACGGTGGGACTTCTAGTGTTTTTAGTTTGATTACCCCTCCCATGTGCTCCACGTAGCACACTCCCATTGGCACCCTCACGTGCCCTTCCCATTGACACCCTCGCGTGTCCCTCCCATTGGTACCCTCGCGTACCCCTCCCTCGTGCTCCACGTAGCACCCTCCCATTGGCGCCCTCGGTGCCCCTCCTTTGACACCCTCACCTGTCCCTCCCTTGTGCTCCACGTAGCACACTCCCCATTGTGCACCACGTGCACACCTCCCCACTGATTGGCCAATTTTTCAGTTTCCATTGGTTTATTCTGATTGTCAGTTCATTAAGCTGAAGTAACGCCTTCCCTGCTGCCGTCATTTTCTTATTCACGCCTCGTACAGAGGCGTCATTTCTTCATAAGACGCCTTACAGCAAGGCGTCATTTCCATTGTTACTGTTTGTTTTGATGCGATTGGATCATTGTTCAGTGATTTTGATGCCCCAACTCCCGGGCGTCATTTTATCATTGGACGCCTTAGCTTAAGGTGCCATTTTCTTAATTATTGGTGATTTGGTTATTTTCTGAGTATTTGTTTACAGTGCTTTGCGCTCTGCCCAGAGGTGTTCCTTTCACTATTTGCGGTGATTAGCGCCTGCACTCCAGGCGCTGTTCATTAAATTAGCGACCTACCCTGGGTCATGTTTTTGTTCTGTTCCCACAGAACTGCTCTTTTTGTCTGTTTGATTGACTGGTCATATATCTGTTGGTGATATTACCTGTTTGCATTCATCTTGGCATACGGTTTGGGAGACCTCCTCTCCCCACACTTGTTAGGAGTTTTCACCCCTCTTGGTGAAGGAAGGACCCTCCATTGAGCATTCCGTCTCTTTGGACCGGAAATTCCTAAGCCAGGCCTCCGTAAGTCCTTGCACCCGTGGATTCCCTCACGGACGCTAGGCAGGTTGTACCATTGAAGTACCCAGAGTATAGTTGACCCATTCGTTGGAAAGGAGAGAAAATCTAGATACCCGGAGATTATACCCAAATTTTCAACCAGGATCCACCTTTGAAAGAAAGTACCTAATATTGAATCCACCCTAATTTCCAAGAGAAATCTTAAAATCTTGCGCTCATTACAACTTATGTGTTTCTTTTGAAAAGGTGATATCTTTTGGGTTATATCTTATTGCGAGACATTCATCTCTTTCTCCTTAAGTATGAAATTACGTTCAGGTAAAATTCTCAACATGGCCAACTACGGATACACTTATGATGGTAATGAGGAGGGTCATTCTGACCCGTTTTATGAGATTCCTCTCAGATTCTGTTTATTATGAGGGAAATTACTATTCTTCCTCCAATCAAGTCCATATGGTGGACACCACCACTACTGCTTTGGAGGTTGAGCCTTCTTCCCAGGCCCGACCTACTACCCAGAATACTCCAGGGGACACTTCCTCTTCCCTCAATCTCAATGAAATTCTCAAGGCTATTGCTCAGCTGGATGATTCTCAGCGCCAGGCAGCTCAAGCCGCTCTTCTGAAGGGAAAGTTCATCCCGTCGTCTTCTAACCCTCATCAGGCCATGGGTGGCCACTCCGCTAATTCTCCTAATGACCCATCGGTCGTCCCTAGGGTACCCTCGAGCCCATCAACTCCTGTTGTGACTATGCCAGACCAACCGGCAAGTCACTCCATTGTTAGGCCTCAGCAGCCCCTTGGTTTCCAAATTCTAAGAAGGCCTATAACAAACCAACATTCCTTTCATCAGGCCCCGGTCGAGTTCGATAACTATGCTCTGTTATTCCAAAGGATGGCCAAAATGGAGGAACAGCTTAAGAGGGTCACTACACCCAAGGTTGCTCCTGAGATCGTGCTTCCCCCTATGCCGGTTTTCCATCTATCACCATCAGAAATGCCGAATTTCTGACGATATAATGGCACGGGCAACCCGAACATCCACCTGAAGGATTTTATGTATGAAGCGTCATTTTGGCAAGATAATAAAAATTCATTGGCTTATCTCTTCAGGCAGTCTTTGGATGGCCCCGCACTTGAATGGTTTTATTCCCTGGAGCCGGCCGATGCCGGTGATTTTGATATAGTTCAACGAAAATTCATACAGAAGTACAAGGACCGTGTGGGTCCCTCCTTGTCCGTTACAGACCTGGTTGCTGAAAAGATGAAGCCCGAGGAGGACTTCGTTTTATTTGCTAATTGAAAGACACATTGTCAGAGACAGAGCAAGTCAAAATGATTATTTCAAATTCTACTCCACAATTCCGTCATATCATGGCCATGAATAAATTAAGCACTATGGAAGAGCTCTATGAAAGAGCTAGATATATTCAGACACAAATGAAGGATTCGCCAATCATGGGCATGTTCGAGCCAAGGCCAAAGGTGATAAAGAGGAATGTTAATATTGGCAATACTGGGGCAACCACTGAAGGCACTGTTACCAACGAGCAGGTGAGCGTGTTCGGCAATTCCACACCCTTCCGCCACACTTCAAACCCAGGGCCGTCACCACAACAGCCCGCCTTCCATAATCAAGTCCACCAGCCAAATAACAACCCTCCTCAGACCTTACGGCCTCCCCCACCTCCTCAACAACAACCCCACATTGCTCCACCAAATCAAACCCCACAATATCACCAAGTGCCCCCACCAGCCAATTATGTACCACAACAATTTCAACAAAGAAGACCTTTGGGCCCCCGAAGGGCACAGTACTCCCCTCTTCCTGAAAGCTTATTGGATATCTTTAATGCCCTCATGGCCGCTAACCTGCTCACATTGCCAAAGGAAAGAGCAATATGGCCCCAACATGTGGATACATCCCGGTATTGCGTCTTTCACCGACAACCGGGGCACAATATCGATCATTGCTTTCACTTCAAAGATTATATACATGACATGAATGATCAAGGTGATATTGATTGGGACGAGATGAGGAAAGTCATTGCTTCTTTAAAAGTCTGAAGGCCTCCTCGGCAGCCAGCAGCTCAACAGCATCAGCAACAAGGACAACCACAAGCCCTTCAACAACAACAGGTTCCTGCTCCCCAACCCAATATGGGGATTGTTAATAATCCACTACCGGAGCATCCGGTCCCAAATCAGCAAGTGAATATTGTCACCTCGATCCATGAAGTGAAGAGAGGACAAATTTGGCACAATGAAAGTGCCTCTGTCGGGGCTATTAATCAGAATTCTAATCCACCACCCTCATTGATAAGAAGGCACCAGCCTATCCCTTCTTCCCAACCACAACGTTCCCTTATACGCTCCCTCACTCCTGGGCCATCTAATGCCAATATCGTCCCTTCACCCCAAAACCCTCCACCAAACAAACCTCCTCGTATTCGTACCTCACCGACAGTCGTCGCCCCTCCCGTTCCACCTCCATCTACCGCCACCATGATTCCAAGGCCCCTTCTTGTTACACAATCACCATCACCTCATTCCAATAATCCACGGCCGGCGAGGCCCCTTATAAGAACCCTTCCTCCCACCAACCCTGCGCCTACACCCAACACCACTCCCTCTACTTCCTCCACCCCTTTACCCACACCAATCCCGACAGAGGCGCAAAGAACAATGGTGCTCCGTAGCGGATGGATGTTTCAATGAGTGTTTCCCCAGCGGGAGCAGGAGCCACCACAGGAATAAGGAGAGCAAGAACAAGAATCTACACAGGGCACGGAGTATGATTTATTGAAGCATCTGGACAGAACACCGGCCCGTATTTCTATTCTGGAACTGATTAAATAATCTGCCACACATCAACAAGCTTTGAAACAATACCTGCAAAAAGTAATGGTGAATGATGATATCCCGGCCGAACAGGTTACTACTGTCTTAAACCCAGTTAGCAATCAACTGGCTATTACTTTTTATGAACATGAGTTGGCTCCGCAGCCGGCCAGGAAATATGCACTGTGCATCACCATTGATATCAACAAAATAGCCGTGAAGCAATGTTTGGTTGATACTGGGGCATCCATTAATGTTTTGCCACCAAGCACTTTAAAGATGTGCAGCATTCCGGAGAGTCAGATTCGACCATCACCTATAACATTCACAGCTTATGATAACACAAGAAAGCCTCCATTGGGAATGATTACTCTGAAAGTTGGTTTGGGTCCAGTCTCAGTCACGGCAGATTTCCATATTTTGGATATGGACCCGACATTTAATGGTATTTTGGGCCGCCCTTACATTCAGGAACTGGATGCCGTGCCTTCCACGAATCATCAATGCATTAAATTTCCACATAAAGGACGTATCATTAAAGTGACTAGTATGCCCATTTTGCCGACCAAAGACATACATTCTGCAACATCAGTACCTTCCATGTGGCCTTCCAATATGCCTTTACTCTCAGTGTTGGATGTTGCCGATCTGCGGCAAGACCCGATGAGGTCATCATCTCCTTCAACCCCTTCAACCCCTTCCACCACACAGCTATCCAAAGGCAAGAAAAAGAAAGGTTTGATGAATACGCCCGGATGGAACATTTTAATGAAGATGGGGTACCGAACTAGTAAAGGCTTAGGTGCCAATCTCCAAGGGAGAGTTAAGCCTGTCAAGCCTCAAAAGATGATTCTCCGAGGTGGCCTCGGATATAAGCACCAGGTAAAGATGAAAAAGAACCGTGGGCCGTTATGACTTCCACTCTCAAGACTGACCGGCAACCTCTTACATGGACCCTTCAAACACATTTTGTAACAGGAGGTATTCAGAATGATGATGAGTATACTACAGTAATCACTTCTATGCTGGATTATCAGGATGTGCATGCACGGTAGTTTGCTCGCCATATAGCGCCACTAGCCACATATAAAGCTTTGGAGTCATTAAGGCCAGATAAGCGAAGAAAAATGGATGATCCTGAATGTGACTGGTATAGGTGGTTTGACATGAATGATATCTCTATTGCTCTGAGCCGCTTGTTCATGCCGACTGATCCAGAATGGCCGCCGTTGATTCATGAGTTGATTGAAAAGCCAGCAGTAATTACAGACAAGAGGCAGCTTCTGAGTGACTATTCAGATACTGGAGAACCCGATGTGCCGTTTGAAGAGGGTTTTAATACAGACAGGCTGTGGGCTGGCCTTTTCTTTACCAAATCCATTCACTCGACGGCTGTTGTCCGTTTGATTGATCAGGTGTTCTTTTCAGATATCCCTAGGCCGCCTGCGGTCTTAATAAACTTCTCTCCAAATTCACTACAAGTTTCTCTTCCAATTCCTCCCTTGCTCCTCGAGCGGTTTTTCAAACTCTCCATTACGCCCCCGCGTGGGTCATCATTGATTCAATCCTTCACCAAACTTTCAATTTCAACACTCTCCCCTGTTTCCACCCCCCATTGCTTTCTCCTTGAAAATGAAAAAAAATGCCAAAATTTAAATTTCCCAATCCATCTCCATTGAGGAGACCTCCTATCTTCTTCCCGAGTGTGTCCCGATCCTGGGGCCGCTCTTCCCGGATCTGTTAAGGGACCTCCCCTACCCCTCCGGGGAGGGGACTTCGTCTGTATCCCCTTCTATACCCGCTTTTTCTTCCCCATCTTCTAGTGATCAAGCTAGTTGTTCTTTTTCCTCTAGTTTTCAAACTCATGGGGTAGCTTCACATAAGAAGTCCAAGGGTAAGCAGATTCCCCGTAGATTCTTGTTGGAGTTAGCTAGAAGATGTCGGGCTTGCTTAGCCGTCCCCGAATTTGTGGAGAATCCGATCATCCTGCCAGAGATAGAATATGAGGATATTTATGCTTCTAATGAGGGTTTTGGTGTCTATGAGATTATAAATGATGAAGACCCTATTGAAGAGGGGGATGAAAGTTACGAAGAATATGAGGACGAGGCTGATGCTTTTGTTAGTGGCATGAGAAGATTTGATGAACCATCAGCCTCAGTAGAAGAACCTACCAAAGAAATAAATCTGGGTATGGAAGAAGACCCTAGGATCGTCCTCATTTCAAAGAACTTGCCGCCATCCGAAGAGGAGGCGCTCATTTTGGTTCTTCAAGAATACAAGGACACATTTGCATGGAGTTACGAAGATATGCCCGGACTAGATCCTGCGCTCATTGAACATCGGCTTACACTTAAGCCAGGGTCTATCCCGGTCAAACAGCGGTTGAGACGTTTCCACCCTAATATGGCTTTAAAAATGAAAGAAGAGGTCGATAAGCTGCATAAGGCCAGATTTGTTAGGGTTGTCCTCTATCCTAATTGGGTGGCTAACATCGTCCCAGTCATGAAGAAAGATGGAAAGGTCAGGATTTGTATAGACTTCCGGGACCTCAACCGCGCGTGTCCTAAAGATGACTTCCCCCTCCCTCATATTGATGTTTTGATTGACAACACGGCAGGATTTGAGACTCTCTCCTTTATGGATGGCTTTTCAGGATATAATCAGATTCGCTTGGCTGAGGAGGATCAAGAGAAAACGTCGTTCACTACACCATGGGGAACTTATTGTTATGTGGTCATGCCTTTTGGACTTAAGAACGCTGGAGCCACCTATCAAAGGGCCATGATGGCTATTTTTCATGATATGATCCACATTTATATTGAGGTGTATGTGGATGACCTGGTAGTAAAATCAAGAACAAGGATTGAGCATCCCGGGGTTCTAGCTAAAGTCTTGCAAAGAGCACGGGAGTACCATTTGAAAATGAATCCCAAGAAGTGCGTATTTGGTGTTTCATCAGGGAAGTTGCTTGGATTCATTGTTAGTAAGAGGGGTATTGAGATTGATCCTAATAAGGCGAAGGCCATAAGAGAAATGCCTCCTCCTAGGAATTTGAAAGAAGTTCGAGGATTGATCGGGAGGTTACAATTTATTCGCCGATTTGTTTCCCAGCACTCACAAAGATGCAAGCCGTTCTACGAGCTTACCAAGCCGGGAGTCAAGTTTATTTGGGATGACAAGTGTCAGGCAGCTTTTGACGGATTGAAGGATTATCTCTCAAATCCTCCTGTCCTGAGGCCGCAAGTTCACGGCAAACCGCTTGTTCTTTATATTTCTGTCCTGGATGACTCTATAGGCGCTGTCCTAGCCCAAGTCAACGAAGAAGGAAAAGAGAGGGCAGCCTACTACTTGTCAAAACTCTTTAACCCATGTGAGCAGAGGTACTCAGCCATGGAGAAGACTTGTGCAGCTTTAGTCTGGGTAGTTCAGAAACTCAAGCATTATTTCTTAGCTCACGAGGTTCATCTCATTGCTCGTATGAATCCAATCAAGTTCTTTCTTGAAAAATCTGTTCTCACTGACCGATTGGCGCGATGGCAAAGCTTCCTCTCTCAGTTTGACATCATCTACATTCAGCGAAAAGTGATTAAAGGCTACGTCATAGCAGAACATCTTGCTCATCACCCTCTCCCCAGATTTGACCCTGTTCGCTCAGAGTTTCCAGATGAGGAACTAATGTCTGTCAATCAATCCGATTCGATGTGGATGTTACATTTTGATGGAGCTTTGAATTCAAAAGGGAAAGGGATTGGTATTGTTCTTCTATCACCTGAGGGTATCACCATTCCGCTCGCCTCTCAGCTTGCATTTCCAGTTACAAACAATATAGCTGAGTACGAGGCTCTTTTGGCCGAACTAGAGGTCGCTCATCAACTCGGTGTTACCCAATTGTGAATTGTAGGTGATAGTCAGCTTATTCTTCGCCAAGTGCTCTCCAAGTGCCGCACGCTCAATCCTAAACTCAAGCCCTACCAAGAATTGACTTCTGCTTACACCAAGCTTTTCACCAAATTGATCTTCGTTCACGTCCCTCGTGACCATAACATTCTAGCTGATGCTCTTGCTTCTCTCGCATCTTCCTTGGTTCTCCTTCCCGAAAGGGATTCTTACTCCATCACTATTCGTAAGCGGCTCATTTCCGCTATTCAAGACCCATCTTTTCTTAGGATTAAAGAGGAGGTGCTTAGGAAGGTTGGGCAAGGCAGAATTATTGAGAATAAGGAGGTCATGCTATTGGACTTGGAAGAAGAATTGGATGATGAAGAAAAGCCGTGGTATTATGAAATTGCTAAATATTGCTAGGATCAATCATATCCTGAAGAAGCCACAGCAGAAGAAAAGAAAGCCATTAGAAGGGTTGCCCATCGATACACCCTGATTGGAGGTGTGCTTTATAGAAGAGGTCTCACTGGAGTTTTGTTAAGATGCCTAGATGATGATGAATCTTGGAAAGTTGTGGAAGAGGCCCATTCGGGAGTGTGTGGTGGTCATGTCAATAGCCAGATGCTAGCTAAGAAGATCCTTAGGCTAGGTTTCTATTGGCCCACTCTAGAAGAGGATTGTTTTATCTATGTCCGAAGGTGTGTTAAGTGTCAACTACACGCCAAAAAAATTCATTCTCCTGCTTCTTCACTCCATCCCGTATCTTCCCCATGGCCTTTCTCCATGTGGGCTTTCGATATCATTGGACCCCTTGGTGATCCGACCCTCCTCAAAAACTAAAGTCATTCATACTGACGGCGACGGAATACTTCACCAAGTGGGCGGAAGCGGAAGCTTACGTGGAGATAAAAGTGTCAACCGTCTGCAAGTTCATAATGAAGAATATCATCGCAAGATTCGGCATCCCAAGTACCATCGTCACCGACAATGGACCGCAATTCATCTCTTAAGAACTTCAGGACCTCTGCAACATGTATAACATTGCATTGCATCATTCATCTCCTTATTGTTCGCAGGGCAATGGCCAAGCAGAGGCAACTAATAAGACTTTGATTAAAATTGTCAAGAAAATGTGTGAGGCTAACAAATTTGCGGATTGGCCAGAAAAATTGGTTGAAGCTCTTTGGGCCTATCGTACTTCCATTCGTACCCCTACAGGGTAAACACCCTTCGCCCTCACTTATGGAATGGAGGCGGTAGTTCCTTACGAGATTCTTGTTCCTTCTCTGCGAGTACAATTGGACAAAGAATTCTCTATTGATGAGCGGCGTGAATCTCTCCTTGCCCAGTTGGAACTCCTAGATGAGAAGCGTCTGGCTGCCGCCGAGCATGCGCGTATTTATCAAAATAGGCTTTCACGTTTTTATCAAAAGAAAGTGATTGAGAGAAAATTCAAAGTTGGTGAATTGGTAATTTAAAGAATCTTTGTAAAATCAGGGGGACCTCGTTCAAAACTCCAACCTAATTGGGAAGGCCCCTTTATTATAAAAGATGTTTATCCTGGCAACGCTTATAAATTGATTAATGCTGAAGGCGAAGAGCTAACTCATCCTTGGAATGGTCTCTATCTAAAGAAATACTATCCCTAAAAACGGAAAACAAAAACAACAACAAAAAGAAAAAAAAAAGCAAGAAAAAAAAAGAGCAAAAACAAAACAAAACAAAAATTGAAAATCTTGGAAGCTGGTATAGTACATGGGCCACGACACCGAAAAAAAATCAAAATCTTTAATTCATTCTTCAGTCTCGACGGTTTAACTCTTGGGTCAATTCACGTACACACTACATGCTTTATTCTTAAACTCGAGCAGCCCGGAATTCAAGGAAAGTCTGACCCAATCAAGAGTGTAAAAGCCTTACCTATTCTTTTCCTTTCGGCTCACGAGAGGGAACACAAGTTAGGGGTTACCAACCAAGCCTGCCCACCGCCCTAGTAGGTGGAAGTCAGGGCCCAAAAGGGAACAAAATGCTTAAAGCCCAAGTACAATTAGGTCTTGATCTGTTTAAGAAAAGAAGAAAAGAAAAGGAAGTTATGATAAAAGACAATATGCCAAGAGGGCAAAGTCCCCGCAAGGAAAATCTTGGTCGTAAGCATGCATGAATAAGGGCAAAAAGAGCAATAAAATTTCCCTAAGCCAAAGACCGAATCCCAACAGGCATAAGGGCAGGGGAGGAGCGTGCCTCATTCTTGAAAATCTTTCGTAAGCTTTCTTAATCATTCTTCTCTTCTCCCTCCATGGTGGGTTGTGAACTCGAAGAATGGCAAAGACCAACTAAGAAGGATGGGCTGCGAGAGAATATGAGTAAAAGCCTAAGTATAAATCACGTTGACTCTTTTGTTAAGTCTCTTGAGAAAATCTAATGAATTTTAGATTATGATGGTTAAGGTTTCAAAGCTCTATACCATACTCGCCTCCAAAATGAAAATTTTCAAATAGACGTCCTTGTCAAAATTAAGTGTCACTTTCAAAACAAAAACTCAACAAAAAAAAAGCATATATACCAATAATAACAAAAATGACTGTGGAATTTCAAGCCCTTTGTTTCTCATATGCTTGATTGCATTCTTGTATGGGCATCTTTTATTTTCAGTTTACATTTGCTTTCTTGCATGACGCATTTTATATCTATCGTTCGCCTTCATTGATTAAAGGCTTGGCCCCTTGACCCGTTATCAAGGTCAAAGTGAAGACATCCCTTGCTTATTGAGCAAGGGGCCAAGTCCAACAGATGAATTAACCTGTTTATTCAAGTGTGGAAGCACATGGCAAAAGTAAAAGATGAGAAAGAAAAGAAGGTACAAGTACATAACTACACAAGTGCTCAGGTAACAAAATCTCAATTTCGTATATATATGCATCATAAATATCTGAGTACAGGTGTGAGGGTGGAGGAGTACAAGTAAGTCTCTCAGCTCTCGCCTCCACCCTCCTCTCTCCTACTCTCTGCCTCACTCTCGTCCTCCCGACGAGGTGCTGGTGGAGGGGGCATGGGCCCCCGGGAAGTAGCTGGAGCTCGAGCCGGCTCCTCTGCCTCGCTCCTCTGCCGGAGAGAGGAACCCGCCACAAAAGTAGAGCTGGTGAAGCTGTACCCTGCAGCTCATGCCCGCTCCCGACCTCGCTGAAGTCGCTCCACGGTCGCTCGTAGCCGCTCCTGTGCAACGGCTAGCTGGGCCCTCAAGGCTGTAAGATCCCGATCGCAAGTTGACCGCTCCTCACGATCCGGGGCACGCTCCGCCTGGTGCTGCTCACGATCCCGGGCACGCTCCGCCTGGTGCTCCTCGCGCTCCCGAGCACGCTCTCTCCGCTCCATCTCGAGGGTGACTCGCAACTCCGCCACGTCCTGAGGCAACTCCTCTCGCCGCCTCAAGGCCCGCTCCAGCTCCACGACCCGTTGCTCACGGATCGCCAACTCTGTCCCGGCCAGGGCAGCCCGGGTATGTGCCGCCTGTAACTGTGAAGACTGCAAACATTTAAACAAATCATCAGTTCCACATTTAATGCAATAATTCAATAATTCATGGAATAAGCAACATACAATTGAAAATAAATAACTCACCTGCGTGGCCATCGCCCGCTGTCCCTCCTCGATGCAAGTAAGAGCGGCCCGGAGTTCCTCGGTCTGTAAAGAAAACAATCTTCATGAATATATTATATAAACAAATGAATAATTTTGAGTTTAAGCTTTAAGGCATACCCGTGAGGCAAGGTTGCGCTCTGCCGCCTCGGCCCGTGCCACTGCCCCTGCTAGCTGCTCTGCTAATGCAGTCACCTCTGCACTAGGCCCTCTCGAGCTGGAGGCCTCTCCTGTCTCTCTCCCTACTGCTCCCTACTGGGCACGCTGCATTTATTGAGATTGTCAGTAGCTAATCATCAATAAAAAAATTCATATGCATATAGGAATAACTTAAACACTCACCAAGGTCTCAAGGTCTGCCCGTGTGGTGGCTAGCTGTGCCTCTAGGCTGTGTAGGTGGGCCTGTTCATCCATCGCCACTATATCCCGCGCATCCTGCATTCATCACATATTAATTGCATGATAGATATACAAAGCATTTGCATTTAATTTAGAAATAAGTGCATTCATACATACCCCTAAGACCCTCATCTGGGGTCTGCCGGCATAGACCTCCTAGTAGCGTCGGAGGTACTCGGAGCTGTCGGTCGCCTGTGAAGTGACCCGGGTCCCGCCACGCTGCCAGTCTGTGTACTGGTCAGAGAACCACACTCTCCAGTCGATCGCCTTCGTGCGACCACGCATCTTCTTGCCTATACCACGCGGCTCTCCTACCTCGATCCACTCCTGGTGTAGGTCGAGGGTCCTCATCACCAGCCTAAGCCGTAACGGCTCAATCTCGTTCAAGCAATGAACCCAAAGCTCATACCCAAAGCGAGGTCGGCCCGCTACGACCCAGGGCTGGCCTTCATCGGTCATCCCCTCATAGGGTCTCCACCTCACCTACATTCACAAGCACGCATATCAATCATCATATCATCATCATATTTCACATAAAGACAAAAATAAAAATTGCATCATGCATACCAGTGAGGCGGGGAAGTCTCGAAACTCCCGTCGCAATACGTGCAGCTCATATGCAAGTGGGGCTCCGATCACCACTGGCAGCCAGCGCCGTGCTAGAGGGAAGGACCCCTCATCTCCGGGTCGTAGATCAGCGCGTCCCATCGGCATGTACAAATGGCTCCAAATCTGCATCCATACATTGCTTTAGTTGACCATGCATATGCATATAATAAAAGAAAAAGAATAAAAACAACAAAAAAATGCATACCTGAAGAAAAGGTGAAAAGCCACTAACTATCGTCTCTCGACCTGTCCCCGTGGACAGGTCGGCTATCAAGTGCGCCAGCAGCGCTGCTCCCCAGGCGTATCTGCCCACACCCTCTAAGTCCTCGAGTATCCCTAGGAAGAGGCAGTTGATAACGTCGCCCTTCGTGCCGAGCAGCAGCCTCCCGAGCATCAAAAATAGAAACCTCCTCAAATCTCTGTCTGCTCTCTCTCTGTCAGCTGGATCATGGCAGTAGGAAGCCCTAGCTCCATCTATCAATCTCTGCGAAAACTGCTCTAAGGACTCCCTAGATCTCTGCCTAGAGTCCCCCAACCCCATAGCTATGGTAAGGTCAGTGCGGAAAACGGTCCTACACTCGCTCGGTGTCTCGTACACCGTCTCTAGCCCTAATAGCCTCTGGGTCAGCTCACTATAATCAGGTAGGGTGATCCCGCTCACCGCCTCCCCATCTACCCTCAGCCCAGTGATCCTAGCCACATCCTCCAAACTAGGAACCATATGCCCCCATGGCATCAGAAATGCCCGGCTAGACCTATCCCATCTCTCTCTCAAAACCTGAATCAAAGGTAGGTCTGGCCTAACTGACTCGATGCTAAGGAAGGCCCCAAACCCCATAGCATATGTCCTAGCTCTCTGGAACTCGGGGAGGCCGTAATACGTTGCCCGGACCTGGACCCAAGAAATCGGTGTCCTCATCAGCCCCTACATGCATATAAGAGAACTTTTTGCTTAAATTTTCATATGAAAATTCATTTAAGCTCATTAATTGTGATATTTGCTGTTTGGATAATTAACGACCTACCGTGGGTCGTGGTTTTCATGATTGACGCCCCTGAGGGCGACGTTATTTCCAAATAGGTTTCAGGTGATACTGTATGTTCATTTAATTGACGACCTACCTAGGGTCGTTGTTTATCTAATTGATGCCCCTGTGGGCGACGTTTTTTTGAAAGTGATATTCTAAAAATCTGAAAAATTTGGAATTGACACCTAACCATGGGTCGTCAGTTATCTAAGTAACGCCCCTATGGAAGGACGCGGTTCACAAAGTGATTTTTCTATCCTAAATTACATTTCTGGAAAATGTTGAATTGACGGCCACCCTGTGGTCGTTACCTATCAAATTAACATCCCGATGGGGGGCGTGGTTTTCCTGGGGTTTCAAGGTTTTAATGTGCGAAATTGAAATAACAGAAATACATACATTTTAAAATTTAAATAGGGAAATAACAGCATGCTTGCGAAACATGATAAAATTAAAAATAACGACCCACTGTAGGGCGTCATTTAAATTCACGACACCCCTGGGGGCGTCATTTTACTGTGTCTCTGGTTTTATCATGCCCGAGGGCGATGGAAATGGGGAAATAATGGAAATAAAATAAAAAAAATAGAGAATAGGGGTATGGGGACCTACCTTTTGACGTTCGGGACTGATCAACCCCCCACGGAGGGGTTGTCTTGGTTGCCTTGGTCGTCGGAGCTGGCCGGGCCGACAGGCCACCGCCGCCGCCACCTCCGGTTCTCCTTCTTCTTCCTCACCATCTCTTTCTCCTTCTTCTCCTTCGCCTTCTCCTTCTTCTCCTTCGCCTTCTCCTTCTTCTTCTTCATTTCCTTCTTCTTCATCATCTTCTTCTTCTTCTTCGTCTCCTTCGTCTTCTTCATGTTCTTCTGCGTCACCGGCCGCCGCCGCCGGTGTTTCTTCGGCCGCCATGGGAGGGAGCTCCTCCACGGCCGGCTCCCCTTCCAAGTCTACCACGTCGGGGGCAGAGACCCTTTGCCGTTTCTGTCCTCCGCCCGCCATTGGGTTGTGAGAGGGAGAGAGTAGAGAGAGAGAGAATGGGAAATTGAGAAAGAGGGGGGTTTGCGGTTAGGGTTTTTGCAGAGCAAAAAAAGAAGGAAATGGAAACGAAGGAAGAAGAAGAAAGGGGGAAAGTAGGGTTTAACGGTCGAGAATAATTGACGCCCGAGTGGAAGGCGTCTCTTCTTAAATTGACGGTTTGAAGTAAAGGCGTATATTTCAGATTTGACGCCTTGAGGATGGACGTCATTTGTGTTATGCATGGGAGTTTGTAAACGTCGTCAGACGCATTAATGGGATTTGATTGACGAGAGTGGGCGTCATTATTACCCTTTGAATTTGACGACGAACAGAGCGGGCATCCATTCTTTAATACGCGACGTGAGTAAAGGCGTATTTTATAAGAAATCAAGGAATTATCTCGAAAATTATTTGAAAATTTAAATTTATTAACGCTATGTTTAAAGACGTGAGTTAATAAACGCCAGTGCCTTGCGCGTCAATTATGAGTTTGAAGTATAATGGACGGCTTCAACTGAGGCGTGTCTTAACTAATTAACGCCGTTGATAGGGGCGCTATTCAGAACAGATGGACCGGAACTCCTTGTTATCAGATAGAATTGCTTGAAATATCAGAACTGATCACTTTCATACATTGCTTTGACTCAGATAAAAGAGGAATTCTTATTGCATTCATGAAAATCTTTGATTACATTCTAAGCCACTATGGGCCTTATCTTCTTGAGAGCCAGTACATAAGCTTTACATTTGTTCTCTTCTTCTTCAACATGAGTCTTGGATTTGTGGAGAAGTGCCACCTTCCATTGAGCCATTATGATCCTGATTTCTTCATGGTCACCACTTGAGCATAGCTCCCTTCTTTTGATTGGAGGAAGGTGAGAAGGTCCTTCGAAGAGATGTCGAGGAAGTTCGAGTTGTGGGAGACATCGGTGTGCATTGTAAAGGATGAAGTCGGTCCCGTCAATTAAACGGAGCTCGATGTCGGAGGATAACCTTGAGCGAAGTTCTTGGGTTTTGAGAAAGCCCGGTGTGCATGTGAAATTGCTCTTTGGCATTGTTTTGAAGTAATCTCTCCATTCATTCCTCTTCTTGAGCTTGGGAACTCTGTTAGTAACTCTTTTACATAAGCCCAATGAGCTTGTCATATACCTAAGTGGGCTCTTGGAGAAGATTTTGGAGGCCGCTTGGTTTGCTTGACATGGATCAAACTTAAAGTGAAAATCTATCCAACAAGCTAGAAGAAGCATTGATCCGAATAAAGGCCGTCCTAGTGAAGCCGAGGTGAGCCCATTGTATAGGTTGACTAGTATTGCCCCACCTATTCTCTTTCCCTCCCACATGCTTGCTATTGCACTCAAGTGTTGTTCCTCTAAATGATCCTCCAATGAAGGGAAGAATAAAGCTCCTCCTACACATATGACAAACCCCTTCATCACTCTCTCCAAAAGGGCTTCATCTCCTTGAGCCTTATCCATGTTTTTATATACCCAAGAAGCCAACTTCAAAAGATTGATTCCCTTGTTGGCCTTCATTTGATTCACCAAATTTGAGCTTTGGACAAGACTCATGAGCATATCATGGGCTTGTATGGGCTTAGTCATATGGGCCATCTTTGTTTCCTCTCCTTGCTTCATCTTCTTCAAACCCAAGAGCATCTCCACTTCTTCTAGGAGGATGGTTGCTTCAAAGGTTGGGAATAGAAAAGTATGGGTGTGAGGGTGCCATAATTCTATAAGAGCTCCAATGGAAGCCCAATCAAGGTGGATATCATTATAATGGGTGGCATGGGTGATAAGGCCTAGAAGGTTCCACTTAGCAAGGAAAGATCTCATGTCTTGAGAGAGCTTGGAGAGTAGCAAAGGAAGCCACTTGACCTTTAGAAACCTTCTCGGACCAGGAATAATGGGATAATCCTGAAAACATAAAAGAAAGAAGAAGAAGGAAGAGAATAATAATCAGAAATTTTGAACAGAAAGAAAGACAATACAAAATAAAAGCTTCAACATCAAGAACACTTACTTGGCCCTTGGTGATTTTCTCACTTATATGGCCTGGCAATTCAGAAATTCTTGGGAAATTCATCCTTGGCTTTTTGGAAAGCCTTTGCTGCATCAATTGATTCATCATTTTGACAGTCTGCTTGACAAAAAACAAAAAAAAAGAGCTTCGATGCTCTGTTCTACTTTTGCTTGGTTCTTTCTGTCCACTTAACAGAAGATAGCTTCGTCTCAATGCTTCGATGGTCTTGATGCTTGAAAAACACCAAGAGTTGCCCTATTTATAGTGTTTTGAACGTTAATGAGTATCATGGTTTGAGTTTGAATCAAACAGTTTGCTGGAAGTTTAGTTCCGAGATGGAAACGAAAACAGATAATTGACGACGCGCTGTTTGGCGTCATTTGTTAAATTGACGATGCTCTCAGGGTCGTCATTTATCCAGCGCCTCCATGAAGGTCGTCATTTGCATTCTAATTCCAAGTTAAACCTTTAATGCAATTAATGCCTCAGTGCACGTCGTCATTTCTTAATTTGACGCCTATCAGAAGGGTCGTCATTTTCTGAGCTTGTGCGTTTAAATTGTTGGATTTCACATGAACTTAAGTGCTGTTATATCATGATTAAATTATTTTTATCAAGCACTTATGATCATATTTTAAGCTAATGATCTTTTGAGCTTTGAAGTGCAGGTTGTGCAAGTGTGAGCATCGTGGGTGCAAAGTCTCTAAGTCTATACACTCTAAGCATTCCATTCATAAGTCTGTACATTGCACTCACCCAAGTCCATATGTTTCATTTTCAAAGTCTGCACGTCCAAAGTGTTAAACAGGAGGATGGTGAGCTAGAAGGGGAGGGGATGAATAGATCACCGTTTAAAAAATATTTGTCCTAGCCGAGGTAATCTTAGAAGATGAGATGGGCTTGGAAGACTGACTATATGTAAAATAATCCGAAACCTCAACCAAGATAAGGCAGGTCACGAGCGCAGAACATATATCACTCAGAATTTCATCAGCACATATGCACAAGCACTAAGCGAGCAGTCAGACCGAGGTTTCGATCAACAACAATCACACTTACTTCATGAAACCAGACAAAAATATAAAGAGAAAAGATGCGCACAATCACACAACGAAGAACAAGAGGTTTGGATGGTTCAGTCTGCAACCTGCAGACTTACGTCCATCCCTCACTCAAGGCCGAGTGAGGCTTCCCTTTCACAAGAAGGAACCACAGACTCAGTCTGCCAACAACACGCTGATCCACAGCTTGGGGATCGAAATCCCTACAGACGCTGAACACACAGCTTGCACCCAGGTCTCACACCCCAAGACCATACCCGGAGATAACTCTCCCTTCCTCTTACACAAGAGGGAACCCAGCAGTGACCCACACTCACTGCAAATCAGAGACACTGTCTCTCTTCCTCCACAGCCGGAGGGAACAACCCAGATAGCCTCCTCACTATCTGAACACAACAACCCCGGAGACCACCTCCCTTCCTCTGATCTGATTCAGAGGGAACCACAATGCAACCCAGAGGATTCACCTCTCTTCCTCTACACCTAGAGAGAACGATAAAACAGAGTATCGGAATTTAAGGACAAACAACTGAAAACATAAAGAAATATCGAAGACAATCGAACGGAGAACCAATGTAGCTTCTTAAGGAAGCATAGACAAAACATAGCAGAAAACCATCCTCTCCTTCATCACTCTCTCTCTTCCAGGTACGCTCAACGAATGGATCAGGATGGCTTCTCCTCTCCTTCCTCTCGCTCTGGCCTTACCCTTTTCCTTGTGGCTTCGGCAGCTTTTCAGGAGCAGAAACCTTCATATATATATCCAACCTCACGAGAGAGTGAGGGTTTGGGAGACACGTGCGAAGTCATGCTTCCAGATGAACCGAGCCACGAATCAGATGATTATTCCCTCGGATCACATGCTCACATGATTGGAATAAAGTTCCAATTTGTCTTTAAGTCCCTGTAAGGTTTCAGAGAACATTTAGTCAATCTGAGAAATATTCAAGTCATACATTGTTCACACAGATTGCGCGGGACTTATCAAAGGACTGAAGAACGCGTCAACCCACTAAAGTCAAGGCGTTAACGCAATGGATATAATGGAGAACAGGTCCCTTGGCAAAACACACTAATGCGTCAACGCCTTAGTGACAGCGTCGACGCGTCTGCTTGGTTGATGATCATAAGACCTTGGGTCATAAGCTCAAGGCGTTGACGCTTCCATTGTGTAGCGTCGCCTTAGCTCCTTGGGCGAGACGCACAATCTCTTGGTAACAAGCCAATGCATCAACGCTTCAGGTGACAACGTCGACTCAGCTTCATAGGCGAGATGCTCAAGCCCTTGGCACCAAGCCAATGCGTCAACGCTTACATCGTGCAGCGTCGACTCAACTGCTTAAACGAAATGCTCACGCCCCTGGCAACAAGCCAATGTGTCAACGCATCCAGTGACAGCGTCGACGCAGTGGACAAAATAGCAAGCGAAAGACGCACTATTGCGTCTACGCAGCCAGCCAAGTGCGTCAACGCACTAAGTGCACAGAACCCATATAAACAAGACAAATAAGTATGAGCTCATGGGTGAACATGATAGAGGAGCATTAAATCAGAAAAGCATGATTAAAAAGCATTTGATCCATAGATGTGCATGCAAGACAACAACATTAGATCCTAAGAATATTTAGACAATGCAGGATCTTTATCATTCATCAAGGAGCATCAAAATAATTATCATAAAAATAATTTGATTCATAGTGTTAGTCATCATCAAAACTACAGAGATGCAACACAAAGTCTACACATTCTCTGTACATTGCATTCCACAAGTCTATACATTCATTCCTAAGTCTACACATTCTTTCACAAGTCCATACACTCCCAAGTCCATACACTCCCAAAGTCCATACATTCCCCATGTCTATACATCCTAAGTCTACACATTCCTCAAAGTCTGTACGTTCCAAGTCTATACATCCTTTACAAGTCTATACATCCTCACCCAAGTCTATACGTTCCGTTCCCTTCACCAAGTCTATCCATTCCTCAAAGTCTATACATCCTTTGCAAGTCTATACATCCTCACCCAAGTCTATACATTCCAAAAGTCTGTAAATTCTCAAAATTCCAATAAAAATTCATAAATTCTCAAAAATCCAATAAAAATTCATAAATTCTCAAAATTCCAATAAAAATTCAAAAAATTCTCAAAATTCCAATAAAAATTCATAAATTCTCAAAATTCCAATAAAAATTCATAAATTCTCAAAATTCCAATAAAAATTCATAATTTTCCCAAAATTTCAATAAAATTTCAATAAATTCTCAAAATTTCAATAAAAATTCAATAAATTTTAAAAAATTTTAAATTCTCAAAATTTCAAAAAAAATCCAAATAAATCAAAAAAAAATTCTAAATAAAAAAACAAAAATAAATTCTCAAATCTAAATCAATGTTGTTGAGTATGCTTTATGCATCTTTATATCATGGCTAATGAAATTTTGAGTGCAGGTTAAGAAGCTCTTGGTCCCACCGATTGGGCCTCGGCATCCAAGCCCCACGGTGACAGCACCTCATTTCTTAGTTCCCTCATTGCTCATCATCTTCCTGTATGCATTCCTGTATGCATTGTTACTAGAAGGTATCTACGCTATTATAACATATCAAGGACCTTGTGGTTCTGATGAACCTGGAATTTGAGTTCCCCTTCATCAAAAATAGTGATAATTCCAGGGGAATCTCGATCACACGGATAGGCCGTTGAGTCATTCAAGGTTTGGGACGATGGTTCCTCTTTCTGAGTTGATGCGTGGACAAACGGGCTTCGGCTTAGTATCAGCTCAGAGATCTGGATTCTTGACCAAATCTAGATGGCTTAACAATATTATCCTTGATTATCTTTTATTTTAGTTTGTTTTAATTTTTCTTTTAGCCCAGCATGCATCATGTAGGACTTTGAGCTTAATGCTGAAAATCTTCATGTTACGCCAATAATGAAGGTCGCTCGCTCTTAATTGAGTTGACATGAGATATTCCATTCCAAATCAAGTACTTTATTCTCTTTGAAACTGTTCAGGCTGGTCCCTTGAAAATCATCCCTTTGCTGGATCTTTATCTCAACTCACTTTACTTTTCTGCAAACCCACCTTGGTTGTAGTACGTCCACATTGGCTGGTAACCGCTCTCCAATGGTGCCTCCCTGTCGTGCCCTCGCGCACATTTTGTTTATCTAGTTTAGTCTCCTTCATCCAGCTAATCGATGCTTTCTTGGAATCACCCGGAGTGGTTTTATTCAGAATCTTGAGAGGATTTCCAAATGCTTAGTGTCAGAAGCGTGTCACATCACACCTTGGCATCTACTTATCAGTACGTTCCACCGCATTCCACTTGTTTCACTTTCGCTTCATTCCATCTCACTCCCTTGCAAAGCAGACGCCAAGGCGGGGCAGCTGTAGACACGCCAAAATTGATGCTATGTTGAGTAGATCTCATGTCACCATATGACGCCCTAAAGCGGACTTCAATATTGATTTAATATGAAGTTTTTCTTTTTTTTATGAATTAATTGGAATTAACGCCCTAACCAGGGGCGCTATTTAAATTGACGGCATGGCCAAGGGCGCCTCTTTTAACAATGGACGACTACTAATACGGGCGTCATTTTCTGGATTTACTGAAAATTCTGAATTTCAAATAAAATGAAAATTGTATAATTAACGTCTCTCCTAAAGACGTTGATTATTTGACGTCTGTCTGGCAGGCGTCAGTTGATAATTTTAAGTAAGGAAAGTTATTTGTTTCTATAATTAAATCCAGGAATTGACGCCTTGATGGGAGTCGTTATTATAATTAACGCCTTTGGATGTGTCGTCATTTTTAATTGACGCCCTTAAGGGGGTCATCATTTCCACTTCCGTCTCCCTTTCGCCTGCTTCTTTCCCGTAATGGTTCCTTCCTTATTTTGAGCCTTGTATTCGACTGGGAAGGGAGTTTCTTGATGGAAGATCTTTACCTTGTTTTAATCCTTGTTCTCCAAGGATCTTAGCCCTATAAATACCCCTCCTGGGTCTCTTCGCGCGGGGGAACAGAGAACAGAGAGAGAGATCATCATTAAGAGAGCAGAGCTGACAGAGAGAAGAGTGTCTTATTTGTTTTGCATGTTCTTCATCCAAACGAGCTCTCCTTCCAGGTGATTCTCTTCTTCTTCCACAGATGAACCACTGCAGTTCCATCGCATACTGAAGCTCTCCTCCCTTTACTGCTGCACGCACAGCAGAAAGGAATCCTTCCTTTAGTTATTTAGTTGTTATTTTCGTAACATCATCACACATCCTCCCTCCCTCTAGTTCTTGTTAGATCTCATACTCTACATATCATTACTTAGCATTGCATCTATATTTTTCAAACCTTGTTACTCCTCTTAGGGGTTTAAAACCAAAACACACAAGGTGTGTTCATGTTCATGCACAATTTGATTAATTTCATAATCTTAGAACTTTGATACTACACCTTTTGGCTAATCCACTCTTTTATTTGATTTATGTGTTCTTGCAAGGTAATCAAGACTAAGAACCCCATTCATCGGTCGGCCGGTAGAAGGAGGAAGAAAGGGTTCACAATCCCCCCCGCTTAACACAAGGTACTCGCGATCATCCTTTTCTTATTTGAGGTAACCCCTCTGGCGATCACATTCCCCTTTAGCATCCCACGCATGCTCTTCCTTTCACCATTTAATTTTTAAGCTTTAGAAATTGAGTTTGGGTTTCATTCCCCTTTTTCATTAAGTGGATTTTTCATAATCTATAGTAAGGAGGGGAATACGCTGGGCTTTCTTGAAGATTCAATGATTTATTCCACTTGGCAAACGGCTAACTTCTCTTCACATGGCCAGGTGACAACAACGCCCCACGGAGCACGCGCGCCTCGAGCTCGTAAAGTCGTCCCCAGGTGGAGCTCATCTTTCCGCGTGCATGCGACTAAAAGGCTGAAGATGCTTCTGGGGCCGGGCGTGGGGTCCTTGACGTCTCTTCTACAGATGGGAGCCGTCCCGCATTTGGTGATCCCACTGCCACCGATCCAGACGCCGGTGATACCCGAGGAACCCCGGCTTCGAGGGAAGATATTGGCGATCCTCCACGAGCATTCGGAGGAATTCCAGGCAGGGGGAGATGAAGACTTCCCGGGAGCGACACTGGACCCGCCCGCCATAGAGACTTCGCCAGCCGAGGTGGCAGAGGCCGAAGCAACTTTGTCTGCCGGGGCTCTAGTTATGATGGAGGAGGCGGCATCATCGGGTTCGGGACCTGCCCGATCTATGGAGCTGGAGCAGCCGCTCATCATGGCGGCGTCGAACGTCTCCGTTACGGTCTCTCCCTCACCTGTGGCGGTGACTGGTCAGGGGTCATCTTTGGAGGCCGGGAGACCCCTCCTTTCGTCCGTGGCCCTTTCGGGTAGCTCGGTCGTGGTCGACACAGAGCTGTGGGTGGCTGTGGACAGCGAAGTCAGCTTCGACCCACCAGTCGTCCCTTCTATCGGCCATGTGAGCTTGGATCTGCCCGTCCGCTAGACTCTATTGGTATTGCGCTCGATGGTCGTCGCCGACCTGACGCTCACATACCAGGGCGCGAAAGCTATTGTGGAGCAGCTGACCAAGGCGTTGCAAATGATGGGCTGCCCACTGGAAGAATGGTCGCGACATGTTCTCTTATTGTTGAAATACGTAAACCATCGCGCATTCCTTGAGACGCTAGCCCCGACTGAGCTCACAGCTATCGGTGCCCAGAGGGACGAGTATCTGGAGGCGCTGGCTATTCGGAGAGACAGCCGGGAGCAAAATCAAGGAGCCTTGGATAGGTACAATGCCGACATTGACGCCTTGGGGAGCCGGATAGAGAAACTCCGGGGCTGGCTTACCCAGGCAGAGTCTGACCTAGTCAAGGCAGAGATGGCTAAGGCCCAGGAGGCTGAAGAGTTGGCCGTTGCAGAGGCAGGCGTGGCCTCTGTGATGACAGAATTGGAACGCCTCGAGGCATAGGAGGGCCGCCTGCGTGAGATGATAAGCTTCCCTTGCGTCGGGATCCTCCCTTTTGAGGACATCTTCCGAGGGCTAGAGTAGCCGTCGATTCCCCTTCCACTCCCTTCTTTGCATGTCACACCGGGGTATGCCCCGAGGCCAATGTAATTTATTTTCTGAAAAGAATACAATGCAATTATTTCATGTGTCTATGGTATGCGTGTGGTGTCCGACGATTTCTTCCCTCCCTTTCTTTTTTTCTTGCTATGTGATGGAACGCAAGTTCACGTTAACAGTTTATTCGGGGAGACCCTGATGAGATCCGCATATGAGCATAGGAGAGTGCTCGCCCCTTCCAGAGGGGGGACGAGGGGACCACTCCACCATGTCCATAAAGCGACTCAATCGAATGATGTCACCGGTATGTTTAACCCAAGTAGGTTGATCCGACCTTGGAGAGGCGGAGAGAAGAATTTGTTCATCCGGTGACCCGGACGGGAGGTATTGGTCAGAAGGGGTTGTTCGTCGCCCGAAGGGATGGAGAGAAGAGTTTGTTCATTCAATGACCCTGACGGGAGGTCTTGTTCAAAAGAGGGTTGTTCATCTGCGCCGACAGAGTGCCGATGACAGGTGTGGTTTATTTGTCTCTGGGTGTGTTCGTTGGTGTGGGTGAGCGCCAACGCAAGGAGGAGGGTTGATTCCCCGATCCCGGGTGAAAGGTCCGGTTGGGGTATTCTTCGTCAGTGCCGACAGAATGTCAAGGGCTGACAGGGTTGATTCGTTTATTGGAATATTCGTCGGCACGGGTGAGTGTCAACGCAAGGAGATGGGTTGATGCCGCAATCTCGGACGAAAGGTCCGGGTGGGGTATTTTTCGTCAGTGCCGACAGAATGTCAAGGGCTGACAGGGTTGATTCGTTTATTGGAATATTCGTCGGTACGGGTGAGTGCCAACGCAAGGAGATGGGTTGATGCCCCAATCTCAGACGAAAGGTCCGGGTGGGGTATTTTTCGTTAGTGCCGACAAAATGTCAAGGGCTGACAGGGTTGATTCGTTTATTGGAGGGGCTGAATCCTCCTCTTCTTTTCTTTCTTTTCTTCCCTTTTTTTCTCTTTTTTTTCTTTATTTTCCTTTTTTTGTCTTTCCTTTCCTTCTCTTTCTTTTCATTTTCTTTTTTTTATTCTCTTTTTTTTTCTTTTTTTTGGTATGCGCGCGCTCCCTTTGGTCGCTTCTCTTGTGGTCCGTAACAGGCGGCAAGCAAACCATTCAAGCAATTGAAAGCAAATCCGCCCGCTGTGGGGCGGGTAAATGTATTATTCATTGAATGGGGGAATTGGAGCGTGATACAATCTTAGATGCCTACCATTAAGGGGTGGAAACTGGACCTCCCCCCGATGATTGACTATCACATATGTCCTGCCTTCATAGACCTTTTGGATTACATAGGGTCAAAGCCAATTTTCATTCAGCTTGCCCTTGGGGTTGGAAGCCATGACTTCCCTCCTTTTGACCATAACGAGGTCACCCTTCTTGAATTCACGCTCTTTGACGAGCTTGTCGAAAGCGCGAGCTATTCGGGCTTGATAGATCTGGATGTTCTGCTGGGCGTGAAGCCGCTTCCCCTCTAGGTCGGAGAGCTCTTCGAGCCTTCGCTCGACATTTGTTTGCTCTTCATGGACTAGCCCGTGTTGGATTGCGACCCGAAGGGAGGGTATTTCCAGCTCAATGGGGATGAGTGCCTCTGAGCCGTACACTAAAGAGAAGGGTGAACAACCCGTTGGAGTTTTGTATACAGTTCGATACGCCCACAGGGCCTCATACATTTTCTCTACCCAGTCCCTCTTGTTAGAACTAACAATTTTGGACAGGAGAGTACAAAGAGTCTTGTTAAAAGCTTCAGCCAAACCATTGGCTTGTGGGTTGTAGGGGGTTGACATTCTCCAGTCGATCTTGTACTTCTCGGCCAGCCGGTAGACTTTCTGATTGCGGAAGTGACTTCCATTGTCTGAGATGATTCGGTTTGGCGTACCAAACCGGAATATGATGTTGCGCCGGATGAATCTGGCGACGATCTCACCAGTCACTTCTCTCAAAGCAACGGCTTCTGCCCAACAGGAGAAGTAATCAGTTGCCGCCAATATGTATTTGCACCCGACGGATGACGCGGGTAGTGGGCCCACGACGTCTGTTCCCCACTGGGCGAACGACCAGCTGGGCAATGTCGGATGTAGCGGCATGGGCGGCCTCCTGGGTACTGTGGCATGCTCCTGGCATTTCTGACAAGACTTGGCATACCTGCAGCAATCATCAAACATGGTTGGCCAGTAGTAGCCAAGCTTCTTTATTTCAATTTTCATTTTTGGTCCCGCCTGGTGTGCACCTACTGTTCCGGCGTGGACTTCTTTCATGACCCTCCAAGCTTCTTCCGTGGATAGTTACCGTAGGAGTACTTTCCGTTTGGCATCCGCCATAATTCGGAATAGGATCCCGTTCCGGACCTCATAAGAGTCCTTTATTCTGATCAGCCTGATCTTTTCTTCTCTCTGCTTGGGCAATTGCTGGTATTTAAACCATTGCGTGAGGGAATCCCTCTAGTCCGGTAGGCCGACAGCTTCTTCTGCAGCGACCTCCAGTTCTTATTCTTCTGGCTCTTCTATCATGCTAGGCACCTGGCGCTGATTCACCACCCGGATGCTAAGAGACCCATCAGGCGGGACTGCTAATGCATTTCCCCCTGGGCAACATGGCCTATCTCAATAAGGTAGAATTGTTCCATGAGCCGCTTTGCTTTAGCATGGTAAGGCAGCAGCTCAGGTTTTTGGACATCAAACTGCCATTGGACTTGCTTGACAACTAGTAACGAATTGCCAAATACTTGCAGCATTCTAATCTCCATCTGCAACGCAACTTGGAGACCAATAATCAGAGCCTCATACTCTGCCTCATTATTCGTGCAAGGTTTATTGATGGAGCAAGATGTATGCAATACTTCTCCCTCGGGGGATTTGAGGACAATGCCGACCCTTGCCCGTACTTTTGTATGTCCGGACGGGGCCGTTTCTGTTCTCGAAGCTCCATCGAAGTGCAGCTGTGATGTGACACCACCTATGGACCTATTTTGCAAGCATTCAAGTTTGAGCAGCGGACTCACACTAGCGAGCTCACCCGTATGGCGCACACTAGTGCCCGATGGCGACTAGGCGATGTTGGAGAGGGTCCGAGGCGGGACCTTGAGGCTCCAATGGTTGGCTAGCTTGGGGAGAACCCCAAATGGGCCTAGGATGCCCAAATCATGGGCAGCCAACACACCAAAGGTGTGGGTTAAGTGGATGCTCTCACAACTCGCCCGCGGTGGTCACTCAATTTGGGTAGCAATTT
Source organism: Amorphophallus konjac (assembly GCA_022559845.1). Lineage (NCBI taxonomy): Eukaryota > Viridiplantae > Streptophyta > Magnoliopsida > Alismatales > Araceae > Amorphophallus > Amorphophallus konjac. Next base: position 267,230,389 of record CM040122.1, on the reverse strand, counting down.
AAAATCGGACACTCTCTTACCGCCGACGGAGTAACTATAGCAATACTAAGCTAAGCAAGTCCATTACAGCAATGAGAGATGTTCAGGAGCTCACCTAGCCGGCGTGAAGACGCCGACTCCGGCCGGAGACGGGGGCGAGCGGGGAGGCGAGGGTATGCACCCGCACGCCGCGTCGGTGTCGCTTCAACCTGAAATGGAAAGATTACACCACTACACCTCTCGCAGGAGGGGTGATCTTGGGGTGGGGATTAATCTTATTACATCCAATACTACCTCCACGCTGGGAGGGGCCTTCAGCCGGCCAAGCGGGGTGGGGACTTATGCTAAGGAAACCCGATTTGCCGATCCCCGCCGGTTCTGCCAACCTTCAGAATTGTTGGACACAGAGCCGGTGATGTCACTGCCACAAATTCCACAGAGCTCAGATCTTGACGAAACTGCGCCAAAAGTTTCCCAACTGATAGAGGATGATGCCTGAATTTTTTGGGAAGCTCTGGACCTCGGGGCTAATCGGACCAGCGACTGGAGCAGGACAGTAACACTCTGCTTCAGACTGATGAAGAACTGATGCAGTGGATTGCAGAAGGCGCTGCGGTCGCTCCCTAACTTCAAATTGAACGAAACTGGTGGTGACGCGATCATGGTCGGAGTAGCTTCAAGCAGAAGTTGACGGGGCCACAATCCGAGGTCGGAGATGAGAATGGTGGCCAGATAAATGAAGACAGGTCAAACCTGAGTCCACTGGTGGCAGACTGCACACTTTGACGAAATAATTCAGAACAAATAGCTCGGGCAGGCGATTGGCATCGTTCTTTCTGATACTGATGAAGGACTAGACGAAGAAGACTTTTGTAGAAGGAAGTGTGCTCGAATTCCTCCAAGGTTGACCGCAGAATAGCTTCCAAGATCGCTCTGGTCTTCAGTCTGGGACAGATTGCGCAGTCGTTGAAGATGACGCTCCTCCGGACAGCTCCGAACTCGGAAGCCGGAGAGACCACCACCGTTGGAAAGCTATCTCGATGACGAGTCCAGAAATGTAGGCCTTGACACCTAAATCTTTGAGAGACGGTCGTGGCTGCCTCTGTAAGTCGCTGCAACTCTGCTGCCTGAAACAGAGGCTGAATGAGAAGAAGATGAGGGGGTGGGGAAGGGGATGGCCAAGAGAGTAAGAGGTGGAGGGTGAACTTGGCTGGTATGGGGAAGGGGGGCTGCGACTTTGGGTGATTTGGGAGGTGGGGAGATGGAAGGGCACTGCCCTAGGGAGAGGGAAATTTGAATTTGGGCTTAGGGAAGAGCCCCTTCAACCTTGGGGAGAGGAAGGGGTGCTTAGGAAGTGGTGTTGGGTAGTTGGGGGTTGGGAGGTGGGGTGTGGATTGGAGGATGCCACCTTGGGTTGGGGGGGAGTTAAATTGGTGTATGGGGAAGGGGAGAGGTCTTAATGAGGGGTGAATGGGGAGGAGAGAGAAAATTCTAAAAATTGGGGTGGAGGGAGAGAGAGAGAGAGAGAGGGGGGGACCCCTTAGAGAGAGAGAGAGTGAGAGAGAGAGAGATCTAGTGGGATTTGGAAGTGGATTTCAATTTTCATTCAATTGTTCATTACTTCAAAATGAGGGGAATGGGGTCCTATATATAGGCAACCCACATTTCTACAAAAGTCCCTGACATTTGACTCAATGACAAATAACCGAAGGGATAGGGGTGCCCTTGGGCCAAGCCCAATGAATTGGGCCCACTAGCCTAACAAACCAACCTAATGACATAATACTTAGGAAAATGACTCACTAACCTAGGTACATGACTCAAATAAAGGGAAAATTACATGATATTGACTCAAATAAAATGTGAAGATTACATGACTAGACTCAAAAATACATGACTAACATAATGGCGCTTGTCGACGAACAATCCGAGTCCGGAGAAAATGTGGAGGGGCAAGGGATGCCCTCATCATACTCCCGAGGTGGGGAAAACTCGACCCCGTCGAGTATGGGTCCACCAGGGAAGTAGTACATCGAACTGCGGCTCTGGGTGATCCACGATCTCCATACTCAACCCGCGACCATAGTCGGGGAACGGCGCTTCAGCTTCTGCTTCGGGCTGCTCATAATCTTCAAGCCCATCAATAATGGCCTGGAGCCTTTCCACTGTGGGACTGGTCTCTTTGTGCACCCGCATCGAGGTATGCTTCTTCCTGTTATTAGTGAAGCGCCGCACGACCAGCCGGGGGGCTGTATCATGCCAAACAGGCGTCACTGGTGGTGGGACTGGTCGAGGTGTGACACCCCTTATATGAACCTCCGGTGTGGGCCGGAGGGCTTGCCTTTTTCTTCTATTCCTCGTCGGCGCAGCCTGCCAACCTCCTTGGTCTTGAGCTGGTGCCATGACAAAGGCTTCATGATAAGTGCTATATTTTACATCATAATTTACATCACATCCATCATCTTTGAGCATTCTTTGAGTATATTTGTGCAACATGAGCATTAATTACATTCTCACACATTATTTGAGTCTTCATGTATTTTATCATCTTTTTGAGCTTAAAAGACCATGTGAGAAATATTTAAATATTTGTACAATTATTTTGGAATTAAATAGATTGATATTTTAATTTTCAGGAAAAAGCGACCTAGACCAAGGCGCTATTTAAATAACGACAGATTCAAGAGTGCATCTTCAGCAAGAAGCGACAGCTCCAAGGGCGTCAATTCAGTTGATAAAAGAAAGTGGAAAAAGAATAAAAAAAGAGAGAGAAAAGAATTAGTGCCCGAGAGAAGGTCGCTAATCATAGAAAGGACGCCCAAAGTGAAGGTCATCAATTCCTATTTTACGAAAAATGTGGAAATAGCAAAATAAGGAAAAAAGAAACTGACGCCTGAGATGCAGTCGCTACTTCAAGAAAGGACGCCCTATATTAAGGCGTCATTTAAAGAAAAGACGCCCCAATATAAGTCGCTATTCAAAGTTGAACCAGAAAAGGCAACTGCAGTTTCCTGATCGAATTCTCCTTCCAATTTTCAAGCTTATCCAAGCCATATTCAAGGAAAGGAGGACTCCAAGGATGGAAAGAAGTCTAATTGGGTGAAGTTGTATTGCTAAAAACCTGGATTTGAGTGGATTTGGAAAGTCCACGATCGTGAGAGACCAAAAACCCTATAAAAGGATGCCATGGTCGCAGGGTTACGGAGAGGACAGTTTGGAGATCTGCCTTAGGGTTTAATTTCGAAGCCTTTCTTTTCATCTTTTGCAGTTAAGTTCTTCATCGAAATTCTTCGTTTTCCAGTCTTCTACAAATTCTTCTTCTTCCTATTCTCCTAATTCTTTCTCGTTTTTATGCTATAATTAGTTTTTCAAAGCTCTGTCTACGGTTTTTACTGTTCACCCGATTTTCATACTTTCTGTTCTTCATCATTTTTCTCCCTCTTCTGATCCTCATCTCTTTCTGCTGTCTTCACAAAAGTTGTGAGTTTTTGAAAGTTCTTCAACTTCTTCTTCTACCTCATCTTCCAATTCCTCACCATTTTAAAGCTATAGTCAATTGTCTAAAGTTCAGATTTTTAGAGTTCTGTACTGTTCATCCGCGACCACCTCCTGTTCATCCTCAGTTTTCTCCATCTTCCTCTCGTTTTTAAACTCTGATGTCTTCATCAATCTTCTTCATCTTCTCCATCTCTACAACTTTCATGTTTTCCACTTTTCCTAATTCCTTCTGATTTTAAAGTTATTCTTCCTCCAAATCACTCTCTGTTTTCAATCTAGTTTTTCACTGTTTCTTCTCAAAACACACCAACACACACACACACCCTTTTGCATTATTTTCAAATTTCCTCCATCTATTTCTTTCTTCCTCTATTTTCCTCTCATATCCCAAGGTGGATCTTCATCTATTAGTCTTCTCACGGCGTCGGCATCCAAGGCGAGGCGATCTTCATCCAAGGCTTGGCAAGGAGGCGGCGTTATTCTTCATGCATTGGCTATATTTTCTTATCTTTTCTTTTTGATGTTCCCATGTTGTAATTCTTATTTTTTCTAGTGTGACTTTCCACTATCATCTTAATGAAATTCATCATTTGTGAAATTGTGTTTCTCTCTCTATTTTCTCTAATTTCTCTTCTTAAACCCTCTCATATTCTTTAAATAGTTTTCATGCAATTTATCTTTCCTTAGATTAATCTCACTCAAAATTCGATTTTCCAAGCATAAGGTGTTTTTCCAACTTGATAAAATAAGGATTTTTCCTCCTCGTGGGATCGACTCCGCTTACCACTATATAATTTGATTTTTCAATCTTTTAAAGTGAGTGAGTGTGAATATTTTGAAATTGTGGCACGGCTTTCTTAACGACACTAGTCGGTGCGCATCAATTTTTGGCGCCGTTGCCGGGGAAGGAAATTAATTTTTATGTTGAGAAATTCCTTGTGTTTGATTTGTATATAGTTTTACTTATTTTTCTATTTTACTTTGCAGGAAAAAGTAAAAAAATCAGAAAATCAGAAAATTCAAAGAAATTCGGACCTGAAAATCCAAGGAAAAAAATCTGTCACAGGAAGCGTCGCTAAAGCCCAGATCTGTCACAGAAAGCAGAAATTCAGAAAAATCTAAGAAAATCAAGCTTCCCTAAAAGGTCAGTATACGTAGGAAAAGGTCCTTTTTTGTGAAATTCTGAAAAATTCTAAAAAAATTCTAAAAAATTCTGAAAAATTCTAAAAAAATCAGAAAATAGAAAAAATTCATCATGCTAGCATATCTCCATCTTAGTTGCATTACTTTCATGCATTTGTGCACTTAGTTGTTCTTTTTGTTTTTCATTCTTTATTTACAACATCTTTTGAAAAACAAAAAAATTTCTCTTCTCATCTATTTCCCCTCCTTAAGGGCATTAGGATCTTTACATCCCTCTTGGATTTGGAAGGACACTCCATTGAGCATTCCGTCTCTTTGGACTTGAAATTCCATTTCTAAGACCTCCATAAGTCCCCGTACCCGTGGATTCCCTCACGAACGCCGGGCAGGTTGTACCACGAAGCACCTTGGAGTTAGAGTGCCCTTGGAAGGTTCTTCATAAAAAATAAAAAAAATCATCATTCATATAGTTAATCCTTGCATTTGCATAACTCATTCATATAGGGATTCATTGCATTTTGAAAAAAAAAATCATCATTACCTTTTGGGCCCTTTGCATTGCATGCAAGGTAGGAGATCCCTCCACCCACATTTGATAGGACCCATTAGTGAAATTGAAAGGTTAGTGCAATCTAGACCACAACCCCAACCTAACCTCATGGAGAATCAAAATCAAAACCAACAAGTGCAACAAGCCCCCAAGCAAATGAAGGATTATTTCATACCGAACCAATATCAACCATCCTTCTATGTTCAAGCACCTCAGAACCAGGCGGTTCATTATGAGATCAAATCTAGTACCATCCAGATGTTGCCATCCTTCTATGGCAATACTAATGAAGATCCATATAAACATCTCGATGAGTTTCTCCAGATATGTTCAACTGTCAAAATTCTAAACTTCTCAGATGATGCCCTTAAGCTTACTCTTTTCCCATTCTCCCTTAAGGATAAAGCAAAATATTGGTTGGGAGCCTTGGGTAGAACAATTGACACATGGGGAGAGATGCAAAAAGAGTTCTTGAAGAAATTCTACCCCATTGGTAGGACTAATACCATGAGAAGGGCCATCACTGGATTTACACAAAATTCTGGGGAGCAAATTCATGAGGCTTGGGATAGGTTGAAAGATCTATTGAGAAAATGTCCCCATCATGGCCTATCTAGATGGCAAATTGTGCAAGCATTTTATGAGGGATTAACAGAAAATTACAGGCAGATGGTGGATGCCTCATGTGGGGGTGCTTTCATGAGTAAAAGTGAGGATGAAGCTTATGATTTATTTGAAATGTTAAGTGAAAATTCTATTAGTCATGCTTCACTTTCCTCTTATGAAAGGATGATTGGACCTTCCAAGAAGGGTGGGCTATATGAAGTCAAAAGTCAAGGAGAGTTGGAGAATAGGATGGATATTAATGCGCTTACTCAAAAGTTGAATAAAGTGGACTTGTTGGCGCAAAGGATGGAGAAGGTAGATTTGGTAGCACAAAAACTAGATCAATTATTATCCATGAATAAGCAAGAATCTTCTTTTCCGCCAATCCAACAAAATCAATCTTTCTCAGATTCCAACCTTCAAGAACTTTGTGCTCTATGTTCTAGCCCAAATCATGCTGTCATTGATTGCCCTACAGCGGCCCAACTTCCCCCGTTTGTCCAAGAACAAGTCTTTGCTGCTCAGGGTGTCTCTAAGCCGCCTATGATCCATATTCTAATACCTACAACCCGGGCTGGAGAAATCACCCAAATTTTTCTTGGAAATCACAACAAGGTCCATCTACTCAAGTCAATCCCTCAATTCCAAAACAATCTTTTCAAGTTCCAAACCAGTCTCACCAACATCTTCAAAATCCTTTTCAACATAATCAACAACGACAACCTCCATTTCAGCCATCGTCATTCCATCATGCTCAGGCCCCATATCAACAAGCTTCATCATTTCAGGGCCAATATAATCAATTTCCATCACATCGTTATCAACCTCAAGCCCCGTTTCAAGCTCCTTATCAACCGCCTCCTCAACCCCCTCAGCCTCATTTTGAGGATAAATTTGACCAACTTCAGCAACTTATTCTCTCTCAGCAACAATCAATTGCTAAGTTAGAAGGTCAAATAGGTCAGTTGGCGGCTAGTAATATGAGGAGAGATGTTGGGCAGCTACCTAGTCAACCCATAGCTAATCCCCGCAATCAACAACCTCCGGGTTTTCAGCAAAGAGCTCCTATTCTTCCCCCTCCAAATCAGCCCAATCAACCTCAGCCACCCCTTCCTATCGTTCCTCAATTCGAGAATGCCAAAGCTATCTCTATCCTTAGGAGCGGGAAAGTTCTTAATGATCCATATCAGGCTAAGGATGTGGGTAGTAGTTCGGGCCAAGATGCCCGAGAGGAAAGTGATAATGAGGAAGAAGAGCCGATAATTGTTCAAGAGAAAAAGAAGCCGGATGGGGGAGAGAAGACAATGGACAAAGGAAAGGTCAAGGTTGATGAAGGTTTGCAAGGATATGTTCCTAAGATCCCTTTTCCGGATGCATTAAAGCCAAAAGCTCAAAAGAAGCCGGTCCAACAAGAAGAGATGTTGGAATTATTTAAACAAGTCAATATTAATATTCCACTCTTAGATGCTATTAAACATGTGCCGGCGTATGCTAAGTTTTTGAAAGAGCTTTGTACACCAAGAAGGGTGCCGAAGGCCGCAACACAGAAGATCCGTCCATCTGAAGATGTTAGTGCTGTTTTAATGAATTCTTTACCAAAGAAGTTGAAGGACCCTGGTGCTCCATTAATTTCATGTGATATAGGTGGGGTGACATTTGATAAAGCTTTGCTAGATCTTGGAGCAAGTGTTAATTTGTTACCCACCTGCATTTATGAGCAATTTGATTTAGGGGAATTGAAGCCCACTTCTATTATCCTTCAACTGGCGGATCGGTCTGTTAAGACACCAAAGGGTTTGTTGGAGGATGTGATAGTGAAAATTCATGAATGCTATTTCCCAGTGGACTTTTTAATCTTGGATATGGCCTCATCCCAAGAGTTAAAACATACACCAATCATTTTGGGACGCCCGTTTTTGGCTACGGCGAAGGCCAATATTAATTGTGCCACAGGGATGATGGATATTACCTTTGGAGGAGAGAAGGTCTCACTAAATGTTTTTAAAGCTTCACAATACCCGGATCATGAGGGAGAATGTAATGTCATTGATATTTTTGATGAAATAATTGAAGAAAAATGCGGATATGAATGAGGATGTGATTGAAGAAGGTAGTTTGCTTCAAGATTCACCTCTTTCTTATGCACCCTATTCTAGAGTTGAACCACTCCCTCCACTTCAAGCTGAACCTATTCTTCCATCTCTTGATCAGCCGCCCATTTTGGAACTTAAGCCTCTACCGGATTCATTGAAATATGCTTATCTAGGCCCAGATCATACCTTGCCTATTATCATTGCTTCTAATATTACCTCTGCTCAGGAATCTAAACTCTTAGAAGTTCTTAAGGAGCATAGGGGGGCGATAGGATGGTCTGTGGTAGATTTGAAGGGTATAAGTCCAGATGTTTGTATGCATCATATCTATTTGGAGGACAATGCCAAGCCGACTAGGGAGATGCAACGTCGGCTGAATCCAAATATGAAAGAGGTGGTGAAGAAGGAAGTTGTTAAGTGGTTAGATGCTGGGATAATTTATCCTATTTCTGATAGCAAATGGGTTAGCCCGACACAAGTGGTTCCTAAGAAGTCGGGGCTGACAGTGGTTACAAATGAAAAAGGAGAAGAGGTGCCCATGCGATTACAGACGGGATGGAGGGTTTGTATTGATTACAGGAAATTAAATTCAGTAACAAAGAAAGATCATTTTCCACTCCCGTTTGTTGATCAAATTCTGGAAAGGCTGGCTGGACAACAATATTTTTGTTTCTTGGATGGTTATTCCGGATATAATCAAGTTGCTATCTATCCGGAGGATCAAGAAAAAACCACTTTTACGTGCCCATATGGCACGTTTGCTTTTAGAAGGATGCCTTTCGGGCTTTGCAATGCTCCCGCCACTTTTCAAAGATGTATGATGTCGATATTTTCTGACATGGTGGGGGAGTCTTTGGAAGTTTTCATGGATGATTTTTCGGTGTTTGGCGATTCTTTTGAGGGGTGCTTAGAAAATTTAACTCAGGTTTTGAAGAGGTGCATTGATGCTAATCTTGTGCTGAGTTGGGAAAAGAGCCACTTTATGGTGAGGGAAGGCATAGTTTTAGGCCATGTGATTTCGGAAAGGGGAATAGAGGTCGATAAAGCCAAAATAGACTTGATTTCCAATCTTCCTCCCCCTACATCTGTCAAGCAAATCCGATCCTTTCTTGGCCATGCTGGATTTTATAGAAGATTTATTCAGAACTTCTCCACCATTGCTCGTCTCCTCACACAGTTGCTTGCTAAAGATACTCCATTCCATTTCGATGATTCTTGTCTCAAAACCTTTAATTCTTTGAAAGCGGCCCTTACTCAAGCTCCGATTCTTCAATCTCCAGATTGGTCGCTTCCTTTCGAGATTATGTGTGATGCCTCGGACTATGCTGTTGGAGCTGTCTTAGGTCAGAAGATAGAGCAAAAGCCCGTGGTAATATATTATGCAAGTCGCACCCTTGCTGATGCTCAGATGAATTACACCACCACGGAGAAGGAGCTTCTAGCTGTTGTTTTTGCCCTAGAAAAATTTTGATCATATCTTTTAGGGGCTAAGGTTATTGTTTACTCCGATCATTCTGCCTTAAAATACTTACTTTCCAAGAAGGATGCTAAGCCCCGTCTCATTAGATGGATTCTATTGTTGCAAGAGTTTGATCTAGAAATTAGAGACAAGAAGGGGTTAGCCAATGTGGTTGCTGATCATTTATCCAGGATAGTGATCCCTGAAAGCACTCCAATGTCCGATTCTTTTCCCGATGAACAGATTCTTTCCCTCTCTCATTCTTCAACTCCTTGGTATGCTAACATTGTTAACTACCTGGCGGTAGGTCAGATCCCGGGAGGGTGGACTAAGCAAGAGAAGGATCATTTCTTTTCTAAAGTAAAACACTATTGCTGGGAGGACCCTGAGCTGTTTCATATGGGTCCCGATCAGATAATTAGAAGATGTGTCCCTGAGGAAGAACAACAATCAGTATTGAATTTTTGTCATAATTTAGCTTGTGGGGGACACTTCTCTGGAAAGAAGGCAGCGGCAAAGGTGCTACAAAGTGGATTTTATTGGCCCACATTTTTTAAGGATGCTTATGAATTTTCTAAATCATGTTTGAGATGCCAAGCTGTGGGCAATAATTCGAAGAGAGATATGATGTCGCTAAATCCCATTCTGGTGGTTGAAATTTTTGATGTTTGGGGAATAGATTTTATGGGACCGTTTCCATCTTCATTCGGTAATGAATATATCTTGGTGGCAGTCGATTATGTTTCCAAATGGATTGAGGCCATTGCTACTAGGACAAATGACCATAAGGTGGTTATGAAGTTTGTGAAGAAGAATATCTTTTCTAGGTTTGGTTGTCCTAGGGCTATAATTAATGATGGGGGTTCTCATTTCACTCATTTTCAATTCCGAGCTTTGCTTCGTAAGTATGGTATCACTCACAAGCTTGCTACCCCCTATCATCCCCAAACTAGTGGCCAGGTTGAAGTGTCAAACCGGGAGATTAAAAATATTCTGCATAAAACTGTTAGGCCGGATAGAAAAGACTGGTCCGAGAGACTAGATGATGCATTGTGGGCCTATAGAACTGCATACAAAACTCCCATTGGCATGTCCCCTTACCGTCTCATTTTTGGTAAAGCCTGCCACTTGCCCGTAGAATTGGAACATAGAGCTTATTGGGCCATTAAGTAAGTTAATTTTGATCTTAATCAAGCTGGTGCCCAAAGAGCTCTACAAATTAATGAACTGGAGGAATTAAGGAACGAAGCCTATGAAAATGCGAAGATTTACAAAGCTAAAACCAAAGAATTTCATGATAAGCACATTCACAGAAAGAGTTTTCAAGAAAATCAAAAGGTTTGGCTATTTAATGCAAGGCTGCGTTTGTTCCCCGGTAAGCTAAAGTCCAGATGGGATGGACCGTTCATTATTGTTAAAATTTTTGACCATGGTGCTGTTAAGATTTTGGATCCTAAAAATGGTCACATCTTCACTGTCAACGGTCAACGATTAAAACCTTACGTGGAAAGTGAGCAGCTGTTAAAAGAATCAATTGCTTTAAGTGATCCGGAGTAAGATTTTTCATGCGTCTGGCTGAAGACGGAAAACTTAGCACTTTTGGGAGGCAACCCAAGATTTTTGTAATTTGATGCTTTTGTTTCAGTGTGTTTTAGTTATTAGATTCAAGCCAAGGAGAGGAAGTTATCGCCAAAGAAGATTCTGCCCCGCACACCAGGTTGTCTCTTTCCTGCTCAGCAAACTTTATTATTACATTGTTCTTTCATTTCAACTTTCCATGTCATTGAGGATAATGTCATTTAAGTTGGGGGGGCAGAGAAAAATTTCATCATTGCATATAATACAATTTGGTAGGGTTTTTACATGAAATTATTGTAATTTGCATGAAAATAAAAAAAGATTAAATTCCCGACTGAGTTTTATTGTTTCATGCTTGAATTGAAAGTAATTCTGGATTAGAAAAGGCTAGGGAGAAGGTTGAAGGAAAATTAAGTTCGATCTAGCCATGGAAAACTGATATAAGAATCTCTTTAAAGTTCATGCGCACTATTAGAAAAATATTCACTATGCACTCTGATGAAGCAAAATAAGACAAGCCCTCTGTTATTTTGGGAACTGTATCTGATACTCTGCATTTCTTGAGGAGGAGATCTATTTCAAGAAAAAGCTTTCTGCCAAGTTTTATAAAAAAAAAGGAAAAGAAAATGCAAAGGCATAGAAAGATCACGCCATGAAAAATGCCCCTGATCTGAGTAACCGGGCCTGCTTCACCTAAGACGTGTTGAGGTTCGCGTAAAAAGGTGAAGGGTAGTGCAGCATTATGGTTGTGCAAATGAGAAAAAAGTTCTAAAGGAACAAAAGAAAAAGGCAGACAAAAGCTAGTATGCTTAAATGCTCTGATCTGAGAGGTGCAGGGTTGAAAGGTACTTACTTGGAATAACAAATGGGGGATGCAATTATCTTAACTGTAAATTTAGAATTACACATGCACAAGTGCTATTAAACTTTGATTTGTATTCTTAAGTCATGTGCTTTAATTTCTAATCTAAGGCTAATATGAGCATTAATGATTCTGGATTCCTAATCTTTGGTTGATTCTATGAAGGGAGAGCTGGATATAAGAGTATGGTCTTTATGAATTCTTGTTGGTCCTTAATATTGATTTAATTGCATTGCTAAGGGTCTAGCAATGAGTAAGTTGGGGGGTGTGATAAGTGCTATATTTTACATCATAATTTACATCACATCCATCATCTTTGAGCATTATTTGAGTATATTTGTGCAACATGAGCATTAATTACATTCTCACACATTATTTGAGTCTTCATGCATTTTATCATCTTTTTGAGCTTAAAAGACCATGTGAGAAATATTTAAATATTTTCACAATTATTTTGAATTAAATAGATTGATATTTTAATTTTTAGGAAAAAGCGACCTAGACCAAGGCGCTATTTAAATAACGACAGATTCAAGAGCGCGTCTTCAGCAAGAAGCGACAGCTCCAAGGGCGTCAAATCAGTTGATAAAAGAAAGTGGAAAAAGAATAAAAAAAGAGAGAGAAAAGAATTAGCGCCCGAGAGGAGGTCGCTAATCATAGAAAGGACGCCCAAAGTGAAGGTCGTCAATTCCTATTTTACGAAAAATGTGGAAATAGCAAAATAAGGAAATAAGAAACTGACGCCCGAGATGTAGTCGCTACTTCAAGAAAGGACGCCCTAGATTAAGGCGTCATTTAAAGAAAAGACGCCCCAATATAAGTCGCTATTCAAAGTTGAACCAGAAAAGGCAACTGCAGTTTCCCGATCGAATTCTCCTTCCAATTTTCAAGCTTATCCAAGCCATATTCAAGGAAAGGAGGACTCCAAGGATGGAAAGAAGTCTAATTGGATGAAGTTGTATTGCTAAAAACCTAGATTTGAGTGGATTTGGGAAGTCCACGATCGTGAGAGACCAAAAACCCCATAAAAGGATGCCATGGTCGCAGGGTTACGGAGAGGACAGTTTGGAGATCTGCCTTAGGGTTTAATTTCGAAGCCTTTCTTTTCATCTTTTGCAGTTAAGTTCTTCATCAAATTCTTCATTTTCCAGTCTTCTACAAATTCTTCTTCTTCCTCTTCTCCTAATTCTTTCTCGTTTTTATGCTATAATTAGTTTTTCAAAGCTCTATCTACGGTTTTTACTGTTCACCCGATTTTCATACTTTCTGTTCTTCATCATTTTTCTCCCTCTTCTGATCCTCATCTCTTTCTGCTGTCTTCACAAAAGTTGTGAGTTTTTGAAAGTTCTTCAACTTCTTCTTCTACCTCATCTTCCAATTCCTCACCGTTTTAAAGCTATAGTCAATTTTCTAAAGTTCAGATTTTTAGAGTTCTGTACTGTTCATCCGCGACCACCTCCTGTTCATCCTCAGTTTTCTCCATCTTCCTCTCGTTTTTAAACTCTGAAGTCTTCATCAATCTTCTTCATATTCTCCATCTCTACAACTTTCATGTTTTCACTTTTCCTAATTCCTTCTGATTTTAAAGTTATTCTTCCTCCAAATCACTCTCTATTTTCAATCTAGTTTTTCACTGTTTCTTCTCAAAACACACCAACACACACACACACCCTTTTGCATTGTTTTCAAATTTCCTCCATCTATTTCTTTCTTCCTCTATTTTCCTCTCATATCCCAAGGCGGATCTTCATCTATTAGTCTTCTCACGGCGTCGGCATCCAAGGCGAGGCGATCTTCATCCAAGGCTTGGCAAGGAGGCGGCGTTATTCTTCATGCATTGGCTATATTTTCTTATCTTTTCTTTTTGATGTTCCCATGTTGTAATTCTTATTTTTCTAGTGTGACTTTCCACTATCATCTTAATGAAATTCATCATTTGTGAAATTGTGTTTCTCTCTCTATTTCCTCTAATTTCTCTTCTTAAACCCTCTCATATTCTTTAAATAGTTTTCATGTAATTTATCTTTCCTTAGATTAATCTCACTCAAAATTCGATTTTCCAAGCATAAGGTGTTTTTCCAACTTGATAAAATAAGGATTTTTCCTCCTCGTGGGATCGACTCCGCTTACCACTATATAATTTGATTTTTCAATCTTTTAAAGTGAGTGAGTGTGAATATTTTGAAATTGTGGCACGGCTTTCTTAACGACATAGTCGGTGCGCATCACTTCATAGGTTGCAGCTATACTGGCCTTTGCCCATTCCTCAGGCAGCTGCTGGTAAAGAGAGATCATGTTAACAGAAGTGCCGAGGTTTGGCATCTCATGCGGCTGCGGAGGATCCACCTTGTGCTCCCCCATGTCTAGTTCTCCCTTCTTCACCAAGGATTCAATGACATCCTTGACGATATAACACTCCTCGATAGTATGCCCCAGCATCTGGTGGTACGGGCAGAAACGAGGGTCATCCTTTCTTTTTATGTCGCCAGGCCTCTTTGGTTCTGGCAATGTAATTTTATTGTATCTGGTGGCCCATTCAAACAAGATCCGGGACTTATCTCGAGGAAAAGAATACAACTTATTCCTCATTTTCTTTCGCAGGGAAGGACCTTCTCGTCGTTCAGTAGCCCTGGCTGGAGGTGGGTTGGCCGTCTCCTTGGACTTCTCCGTCTGTTTCTCAAAAGCTTGAAAGTCCAATGTGTGGACTTCTGGCGGCATCGGCTTCTTCTCGGCTTGTCTGGCCCTTTGACTTGATGCCGTTGGAGTGGAAGAGTATCGAGCAAGGAATGCCTCGATCTCCGCCACTATATTGTTTAAGCGGTCAAATGACTTTATTTCCGCACCGATCATTCTCTCAAGGATTTCTTTCTTCAGGTTTTGTTTACAAATTTGCACCGCGTCCTCCTGATGCGGGGGACGCCTGCACCTCATACTGAGGTTCCTCCACCTCTTTATATAGTCGAGTGCCGACTCATCGCTTCTTTGCCTCATGGCGTAGAGTTCTGCCACGGTGACCTCCATTCAGCTATGTAGAACCTTTCTTTAAATTTCTTCTACATGTCGGGCCAGTCTGCAATGGACCCGGTGGGCAGGCTCGAGTACCATTCGAAAGCAAGACCGTAAGTGTTGAGCCAAAGAATTTGAGGAGATAGGCTTCATCTACAGCTAAATCCCCCATAATATTCACATAGTAGGCGATGTGCCCCCTGGGAGACCCTTGCCCATTAAACTTTTCAAATTTCGGCGGTTTGGTGATGCCGACCGGGAGCCTCCTTGCAGCATAGTGTGCCGGATAAGGTACCCGATACACATTAAAGGGCATGCAATCACTATCACCACTCTCTGCCAGCTTCATGTCTATCATCTGTTCCAACATAAATCTGTTCACCGTCGCTGGGTCCACCGGGTTCGGGTAGAAATGAGCCGGTTGCGCCAGTGGCGTTGTTAACACTGTCGCCTGAGGCGCAATGGTGGATCCCTGGAACGGCAAGTTTGGCGGCGGGGCCGGAGTTATGTGCTGTGGCTGGTACAGGGGTATGCCCCCGGTGTAGTCGGGGATCGGCGGAGACACCGTCGCCTGTGGAGAAGCTTCGAGGCCTAACTGTTACCCCCAAGGGTCTCTGGTAGTGCTTCGGTCTGCCCAGATGTTGAGGGTTGAGCAGCTCTATCGGTCAACTACTTTTTTAGCAACTCGATCTCTCTTTGATATTGCTGCATCATGAGTAATACAGCAGGGTCACTCACTGAGAGGCTAGGGGTGCCCCCTCTCTCTTCGACTGGCGCCTCTTCAGACGAAGTGGATGGTCCTCCCGTGGTGCCTTCATAATGACATTGGCGGCCAGGGCCGTCGACGACTCCCCGTAGTTAGTTCCTTCAGTGTGAGCTTGTGTCTTTTCGGTTGCTGCCTTCCCTCTTCTGGTGAGAGGTCCTGGCCTTGCCACAAGTCTGGCCATTTCTTCGGGCTTGGTCGGTAAGGCCCCGTACCGGCCGGACACTCCTGCCATATTGCAGGTGTAGACCCTTAGGTCTCTGCCTTTTCTTGTTGCTCTTCTTGACGGCCTGCCTGGGAAGATCAATCTGTCAAAGACCGACCCCCTCGGCCTCGCCTCTTCCCTCGGCGGGGACTGATAGCGCTCCTCGGAGCAGTTCCTCGACTCGGCACTAGGCACGGGTTAGGCTTCTTCTTCTTCAAATGCCGAGGCTACTGCCCCCAGCAATCTCTAACGACCTAGGGGAGTGCTCCCCGGGCCGTGCAGATAGTTTCTCATGGCCTGCTCCACCCCTTCCCAGTCTTGATCTAGAGGAGAAGCCAGTGGTGTGGCCCTGTTGACAGTAATAGGCATGTAGGCTACAGGCTCCTCACGGGCAGCCTGGTAGTGACGTCGGTGGTGTCGACGGCAGGTGTTCTCTGGTGGGGTCAGTGTGGCCGATGCCGGCTGATAGACGGGGGCTGATGTCTTGACCCGGTCTGCTTGTTGAGCCCTTGTCGGGCGAGAGGTGCTGGGTCCCCTCAAGGCTGGTGAAATAGCCCGGGCTGCCTTGGGAATCCACGCCTGCTTGCCCTTCGCCGGCCTAGGGGCCGGTCGGTGCTGTGGGACTGTGGCCGGAGCTGCGAGCGGCATCCTGCCCTTCATCTTCTCCAGTGGCTGAAAGGAGTTACGCACTGGAACGGCGGGTATGATGCGATCCGGGATCACTTCGGAGCGTCGCCCGGAAAGATGCACCCGGAGCGTTCCGACGACAGCAGACTTGCCGGTGCCAGAGACCCGGCCTCGGGATGATGTGGTTGCATGACTCCTCCGGAGCCTTCTCTGATGGGAAGCCGAGCCTGGGCGAGATGGGACGGCGATTTCGTGCACATGGTGCACGTTGCAGCCCAATATCTTCATAGGGGCAGTCTTGGGGGATTCGACCATTGGTCGGCTGGCAGCAGCTTCGGTGGCCCCCTGGGTGGAGGCGCCGTTCTTGATCCCGTCAGACGCTTCCACGTCCAACAGGTGAGTGAAGGCCACTCCCAAAATGTTGGGGAAGCCAACCGAGGGAGGGAAGCTCCCGAAGGTGAGAGGGACGGCCATGTAGCCGTTCCACACGTGACTCTCGACGGGTTGGTGGCCGAAAGTGGGTGTCATCGGGACGTCCGTGACGGAACCTGCATTTCAAATCAGGGAATCAGTATTACAAGAAGGGGGCCGTGGAGCCCTTGGTTCCGGCAAAAGATGAAGGGTGATCCAGTCTCACCGGGCGTGCCAGACTTGTGGACGCACTTAATTTCGAGAGATCTTCGTTCTATTCGTTCATCTGTTTGTTGGTTTTATTAAGTGCGTGGGCGTGCCAGTCACATAGTGACGATTTGTTCGGGCTCCGGAGAGCCCATGGTGCGCTCGATCTGACTCAGTCAGGCAATTGTGTGGTTCGGGTCGGGACTGAGACCCGTTGTGCCATAAAGGTCACAACGTTATTTACATCCCCTCGGAGAGGGGAATACCCTTGATTAATTGCCAGAAATAAGGGCTCCACGGTCGAAAGAAATACTGATTAATGCAAGAAGGAAACATCCGTCGGGTCATGCGGTGAGCCCGAGGTGGGGGCCTGAGTACTCGGGTCATGTCGGTCACTGATGGACCATTTCATGTTTGGACACAAGTTCACGCAGAAAACGAGATGATAACCCGGGGGACGAATCCGTACAAATGTTTGCCGAGGGACGGCAATTTTAATGCAGGGAGGCAAATCAAATCCCGACGAGGGAGGAGACCCTGATGAATTATCGGCCCGAAGTAAGGCAGGCGGTCACCACAACAAGAGAGAGAACTCCCGAGAGTGACTTCCAGCTTACAGGGGCATCATTAATATTCCCGGGTCCGGAATCCAGGAAGGAGAGACTGCTGCCATATTGTTGTATTCACGATGGTCATCGATGCTTGTTATTTTCGTTTGTTTATTGACATTACCCCTTCTTTGATATTATCTTCCCTTGTTATCTTGGTTGGGACCACCCCTTTTATCTCATTATTGTTATCACTATTCATCGTTCCTTTTATCATATAGCCCCCCTCCCTTTTTATTGTATGCATGTGTGTATTCGTTGGGGAGATGATGGAGACTAGGGTGTACCGCTGAGAGATGAGTGGTGTGTGCGGTTCAAAGTGTAAAGGAGGGTGTACCGCTGGGGAGCATGTCGCTGGAAGAATGGAGATGGTTGTACCGCTGAAGGGTAGGGGGGTGTAGCGTACCGCTGAGGCACCAGGGGAGCACACCGCTGGGAGGATGTGGAGTACTGCTGGGGGACAGGAAGCGTACCGCTGGAAGGGCTGGAGGAGCTGATGCGTGAACGAGCCACGAGGACTGTACAGACTTGCTGTATGCAACATGCAATGTATAGACTTGCTCAGCGATGCAGTGTATAGACTTGGCAGCGAGATGCTCACGATGCGCTCTATGGACTTGGCCAGCGGTACAATGAATGTATGGACTTGTTCAATGATGCACACACATAGCGGCGATGTATGGACTTTGCAAGATGATGAATGAGGCGGTGCAGTGTATAGACTTGGAAATGCTTTGAAGCCCATGATGCACTGTATAGACTTATACGAAGGCACACTGCGATGTGTAGACTTGAAGAGCGTTCGGCAGCCAATGTATAGACTTACACACTTGTGCAGACTAGCCAGTGTATGGACTTGATGAGCTTGCAGCACACAATGTGCAGACTTCGTGCAATGCGTGAAGAAGCAATGTACAGACTTAGACAGACTTCGCTAGCGTGGAATGTGCAGACTTGGTGCATGAAGCAAGCCAATGGGGAATGTATAGACTTATGAGTGCAACGTAGGTAGAGCTACCAATGTATAGACTTATAAGTGTGTGCAACCAGACAGTGTGCGGACTTCATGCACAGGCTGTACAGACTTCAATTCAAATGATGCAATGCATGAACAAGAAGACGATGTACAGACTTTGAACGTGAATGATGCAGTGATGTATAGACTTGATGGAACGCTGGGAGGATGCATGCCGCTCAGACAGCAAGGGGGAGCGTACCGCTGGGGGATAGAAGGTTAGGGCGCACCGCTGGAAGAGGTAGGCCAGGGTGTACCGCTGGGAAAAGTAGTAAACGAAACCAAGCGAATTGTGCCGCTGAAGGGGTGGGCCAGGACTCAAGAGAGGATTCCTTGTTCAGTTCAAGATGAGGCATCTTAGATGGTTAAGCTTTCATTCTCCTGTCATGAGATTGAGTCCCAAGTCATATTTTAGCAATACAGTGCTTGAAGTCTTGTTCAGTCCAGTTCCTTGAATCTTGCATAGTCCTTTTAGTTGGCTAGGGTGTTTTTATCATTGCTCAGTCTAGCTGTTTGCTGCTTCTTTTCATCTCTTAAATTTGTTGTTAATCCTGGTGAAAATTCGGTAGCACCTCCCCTTGACCCGGGAGGTAAAGGAATAACAAGGAACATGCCCACGGGGGTGGCATGAACCAACAGCTGAGGGGGGTGCCGGAGCAGTCGCCTTTAGGGAAACTTCGGGAAACTCAGAGAAAACATCGAGCGAGGAACCAATAGACTGACGCAAACTGTGAGTACACCGGGAAGTGGCAATCAAGGAGTGCCAGGCTGACAGTCCAAGGGTGTGCCGCTGAGCGGCCAAGGAAAAGGGGGGTGTACCGCTGACAAGCAGAGAGAGGGTGCACCGCTGAATGGCCCTGAGGAGAGTGTGCCGCCAAGCAGACTCAAGGAAGGCTGTACCGCCAAACGGCCGCGTGGGAGAGGCGTACCGCTGGGGGCCTTGAGTGGTAGAAAGGCTGGGAGCTTGAGGGTGTGTGGGCATGCCACTGGTCCCGAAGGAGGGCAGAGGAGAATGCTCTGGGCATCGAGTGACTCCAATGTGTCAAAGAGAATGGGCTCCTACAGACCCGAGATAGAAGGGGATATCAAGGGTTGTTGTGCAACGGAGAGCCATTGAAGAGGGACGAAGCTGGCCATACTCTATTGACTGCATAAACCAGCGCTACGGGAAATCAAGTAGAACAGGGAGTTGGGAGGTTGAGGGAAGAGAAAGCAAAACCACAAGACACCGGTGAGAAGAAGATGACAAATGCAGTAAGAAGCAGAACCAAACACTATTTCATTCATGGAAGATTCAGGATGATAAAAAAAAGGGAATCATGGCCCGAAGACCACACATCATACAATGCATCCCTGAACAAACGAAGGAAGAAAACAAAGAATAAAAAAAAGAGTTGGAGAGAGGGTTGGAACGAGGAAGGGTAACCATTCCCTGTCGTCCATTCCTCCCCCCTCTGCTACATGTAACACTCCTCTCTTCTTCCTACATTTGCTCTACCTTCTTCTTCTCTTCTTCCTTGCCTCGAACGGGCCTCTTCGCACGAAGATGCTCTCTTCTTTCTCTGTGTTTCTTTCCTCTCTCTAGCAGAAATCCATCTTCTTCTTCCCTTTTTTCTTCTGTCTGTGGGGGGCCTTTTATATGCGGACGGTTGATGAGGTCGCCTCATGATGGCACTGCCATCCGAGGTTGACTTCGTTATCTTCCTCGTCAGGCGAAGATCTCCCCTCCTCCAGCCAGAAGGTGACACGGAGACAGGCGCTAGCTGGCTTCGAAGTGGCTGGACTGCGCGCCAATGGGTCTGCCTATTGACCGTTGTGTCTTCTGCCAGTGCATGCCGTCGGGAGGCTTTCAGCGCTGTGCCGCTAGGGAAAGGGCACATGGCGTTGAGGGCAGAAAGGCTGTGCCGCTAAAGGGCCAAAGGCCTTGCCGCTGAAGGGGCCAAGAAGCCCTGTGCCGCTGGAAGGGCCAGGACTTGGTGAAGGAGTGTATAGACTCCGTGGGCAAGGCAACCGGACGATGTACAGACTTGAGAGTTCACAATGTCCATACTTTGGCAGAGCAAAGGCTGTACAGACTTCAGCTCAGCTGCAATGTATAGACTTACAGGGGCTTGCATCAAAAGCGGTGTACAGACTTCATCAATGTATAGACTTTGGCAAAGCAAAGGCTGTACATACTTCAATCATGCTGTAATGTATAGACTTGTAGGGGCCGGTGTATAAACTTGGAAGCTCAACCGGCGGATGTACAGACTTCGCCAACGTGCGGACTTTGGCGGTTGAACTGGTGGATGTACATACTTCACCAGTGTATAGACTTTGGCAGTTGAACTGGTGGATGTACAGACTTCACCAACGTATATGATTCCCATTTTCGTGCATCTTTCATTCCCAGATCTGTTTTGTCTCTGTCTACCGTGATAGCAGCCTTGTGTTTCTCACCTCCGACCCTCTTTTTGATTTTTCCAAACCCTCCCAATTTTACTGGGAGCTCTATCCATTATCCCGTACATCCACCATTTTTCTTGATTTTTGATCTGCCATCTATCCATTTTTTAAAATTCGTGTTCTATCTCAGCTACAGTGCTTTCAGCCCATTTCCAGATCCGACCCACTTCCAGTTCAAAAATCCTATCAATTCGTAGCCACATCCAAACTTGTCCAAACTAGTTTTTTCGTTTTTCTAGCTTGATTTCCTATAACGTTGCTGAAGACCACCACTTCAGATTCAGACGTTCACATATCGGTCAAAGGTAGTTCTCAGACAAGTTCTCTGCAGATCTGAGAATCCGATCACTGTTCAATAGCAACTCAACAATTCATTAAAACCCAGATTCGTGCAGATCCAGGCTAGATCTTTAGGCCTAGATTGAAGTATTTGAAGTTAGCTTTCCAACGGCGCCAGTCTCGTGTCTATCCGACATCGGGGCTGATAGCAGCGCCCGTTCTCGCCGGGACGCGCGCTGAAAACCAGAAGTTATAGATCCGTGGACGGTTATTCCGACCGGTGCCGAACGGAGCCGCCCGGCCTCCGGCCGGCGAATCAACGCGCCTCCACTCCAAAAGAGCGCTCATCCAGACATCCACCACTACAGCGGTGCCACCGGGTCCCACACGGCCCCTCCGGACGGCACGTGGGCCCCACCGTCACGTGTTCGGGTGTTGCCGAATCAACGCGAGAAGCCGCCCGTCAACCCGAATTCGGTCCTCCCGGGCCCAGTTGTGTAGCCCTTTACCTCCCTGCGTGGAGTGGGAGATATTTCATTACTGTCATCATTGTGTAATATTTATCCCGGGAGTACGAGTTTCGGTCGGGTCCGCCTTCCCCACGCCGAGCGCGTGGAGGTATCGCATTCGCTCCCTTACTTGGCATTTTGCTTACTTCATATATATTTGTTTATGCCGCTGCTAGAGAGCATGTGTAGGGATATCTAGCTCACTTTATCTATTCATTACCGCTGCTGCGAGAGGCTGCGAGACCGTCCCGTGACCCGATCCGGGCACACGAGAGAGTCGATCACCCTAGCTCATTGCCGGTTTCTCAACCGCGCACATCCGACGCTTCCCTCGTTATGGGACAACCACGAGCTTTTCATGTCCGTGGTCCCGTACCGCATCAATTTGGTATCAGAGCATGGTTGAGTCTAGGGTGTCAAAAAAAAAGTGTCTTTTGCATTGCATCCCAATAACCCGGTATATCAAAAGGTGTTGTCCGAACGTTAGGCTACGCCTATCGGGAAGGACGCACACTTGCGCTAGTGGTCTTCGAATCGGCTATCTCCGCCGCGTACCGATTTTTGGTTATGTCTAGGTGCATTAGTTAGCATCACATTTTGCTTTTAAAAAAAAAGGTCTTGCATCTCCATTCCTAGGGGGCCCAACCCCATCTTTGCAACCATGGCCGCATCCCGAGCTTATAGTCCCGATGAAGTGGGCGCCATGTTCCAAGCCATGATGGGACAAGTGCAAAGGTTTAGTACAAGCCTAGATCAGTTTAGTACTAGCCTAGATCGGTCTATCTGGGTAGATTGGTTGTTCCCGGAGCCACCCCAAGGACCCCTTCACCACGAGAAGGACATTCCTTCCTCATCCATGAGAGCTCCAATGTCAACACTCTCTATGTCCGAACGTGATTCAGAACCATCTCATTTGGATCCACCAAGGACCGAGCCACCCGTATTTCTAACGGATACTTATTATATAGCCAAGCCACTTCTTAGATGGCTCAAGGAAGGCTCGGTCCCACATCCCTTTCCATCCATGGACCCACCCTACCTTTAGTGCCGGTCAATTCCTTCCATACCACATTTCGATCTCGTCACCATGTTGATACGTTGGACGATCTTATCATGGGATTAGATTCACAATGGGAGTTGATGCATCTTTTAGCCCGAGGCTTTGACCAACCCGCTAGTCTTAGCTTCACCCATCCGGCCTTCGGGTCCATTACCTCCGAGTGCACCGTGGGTTGTGTCACTACTGAGGTTCTTCTACTTCTCCCGCTACCGGACGAGCCCGAATTCATACCCTTTTGTCCGAGGGAGGAATCATACTTCTTGCCTACGATCCCCATCCGACCCGTCACAATTCAAGAAGGTGACTATCCACACCTTCACAACTTCTACACGTGGGACCGTGACTTGTGGGAACCCACTACAAGGGGTCATACCTTCTTTGATCCCTTTGACCCATTCCCTAGTGGATCCCTAGACCCTTCATATTCCCTTCACTTCTTCGGGGAAGTCCACCTTCATACCCCTTTCCTACGGGTCGGGTCCTCCATACCCACCAAGCCCGTCCACGATACACCTACACCCGGCTCTTCCACACCTGGCTTTCCTAACCCACTCAAGTCTCCTAAATCTAAAGGGCCGTCCATGCATGACTGGGTCATACTTGGACATTTAGGTGTACCCCATGCCACCCATCTCCGGTTACGTCAAATGCATGTATGGCACATATTCGGGTGTCCTGGTCCGCCGTCATCCATGTACGGGTCTGACTAACACTAGTTTTTTTCTAGAGTCATGCATGAGTCTGTTTCTTATTTGTGTGGTTTGCATATGTGTGTTAGTGCATGGTGAGTCTGCATGTGTCTTGTGTCAGCTCGTTGTCATTCTCTTATGAGTAAGAGGCGATTGGACTCACTCGATGAGTATGAGATCAGTTCCATATTTACTCCCGGATCTAGTCACCTACAGGGACTCAGCGGTGATTCCTAGTGAGTCTTCGAGCCGCTTCCTTCCCTTTTGAGAGTGCCCCACCAGGAGTGTCCACCTCTAGCCCACAACAGCTTGTGCATATCGAGTATATATGAAATGAGCAGGTGACGGTCACTTGGAGTGGAGCATACCCGCGTTACTTGGCATGGTGACGGATCCACTGGAGTACTCGAGCAGCCGCACCTCTTACTCGATGGGGTCAAGTTCTTCTCACCCGGGGAGAATTGATGGGGGCATCAAAAGCTATACGGGCGGATCGTATTTGTGTGTTATGACTTGTATGGGATTGTACTTGTGTATTGTTTCATTTCTTTCATTTGGGCTCCTTGTAAGGCTTATAACAAGCCAATGGGCCACTTGTAATGTAAAGTCCATGGCTAGGTTGCCATTAGTAGAGTCCATTAGAAGCCTAGTTCATATTGGACCTTAATAGCCACTTAAGGCCCAAGTGGGCTTTCTCCTCTCATTGACCACCAAGACTTGGAAGGCCCAAGTCTAGACATGGGTTATTGGACTTGAGTGGTTGGCCTTGGACCAGCCTAGGGCCAAGAGAAGCCCATGAAGGGGGCGCCCCATTCTTTGGCCTTATTAGGCTTGGTTGGTGAAAATTAGGTAAGTTTGAATGGAAATGGTCCAAGTTTGATTAGATTAATGGTTAAAGTTTTGACCACACGGGAGAAATATTTAGGAACTCCCTAATATGCCCTTCCAAACCTTAGATCAATGGGCATTTAGTGTCTTTTTACATTTATTATATATAGCTTGTATTTTCCAATTGATTGAATTAATGAAAGTGAAAAAAGCATTGTGCAAGAGCCCCCCTTGTGGGAATTTCAACCTCCCCTCTCTCTCCCCCTGGTTTTCTTCATCCCCAACCCCCAATTCTAGAGTGGAACCCTTCTATATCCTCCCCCTCAATCTCTGAGTTCATCTCCGGTGCCGCCGTCGCCGTTCGTGCCGCCTTCGAGCCACCGCGAAGTCAACTTCGGTGTTCTATCCATCCTGGACAGAAGCTTCTTCTCGGAATTCCTTCTATCAACTCCGACATCCTCTTGATCTGAAATTTTCAGAGGTTGTTCCTATCTTGTATTCCCATAGCCACTACAAAATTCAGGTCCAAAATCCCTCATTTAGTATTTTTCCATTTTCGTGCATCTTTCATTCTCAGATCTGCTTTGTCTCTATCTACAGTGACAATAGCCCTGTGTTTCTCACCTCCGACCCTCTTTTTGATTTTTTCAAACCCTCCCAATTTTACTGAGAGCTCTGTCCATTATCCCCTACATCCACCATTTTTATTGATTTTTTATCTGCCATCTATCCATTTTTCAAAATTCATGTTCTATCTCAGCTACAGTGCTTTCAGTCCATTTCCAGTTCCGACCCACTTCTAGTTCAAAAATCCTATCAATTCGTATCCACATCCAAACTTGTCCAAACTAGTTTTGTCATTTTCATAGCTTGATTTCCCACAACGTTGCTGAAGACTACCACTTCAGATTCAGACGTTCACATATTGGTCAAAGGCAGTTCTCAGACAAGTTCTCTGCAGATCTGAGAATCCGGTCACTGTTCAATAGCAACTCAACAATTCATTAAAGCACAGATCTGTGCAGATCCAGGCCAGATCTTTAGGCCTAGATTAAAGGATTTGAAGTTAGCTTTCCAACGGCACCAGTCTCGTGTCGATCTGACATCGGGGCTGATAGCAGCGCCCGTTCTTGCCGGGACGCGCGCTGAAAACCAGAAGTTGCAGATCCGTGGCCGGTTATTCCGACCGGTGCCGAACGGAGCCGCCCGGCCTCCGGCCGGCGAATCAGTGCGCCTCCACTCCAGGGAGCGCTCATCCAGGCATCCACCACTACAGCGGTGCCACCGGGTCCCACACGGCCCCTCCGGACGGCACGTGGGCCCCACCGTCACGTGTTCGGGTGTTGCCGAATCAACGCGAGATGCCGCCCGTCAAACCGAATCCGGTCCTCCCGGGCCCAGTTGTGTAGCCCTTTACCTCCCTGTGTGGAGTGAGCGATATTTCATTGCTGTCATCATTGTGTAATATTTATCCCGGGAGTACGAGTTTCGGCCGGGTCCGCCTTCCCCACGCCGAGCGCATGGAGGTATCGCATTCGCTCCCTTACTTGGCATTTTACTTACTTCACATATATTTATTTATGCCGCTGCTAGAGAGCATGTGTAGGGATATCTAGCTTGCTTTATCTATTCATTACCGCTGCTGCGAGAGAGTGCGAGACCGTCCCGTGACCCGATCCGGGCACATGAGAGAGCCGATCACCCTAGCTCATTGCCGGTTTCTCAACCGCGCACGTCCCGATGCTTCCCTCGTTAAGGGACAACCGCGAGCTTGTCGTGTCCGTGGTCCCGTACCGCATCAGTATAGACTTTGGCTGATGGCTGTACAGACTTCGTTTGATGCAGCGAACCAGTGTACAGACTTGGAGCTCAGATGTATAGACTTCGCGTTTGCCACAACTCTGTACAGACTTCGCACTGTGAGCATGCATGAGCCTGTACAGACTTCAGACATGATATGGAGTGTGCCGCTGGGGGGCTAGATGGCCGTGCCGCTGGAGGGCCATATGGCCGTGCCGCTGAAAGGCTGAAGGGCCGTGCGGCTGGGGCTTATGGCCGTGCCGCTGAAGGGCCTCAAAGCCCGTGCCGCTGGAGGGCCTTTGCTTTTGCTTAAGTAACTTGAAGCAGTGCATTCTTTGGGATATTTCTTCACCGTTAGGGGCCCGAGGGAGGGTCCCTAGCAGTGTGTTAATTCATGAGGACATCCTATGACTTCTCGGTCCTTTAATGCGCCCATGCAAATGCAGGGATTTGCTGGGCGGTAGTATCTTCCCGGAGCCCTGGATGGCCAGTCTCTCCGAGTCTTCTTCCTTTGACTTTGACATTAACGAGGAGCTTAGCGGGACATATGACGTGTAATTTTATTCGTCCACACCTATATAAGAGGGGTAGATTGTAACACCCTCAAATACAGCTAAGTTGTACTCTATATCACCGAGGCACGTTTTGAAGTATCAGCTCAGTTCTTGAAAAGAACTCCGATGTTAAGCGTGGTTAATGGGGAGTAGTACTGGGATGGGTGACCTCTCGGGAAGTCCTCCATTCTGGAGCCGATCACTATTAGAAAGAGACAAAACCGTGAGGCTGGTAGGCCAAAGCGGACAATACCTCGACGGTATAGAGTACGGGGCGTGACAGAATGGTATCAGAGCCTATGGTTAAAAAGGGTCTAGGAGATCAAGACTTAGTTATTGAAAACCCTAGGTTCTTCACACTATAGGATAATGGATATGTATTGTAAAGCTCCAGATTTTTCGGATATTTATCAGATCATGATCCGTGGGTTTCGGATCATTTTCGTGGGTCTTA
The DNA here is from genome assembly GCA_022559845.1 of Amorphophallus konjac. Lineage (NCBI taxonomy): Eukaryota > Viridiplantae > Streptophyta > Magnoliopsida > Alismatales > Araceae > Amorphophallus > Amorphophallus konjac. Next base: position 267,203,158 of record CM040122.1, on the reverse strand, counting down.
GAGTGTATTTTGTGCTTTACACGTATTTTACCCTCATGTGCCTTCGGAACTCTATGCAGGGCGAACCGTGGCGTTCTCCGACCCTGGGACGTTACCACTGCATTGTGCTCCTCCTGAGGATCACAGAGGTAATTTTACATAATTTTCTAAATTTTTCAAATTTTGGGGTTTTTGTATATATATTAACCCTTTCTCTCTCTCCCCTCTCATTCTCTCACTCTTTCCCTCTCTCTTCTCTCTCACGTTCTCTCCTCTCCCCCTCTCTTCTCTCCAAGCGACCGACGGAGGTGGACGAGGGCGAGGCGGCGATGGTGGGAGGCAAGGAATGAGGAAAATGTCGAGGATCGAGGGCCGGTGGCCCGTGGAAGCTCGGCCGCGGGTTAGTGGAGCGGCGAGGATTTCACGACGTTTTCTTCGCGGATTGGCGACCTCGGGGCGCGAAATCTTCGGTGGAGGTAGTGAGATGGATCCCCCACTCACGTACTTCATTTCCCGTGAGTTTGGTAGCCCGTGGTTAGCCGAGCGTGGGTTTATTGCCGTTTTGGGGGAAAATCTATACTTTTGGGGAGTGAGCTGAATCTCTCATTTTGTGGGATTTTTGACCAATCAAAGGGTATAGATGTATGCTAGGGTGCTTGGGGATGGATTCCCCTTTGTTTCCCCTTCAGCCGGGGTGAATGGGGTGTGGAATGGCTTTTTGGGGTGTTTCCCGCCGTTCTTGATTTTTCGGCTTAAACACGGTCTTACAGAAGCCGCTTATAAGGTGAGACGGTCCCCAGGGTGACCGCTTATCGTCTGTTTCACTGTGTTTTGGGGTAGCGGCCCTGCGATAGACCGCTCTACCTATCTGGGCAGTCTAAGGCAGATCGATTTTATGGTTGGGCGATCTTGGTCTGACCGCCACCTGCCCCTTTGTGCCAGTAAGGTAAACGGTTCATCGTTCGACCGTGTAACTATTGGACGGCCCATAGGTCGACCGTGTACCTCGTGGAGCCAGCGTGACTCCCGAGGTGGTTGTGACCGTTGCATTTTAACCGTTGCACAGTGTTGGGTCTACATGGTCAAGGGTTTGGCCATTTAGTCCTTTGCACGGTCCTGGGTTAGACCGTGTACGGTCACGAGATGACCGTTTAGCTTTCGTGTCGTTGGGTGACTGGACGGCCCCAAGGGGGACCGTTCATGTACCCAAGCGGCCTATCGTTGGACCGTGTAGGTCCCGAAAGGTCTGGGTAAGGCCGTGTGGTTTCTCGTTCTATCCAGAGCTTGAACGGCCCCATTTAAGACGTTCTTTGTCTGGAGCGGTCCAAGGAGGGGCCATGCATACCTTGCACGGCCCAAGGAGGACCATTTATGGGGCTTATAAGCGGTTAGTAGCTGACTGTGCCAGATCATCAAACGGTCTGTGTAGAACCGTTTGAATTTTGAGGCGGTTCATCGACCGACCGTGTTTACAGGAACGGCCCAGGGTGGACCGTTTACTGTGTTTTATCTAACCGATGGTTCTTTCCTTGCCGACTCGAGTCCTGGGAAGTGGTGTTCTCGGCTTATGACACTGTACATCGGTGTGAGTGAGGTGGGGTTCCCCCGCACGTCGTAGGTTTCTGCGGAAGATGGTTCCCGACTGGGCCAAGTGTTTGGCCTTGGACTGGGAGTCTAGTTGCCAGCCTGGGACTGGAGGTTTCCCGCCTTTCCTTAGGATGGGGAATCGGTGTGGCGGCTTGTGAGTTACCTTGGGAATCGTGCTTTTATACTTTTCGCGTGGGCCATGTTTGTGGCCTTGGACTGTGAGTCCAGTCACCCAGCCTGGGGCTGGAGGTTTCTTAGTTCCCTTTTCAAGGGAATGGTACCGGCGGCTCGTGAGCTGACTCGGTATTCATGCTACCATGGTTTTAGACCTAGGGATTAGGCTAGATTAACGGCATTGTGCCGTTGCGTACGACGGTCTTGACCCCGAGTCTCGTGACTCAAGGACCGTTGGATTTAGTGGGTCTAGAGGACTGTCCAGAGTCTAGTGGCTCGGCGCCACTTGGTTCTCCTCGACTTTCGCCCAGGATGCATGTGTGGTTCTAGGAGTTTCTTTCTCGGAGAGTGGTCACACTAGTGACTCCCCACTAGTCGTAGCCTTCCGACACGCGAGTGGTCCCACCAGGGAGTGATGGCGAGGCTACCCCAGAGAGATGGTTTTAGACTGGTTTTCGTCGGGCCCCACGTTTACCAGCCAGAGTCTGGCTGAGGGGATAACCAGTCAGAGGGCCAGACGAGAGTCGCACGGTCTGTGTGTGCACACGTGGTTGGGGCAGTGGACTCGCGCTGACGAGCTCGACCCCAGCTAGTCACTTGTTTTGTGGTTACTTATACGGTGTCTCAGTTCCCGCTGGGCCAGTGGGAGACACCCGAGGCGCGGTCTAAGTCATCAGTGGATGCATCCGGCCTTGCTTCTGGTGGGCTGGTACTCCTGTCACGTGAAATGTGACTTTCCTATTTTCGGGTTCCATTTTTCATCTGCGAGACGTGGTTTCCCCGATAGTTTCAGGGAGTGTTCCAGAGGTAGAGGTCTAGGGGTTTTTCTGGTGAGCGTCACCGTAGGTTTCCCTGGATGTGTTAGGTCCACGACTGTGAGGTCGTGATCGTTTCTTCTGGCAGTGTAGCCAGAGGTTCTCCGTTAGTTCGGTAGTCCCCCAATTATGAGATCGAGGCATACTTTTCTGTTACAGTAGGAGTAGCTGTGGTGTCGAGTTTTAACCGGCCACCGGTTCGCTGTTCCTGCTGTAGTTGTAGCTATTTTTCCTTTCTGCTACCGCCATTATTCTCAGTTGGGGTTCCCCGGGATCCCTATTGAGCCAGTGACAGGAGGCTCACCCCTCCTTTTTAGGTGCGACAACTCTTCCTCGAGGTTCGAGTGTGCTGTGAGGAGGTCCTTAGCTGCCAGCTCGCAGGGCCGAGTGCTCACTTGGCATGTGATACATTTTACTACTTTAGAGTGTACTTTCTGTTAGACTAGACTCTGTTGTTGTGTAGTTATTTATTTATTTCTATTAATTGTTGATTTGTCCTACATTATTTCTTATTTCTTTGTGCCACCACACTCCTTTTAGCCCTTCCAAGCCCTCCCAACTCGTGGGCGGCGGGCCAGGATTCGAATGGTATCGGGTTCTTCCCGGTATCCGAATCTTGGGTCGTCACAGCTATCTTGACCCGTGAGATTGGGTAGAGACTTGGGCTAGATATTAAGATATGTATTGATAAGACATTTAATCCCCATAGCTTGTTTTGCAGAAATTCTTAGCTATTGAAAATGGCCGCTGAGCATGCTCAATGGAGAGAAATGCAAAGGATCGTCCAAGGGCTAACTCAAGGCCTACAACAAGTGGCTCAAGGAGGAGTTAATCTCCATGGTGTGGGAGACCTGCACCGTAACTTTAGGAACATGAATCCCCCGAGATTCAACGGTTCCACTGACCCTGGTGAAGCCGAACATTGGGTCAAGGAGATAGAAAGAATATTTCAAGTCATACAATGCTCGAGTTTTGCTTGTAACTTTCCAACTGGAAAGGGATGCAAGAGCTTTGTGGGAATCTATGGAGGCGACCTTGCCCGATCCCCAGATCACTTGGGAGGAATTTCTAGAAAATTTCAACGGCAAATATTTCTCGGAGAGAGTCCAAGAAAAGAAGGGAGTAGAATTTGCCACCCTTAAACAAAGAAGTCTCTCTGTAGCTGAATACGAGGCCCAATTTTCTCGACTGGCCCGTGATGCTCCATACCTCATTAATATAGAGAGAATGAAGGCCAAGCGATTCATGAATGGGCTAAGGCCCCAATACATTCCCCAACTGGTGCCTATGGATAGCCAAACATATGCCGAGATGGTCCGGAAGGCCCAACTGCTAGAAGATGCCATGGAGATGGCAGATAGAATCAAAGGAAGAGTCGTGAAAGAACAAATCGTTGGCGTCGAAAACTTTGAACCAACATTTGGAAAGAAGAGGTCAAATGAAGGAAGAACCCATCAACAAGACAAAAGACCTCGAGATGGAAATAGGTAAGCCATCCCTGCTACATCTTCAAAGGATATATGTAAGTATTGTGACAAGGCTAGTCACAAGACTGAAGAGTGCTGGAGAAAGAAGGGAGCATGCTTGCGTTGTGGAAGTGGGGATCATCGCATTTCTGATTGTCCCCATATGAAGGAATCTCCATCGGAGAAGAAAACTCAAGAAGGACCAAGACGTCAAGGAAGACTCCAAGCTCTGATAGAACCTACACCTACTGAAGAAGGAGGAGTGGTGGAAGGTACTCTCATCATCAATTCTAAAACTACTTTTGTTCTATTTGATACTAGAGCTACCCATTCATTCATATCCCAGGATTTTGCTACCACCTTACATGAAAACCCTGTTCCTTTGAAAACTGAACTTGTTATTTTCACACCTTTAGGAGCAAGCACTGAGCTTAAACATTATTTTCCCTCTAGTGAAGTGTTGATTAGTGGTCATAACTTAGCCACTGATTTGATGTGCATGAACATGGAGGATTATGTGTTGTTTCCCTGTGTTTTGAAGCTGTCAAAACCATCAATCATGTATACTCTTTAAATTGTTTTTGATTGAGTTGTTTAAGTGTTTAAATTGCCATGTTGCACACAGAATAGGATAAAGGCTAGTCAAATTCAAAATTCAACGCATAGTCAACAAGAAACGTCAACATGGTCAATGAAGTCAATGCATAGTCAATGGAATTGTTAATATTCTTGGTTGGCAAGTCAAAGTCCAAGATAGTGCAAGCTGACAGCTAAGGTCGATGCAGCTTCTGTGGTTGATGAAGTAAGGTTGATGCATGTACTATTCATATGGAGAGCCAAGGTCGATGCTACTTCAATCTGCATGCAACCAAGGTCGATGCTACCTCAGTTACTGCAGAACCAAAGTCGATGCACCCTTGTGACTTCAACAAGCAAGGTCAGTGCAGTCTTTTGATTTTAAAGGCAGATGAGGTCGGTGCAAGTTTCAACTTCAAAGGGACACGGTCGGTGCAACCTTCGACTTCAAAGGGATCAAGTCGGTGCTAGTTCTATTGCCAGAGGAATGAAGGTCAATGCTAGTTTACCGGGGACTAACGAAGGTCGATGCAGTTACAGTACAAGTAGATGCTAGTCCTACTCTCCACCAAACAAAGGTCGGTGCTATCACTGCTCACACCCTCTCACAAGTCAGTGGACCTTTTGGTATTTGGCAAACAAAGGTCGGTGTAGGTTTTGAAGTCTGTGCACATATGGAAACTAGGTACGTGCACATATGTATCAAGGTCTGTGCACATGAAGTCTTGAAGCTGTCAAGGTCTGTGCACATGCGATATAAGGTCTATGCTACCTTTGTCAGATAACAACGAAGGTCGATGCTAGTTCTGCCTAGTTTTGATTTATAGTGTCTGAGGTCAAAGCTACTTCAGCTCTACAGTAACTAAGGTCGACGTCAGTTTTGATCTTAAGTGCCTGAGGTCGATGCTCATTCTGGTTCGATGTACAAGGTCAGTACATATATGCTTTTAAGGTCGATGCTCATTATGATTCAGTATACAAGCTCTGTACACTTCACTGTTCAAGGTCAGTACACATTACTGTTTAAAGTCGATGCACTTTTGGGCCTTAAGCAAATCAAGAGGTGTTTGAAGAAATGCCTGAGTGAACTATTGGGTAGTAGCGGTACTTAAGTGAATCTGTGCAAACTCTACGGAGGCACATGACTGGGCATACGAAGACAAGTGAGACCAATCATTGGTACAACGGTGATTGGCACGTGATCCAAGGCTAAGGTCAGAGGAACATTCTCATCCCTGCCACGTGGACCAATAGGATATCACTAGGTTACTTTTCTGCCTCATCCATTCAGAGGCTCTGTCCTATAAAAAGACTGTCTCATCCTTCGATGAAAAGGGGCTGAAGGGCTATAGAAGGTGACAGAAAGTGCAATGGCTCCTGTGAGCGAAGGTTCCATTCGAAAGAGAGAGCTGTGCAGAAGAAGAAAAAGAGAGTGAGAGCTGAGAAATGAAGAGAGCAGGAGAGAAATACAGAGTATCGTAAAAGTGAGATGAAGAAGAGAAAGAGAGAGCCCGTGGAGTAAATGTGTGCAACATAGTTCTGAGTGAAGTTCTGGGTGTTCTTTCTTGGCTTCTAGATCAAATCCAAGCCATCGTGGTTTTCATTTTCATAGCTACTATTGCTATAGTTCCAGTTGCTTTTGTCTTCCATTTTTTCTTTGATTTCTTTCATCAAGCTGTTAGTCAGCGTGTAGCAAGCTGTGAGGCCCAACTGTTGAGGATTTGTTCCTTAGTTAGCAAAGCTATAAGGCTTAACGTGTAGCAAGCTGTGAGGCTCAGCTGTTGGGGATTTGTTCCTCTGTTAGCAAGCTGTGATGCTCAGCGTTTCAAGCTGTTTGTCAGCAGTAAGCCTCACTCAGGTTTGAGTGGGGGATGGGCGTAGGTCTGTGGTAGCAGACCGAACCATCTAAAAACTCTGTGTGCTCGTGGTTTGTGAATGTGTGTGACTCCATGTCTTCTATCTCTTTCACAGGATATGTTAGTTTGCTTTATTGAGCTCTATCTGGTTAATCATTGTTCTCCTTGATTTAATGATCTAAGATAAGTTTTCTATTCTTATCAGAAGATAAATCTGTCTGCACACCCTCTAAGCATTGATTCGTGTGCTGAGAGATTTGCCCCATTCAGTGTGTTGAACGTGTCCAATGTTATTTTAGTCTGTGAGCATGCTAAGCGTTTAGTTTTAATCAGAGCAGAATTACTCCTAGAGTTTGAGCTACTCATTCTTCATCTTTAATTGAGTGTCCCTAACTTGATCGAGTTTCTAATTCCACAATAATATTTTAAAGGGAATTCATTCACCCCCCCTCTGAATCTGAGCCTTGCATCCTAACAATTGGTATCATAGACCGGTTTCCCATGATGTGGTCCAACGACCATGGAAGACCTGGGAATGGAAATGTTCGAAGCTTCATAGTTGAGGGACATTCTATTAACCGTCTTCCTTTCTTTGATGGTGTTAATTACATTTACTGGAAAAATAGGATGTAGGTGTTCCTGAGAGCGCAGAGCCACGAACTCTGGAGAGTAATCACCACAGGACCATTTGAGCTGTCGGCAGATGAAAACTCATGGTCAAGGGAACACGTCAGGCTCTCAATGGTGAACTGGACAGCTCTGAATATAATGTAGTGCGCAGTTCATTCAGAAGAGTATTCTAGGATCTCTGCTTGCAGATCAGCCAAAGACATGTGGGACAAGCTAGAGCTGATATATGAAGGAACGTCCCAAGTAAGAGCAACAAAGGTAAATGTGCTGGTCTCCAAGTATGAGGTATTTAAAATGAAGTCTGATGAGTCAATAAAGGAAATGTTATCTAGGCTTTCTCAGCTTACTAACAATCTTAAAGCTCTAGGCAAGGATTATCCTGATAGTGAGATTGTTAGGAAAATCCTCCGGTCTCTATCTCCTGCATGGCACACAAAGGCCACTGTAATAGAGGAATCTAAGGACCTGACCACCATGAAGGTGGATGAGTTAATTGGGTCTCTGATGACTTACGAGTTAAACTTTAGGAAACCTAAAGATGAGCGAAAGAAACCCAAGATGCTAGCCCTCAAGGGGTCTGGTAGCAGTGGTGAGAGTAGTGATGAACTAAGTGAGGAGTTTAATGAACTGTCGGCCTCTGAACAGGCATTCCTCACCATAAATTTCAAAAGGTTTTTAAGAATGAGAGGTAAGTATGCCAAGAAGAACAAACCCTATCAGGCATATAACGGCTATCACTCTAAATCTGACCAAAATAAGAAATCTGACAAGATTATCTATTATAATTGCAGGAAATCAGGGCGTGTCAGAGATGAATGCCCGGAGCTGGTAAAGAAGGATGCCAAGGGCAAGAAAAAGCAAACCAAAGCCATGGTCTCAACTTGGAGTGACGAGGAAGAAAGTGTTCCGAGTGATGAAGAGGAAATTGAAGTCTGCGGTCTTATGGCCATTGAAGATGGAAGTGATCACCATAGTGATCAAAAGGAAGATGAAGAGGTGAGCTCTATTTTTGCAAACTTTACTATAGATGATTGGGAGCATGCATATACTGTGCTATTTGAGTCATATGAACAATTATGAAAAAGGAATAAGAAACTGAAGAAGAAAACTGAACAGATTGATAATTCTTTATGTGAAAAATGCTCTCAAGTAGAAGACTTAGTCAGGGCTCATGATCTAGACACAGAAAAGCTTAAGGAAATAATTGGCTCGTTGATAATAGAAAACAAAGAATTATTACCCAAAATTTCTGAGTTTGAAAACAATATGAAAGTTTCCAACAATGATCAGAGCTTAATTAATGAGCTGATTCAAAATGAAGAATTGACAAAAGAAAATGAAAAGTTAAAACACTTAAATTCAGCCATGTCAGAAAAGCTTCTTGTCTTAAAAATAGGAAAATATATTTACATAGATGAGTCTGAAAAACTGCACAATCTGGAACAAGAAATTGAAAATCATAAAACTACAAATAAAGTGTTGAATGAGTGCGTTAATTGCAGTGAGCAAGAGATTGCCAGCTATGAAATACACATTGCCACCTTAGAGAATGAAATTGAAGATTTAAAAAATTCACTGTCGGAATTCACAAGTGGCAAAGAAAATTTGGACAGACTGCTGGGAACAAAGGTTAATTTTCAGAAAGAAGGGTTAGGCTATAACCCTGCAAATAAAAAGAGTTTTAGAAACAAAATTCAAACATCTTTTGTTTCCAGTTCTAATTCTCACAGTTCTCCAAACCAACCTGTTTTTCAGTTTACTGCTCAGAAAACCTCGAAAACAACTGAAAAATAAAAAGAAAAGAACAAAAATGTTCCTGCTACCTCTTTGCATGTTCCCTATAAATCATCCACACACACACATGCACATAAGAAAATCATGGCATGTCATTACTGTCACAAGGCTGGTCACCAAATGCATGAATGTAGATTAATGGAACTAGATGATTTGAATGCTAGAAAAATACATGCTAGGGAATCTCATGATAACAATCATGCATTTCAGAAAAAGAGAGTTCAATATTTTCATTGTGGCAAGATGGGGCACATTGCTGCACAGTGTTGGCATACTAAGGGAAGAACATTAATTCCAAATATGCTAGAATCCCTGTAAAAAGACATGCATTTGATAGGAGCAAATCTGAATTTAACAGAATGATTTCTTCATGTTTTGAATGTGGAAAGCCAGGCCACATGGCTGTAAACTGTTGGCTGGAAGGTTACCATAAACAAAATGTTAATGGTAGAAATTTTCATGTGAATGCACATAGATTCCATGTTAATAATGATGTGCATAGGAAGAATTTTAAAATTGTTGCATCATGCCATTATTGTGGACAGTTAGGACATTCTATGTCTAATTGTATTCTAATGAGATTTGATGATTCTCTAGCCAAGAAAATGTTGAGTACCAGTCAAAGGTGCCACTGACTCTGCAGGACCCAAGATTTCTTGGGTACCTGTTGGTGCAAAATAGTTTACTGTTTTGCAGGCGTGCGTTGGGGCTAAGGAATAAAGAGGGGTTAATAAACCAAGGCACCCTAGTATGAAACCCCCATTTTTGCACCTTTCAGGTAACATTCTTGCTTCATTCAGGCTTGTTTATCTGAATTCGTTAGAAATCCCGTTTGATGCATTTCATGCTTAAGTTGTTAAATAAAATCTCATGCATACATGTTCTTAATTGCATTGTCATTTTAATTGCACAATCTGAGCTTCTTCATATAGTGAGATATGTGTGCATATATGTGAATTGCATATGTCAATTGTTGGCATACACATGTGTTTGACATATAGTCATTAAAAAAAATCTGATGCATATAGAACTGCTTCAGCACTACATTGTCATGCTTGAGCATTATGGTATATCAAATGGTAAGCTACTAAAGGGCAGATGAAATCTATCTGGAGGTTCTTACTATGTGTGAGGTGGTCTTTTAGATAAAGTCCTCTGCCGGGTACCATGGGTCATACTGCATATAGGACAGTCTAAGACAGAATTCAATGAACTTCCCTGTATGATGTACCTTGCTTGTGCTGCATTTAAAATTCAGTTTTGAGTACATGTAGTTCATTTAGGCAGGGGGAGTCAATGCAATTATTGGTTAGCACATGCATACACTTAGGGGGAGTAAGAGACAAAATTTGGTATGAAATAATGAGAAAATTGCACCAAAATTCTCTGCTTGAAAATGGTTTTTGAAACTCCTCTCAAATTCTCTGCATGTGTTCAGGGGGAGTGTGGACGCACTTTTTATTTAAAATCGTTGTTTGTTCGTTTATTGGGTTTATTAAGTGCGTGGGCGTGCCAGTCACGAAGGTGACGATTTATTGTGCGCTCGATCTGACTAATCAGACGATTGTGTGGTTCGTGTCGGGACCAAAACCCGCCGCGCCATAAAGGTCACAGCGTCATTTACATCCCCTCGGAGAGGGGGACACCCTTGATTAATCGCCGGGAATCAGGGCCTCATGGCCAGAAACTATATCGAGAGAAACAAGCCGATAGCGGTCTCGAATCAGTCGGAAAGCCCTATGTCTAAGGAAGCAAGCATTCGAAAGATGTCGATCACTCAAGGGACCATTTTGATATTCGGAGGAGCGTCCGGCTTCAGAGAATCGTGATCGTCACGGGGAAAGCTGGAGCATATGTATGCCAGGGTACGGCAAATTTATTGTTCAAAGGGATAGAAGACATTCGATTGAATCCCGGTTAGAGTGGTTAGAAATCAGTGAGTTTATTAGCCCGGTGTGAAATCGAGTCAGGACCATTCCGGGGGCGCCTCCCGCGGTCCAAACGAGGCTTGCGTGGGCATCATTAATATTTCTGGTGCGGAAGGGCAGCGTGAAAGTGTCCCGGGACCAGATTCCAAAACAAAGATGTGTACAGAGATAGCTGGCTATAGGCCTAGGATGTGAGTCAGGCGATGACCATGGTTGGGGCGAACCCGAGGTCCGAGCGTGACTCACGACGGCCTTATCGATGTTCCCATGCGTAGGGTTTGGGGAGGACGAGAGCCGCCTCATTCCATTCGGATTTTTGTAGGTCTTACACAGACCATTCTATGTTCGGACAAAGGTCCATATATAAAACAAGACGGTGACGGGAGCAAATCCGTGCAAATGTCTGCCGTGAGTACGAAAGTTTAATGCAAGCGCGGGACTAGATCCCGGTATATATGTCGGCCACTAACGGAGCATTCATTATTCGACGGAAGTCCGTATTAGTAGCGTCGAGGGTGACGATAAAACCGTACGGATGTCTGCCGTAGGTACGACAAGTTTAATGTAGGTGCGGGATTAGATCTCGGCATATATGTCGGTCACTAACGGACCATTCATTATTCGGACGGAAGTCCATATTAGTAGCGTCGAGGAGGACGATAAAACCGTACGGATGTCTGCCGTAGGTACGGCAAGTTTAATGTAGGTGCGGGATTAGATCCCGGCATATATGTCGGTCACTAACGGACCATTTCTTATTCGGACAGAAGTCCGTGTTTGTAACATAAAAGACGGTGACAAAACCGTACGAATGTCTGCCATGAGTATGGCAAGTTTAATGCAGGTGCGGGATTAAATCCCGGTATATATATGTCGGTCACTAACGGACCATTTCTTATTCGGACAGAAGTCCGTGTTTGCAACATAAAAGACGGTGACAAAATCGTACGAATGTCTACCGCAGATACGGCAAGGTTAATGTGGATGCGGGATTGGATCCCGACGGAGGTGAGTCAAGCTAATGATCTATTGGCCCGAGGTGGTTGCGGACTATGGCCATATCGGGGTTTCCGAGGACCACGTCTAATGCCACGGGACGTCATTGCTTTTCTCTTCACGCACAGTCTGGGGAAGTGAGTCGTTAAGTGTGAAGTCCGAACTCGCCAACGTGCGGCCTCTCACGCGGATCGACCTGCGCGGTCAAGTCGCGGGGGTCAAGGGGGCAGCGCCCCTTGCGGGGGTTCAGGGGGCAGCGCCCCCGGAACAAAATTTGATTATAGAAAGGGTGATGGCATTTGTTTCCTTTTTTATTACGATTGATCCCTTTTTCATTTTTTTTAGTTTTGAATATTTCTCCCTTTTTTATTGGCTACTTATCCTTTTTTGTGTTAAGGAGGCGCGCTGTTTAGGGGGACACTAGGGGCACGCCGGTTTAGCATGATACAAAGGAGGGCGCGCCGGAATAAGAGGTGTAAGGGGCGCGCCGGTTCAAGGCCAAGGGAGGGGGGCGCGCCGGTTTAAGGTAATGCCAAGGAGGGAGAGGGGGCACGCCGGAATAGCCTAAGAAGGGGAGGCGCGCCGGTTTGGGCTCCAAATAGGAATGGGAGGGGGCACTATTCATCTCAAAAATTCCAAAGTGGATTTGAGTGTGGGGCTAAACCGACGCGCGGGGGTAGCGCGCCAGATTAGCCCACGCCGGATTAGGGCGCGCCGGGTTAAGCTTCTATGAGGTTTTCTTTTATTCTGTTGGCTCTGTTTCTTGTTTCTTTCACCTGCAAGTTAATCTGTTGATTGATTTATTCATCTTATTGATGGATTAAGCTTGTGGAACGAGAGTTTAAGTATTTTAATTATTTGTTAGGGTGAATTAGCCTGAGGATTCAAGTGTTTCGTTAGAAGAGTTTGTGCAGGAACTCAGAGATTTAGCTTGATTAAGGGGCTTAGTTTGTTCGTCTGTCTGTTCTTACGTATTCTCTGTTCTTACGTGTTTTTCCTCTGGCAAAATTTGGGCAGCACCTCCCCCGGACTGAGGCTTGCCAGAGACAAATAGGGGAACACCAAACGATTACTCTGGGGTGAACCTCAAATCCAGACCTCACGGTGGTCCGATAACCCAAATGTGAGTGTGGAAAAGCTCGAGGACTAGCCTTCAAGAGCTCCCACGCTCACGGGTGATGGTTTCATGAAGCGGGACAAATGTATGCCACGAAGGGCCATGAATGTTCATCCTCATGTGGGTTCCTTCGAAGGACATGCCACGGAGAGGCAGGCTTCAAAGACCCTGGATGCATGGAAGATAGGGAGAAAACGGGGGACGGGAGCTAAAGCCAAGAACCGTGCTTGCCGACAGACTTCCTTTTATTCATCCACAAGAAGGGGAAGGTCGAAATACAAAAGGGGGATCTACCCTAGGGCAGAGAGAAATACATTTAGGGGAAAGAAGAGGAGATACATCAATGGGAGAGGGGGAACAGAGCACAAGCTCCCCCCCTCCGAGCTCACCTCTCACTCTCCTCTCCTCTCTTCTCTTCTCTTCTCTTCTCCGGCACGGGGACGAAGCTTCTTCTTCTCTTCGGGTGGCCCTCTCTTCTCTTTTTCCATCGCCCTTCGGGGGTTCGAGAGAGATGCTCCGTGGAACAGGCGAGTATATATAGAACGGGTTGCCCTTTCTTTGCTCGAACGGAAAAAAAACTCCCGCCACTTCATTCGTCTGCGGTGGCATCCAGTGGTTGGTGCCGTAAACTGTTGTTCGTCCGAGGATAGGACATTTGCGGATTTGTCGAAAGATCTTCTGCTACTGCTGCTGTCGATGCGGGTTGCTGCCATCGCTGCCGCTTCGCTGTCGAACGAAGGAGGAGACACGGCTTTGAGCATTGAATGTCCTCTGATGCGAAATAGAGCACCGGAGTTATGATGGGATGGGTTGGTTGCGCGCCATATGGGCGTTTGAAGGAGGATAACTTGTTTGAATCACCTAATCCGGCGCGGGGGAATAGTGACAACGCCGGAATAGCATTTTTGTTGCCTTCAAAATGAGCGCGCCGGATTAATGCAACAGCATGGGCAAAGGGGAAATGGGGCGCGACGGTTTTAGGGGCGCCGGATTAGGATGTTGAAGGGGCGCGCCGGTTTAGAGCGCGCCGTTTTAAGGCCCTTCTGCGCCGTTTTAAGCACCAAACGGATTCTTTTCGAAGTCGCGGCCATTTATATGAACGTTGGCACTCCCGGAATGTTTTAGTTGTGATACATGGCCTCCACAATGTCCCGTTCGCAGATTCTGGGGCTCGGTCCGAGGCTTTGCGTGACTTTCGGCATATGCCGAGACTGTGCTGGAGTTCCCGGCATTTCTTTGATTCGACTCTCGGCATGGCCGGTCATAGAATTGTGGTCGTATCTTCTGCCCGGGGGCTTCCGTAACGAATGGCGGTCCACCAAGCACGTTCTCGTCCTGACCGGGTGAGGTATGGGTTTGTTTGGCCCTCTCGTCTTCGACTCGCGTGCGGACGCGAATGCCATATGATCGTCACAGTCATTTTTTGACGTCCACAAATGCCCCCCACTCGCGGGTGGCGCAAGCGAGGGATGAGTGCACGGGTCCCGCGAGTGTAGAGCTCTTCGACAAGATGTTTGTTCTTCCTGGCTGGTGGCATGCTGGTCCAGTGCTAATTCGCGGGAAAGCGCTCACTCCTTTAGCGAAGGGATGTGGGGATCGCTTCACCGCATATGCACATGGATCGACATATCTGAGTGGAGGTTTGGTCATCGGCATGGCGGAATACCGAAGCAAGAGGGAAGGGATTATGTGTCGTCCAGGGCAAAAGGCCCAAAACGACTTCAACGAGGCCAATCCCAAAGGGGGAGTTATTGACTCGTGTTGGGTTTAGGAAAGTTGTTCATTCACTGACTCAGACGGAGGGTCCAAACCGAGCAACGGGGATGCGCATTTTTGTTCATGGACTGGGATGGAAGGTCCGAGCCAAGCAAGGAGGTTCTTTTTGTTCATCGACTTGGACGGAATGTCCGAGCCGAGCAAAGGCGTTCTTTTTGTTCATCGACTTGAACGGAAGGTCCAAGCCAAGCAAGGAGGTTCTTTTTGTTCATCGACTTGGATGGAAGGTCCGAGCCAAGCAAAGGCGTTCTTTTTGTTCATCGACTTGAACGGAAGGTCCAAGCCAAGCAAGGAGGTTCTTTTTGTTCATCGACTTGGACGGAAGGTCCGAGCCAAGCAAAGGCGTTCTTTTTGTTCATCGACTTGAACGGAATGTCCAAGCCAAGCAAGGAGGTTCTTTTTATTCATCGACTTGGACGGAAGGTCCGAGCCAAGCAAAGGCGTTCTTTTTGTTCATCGACTTGAACGGAAGGTCCGAGCCAAGCAAAGAGGTTCTTTTTGTTCATCGACTTGGACGGAAGGTCTGAGCCAAGCAAAGGCATTTTTTTTTATTTATCGACTTAGACGGAAGGTCCAAACCAAGGGTTTATTCGTCGGTGGGACTGGGAGTTGTAATATTGAGGTGGTCTATTCATTGACAAGGGGTGAGTACCAAAGTAAGGGTCTTTTATTCATGGAACCAGACGAAAGGTCCAGACCACTGGTTTATTCATCGATGCCGACGGGGAGTCGGGGACCGACGTGGTTTGTTCATTGACACGGGGTTAGTGCCAAAGCAAGGGTCTTTTTGTTCATGGAACTAGACGAAAGGTCCAGGCCACAGGCTTGTTCATCGATGCCGACGAGGTGTCGGGAGCTGATGTGGTATGCTTGTCCCTTTTTTTTTCTTCATTAGTGCCGACGGGGTGTCGAGGGCTGACATGGTTTGTTTATCTTTTCTTCTGGGCATCAGTGCCGACAGGGCGCGGGAGCTGACACGGTTTGTTTGTCTTTTCTTATCTTCATCAGTGCCGACGGGGTGTCAGGAGCTGACATGGTTTGTTTGTCTCTTCATCTTTTCATCAGTGCCGACAGGGTGTCGGGAGCTGACAGGGTTTGTTTCTCTCTTCTTCTCTTTGTCAGCACCGACAGGGTGTCGAGAGATGACGTGGTATGTTGGTATCTTATTCTCTTCATCAGTGCCGATAGGGTGTCGAGCGCTGACATGATATGTTGGTCTTTTCATCTTTTCATCAGTGCTGACAGGGTGTCAGGAGCTGACCTGGTTTGTTGGTCTCTTTGTCTCTTCGTCAGTGCCGATAGGGTACAGGGAGCTGACATGGTTTGTTGGTCTCTTTGTCTCTTCATCAGTGCCGACGGGGTGTCGGGAGCTGACCTGGTTTGTTGGTCTCTTTGTCTCTTCATCAGTGCCGATGGGGTGTCGGGAGCTGACCTGGTTTGTTGGTCTCTTTGTCTCTTTATCAGTGCCGATGGGGTGTCGGGAGCTGACCTGGTTTGTTGGTCTCTTTGTCTCTTCATCAGTGCCGACAGGGTGTCGGGAGCTGACAAGGGTTTGTTGGTCTCTTTGTCTCTTCATCAGTGCCGACGGGGTGTCGGGAGGTGACCTGGTTTGTTGGTCTCTTTGTCTCTTCATCAGTGCCGACGGGGTGTCGGGAGCTGACATGGTTTGTTGGTCTCTTTGTCTCTTCATCAGTGCCGACAGGGCATCGGGAGCTGACGTGGTTTATTCATTGGCATGAGGTTAGTGCCAAAGTAAGGGTCTCTTTGTTCATGGAACCAGATGAAAGGTCTGGGCACTGGTCTTATGCGTCAGTGGGACTGAAAATATTTTGATCTCCGGTGGGACTTGACGAGTCGACATCCCTCGAAGGCTTTGATTATGATTTTTCTCTCTTCTTTTTCTCTCTCTTTTTTTTCTTCTTTTCCCTTCTCTTTTTCATCTTCTCTTCTTCTTCTCTTTTTTGTCTTCTTCTTTTCTTTTCCTTCTTTTTCTTCTTCCCTTCTTTTTTTTCCTTCTTTTTTTTTATTCTCTTCTTTTTTTTGAACAACTTTGGATAGCTGTCGGCTCAGACGCCGATAATGAGATAGCTGTCGGCTAAACGCCGATAATGACATAGCTGTCGGCTAAATGCCGATAGTTAGATAACTGTCGACTCAGGGGCCGATGATTTAAAGCTGTCGGCTCAGGGCCGATAATTGAAAGCTGTCGGCTCAGGGCCGATAATTGAAAGCTGTCGGCTCAGGGCCGATAATTGAAAGCTGTCGGCGCTGGGGCTGATAATTGAAAGCTGTCGGTGCTGGGGCCGATAATTGAAAGCTGTCAGCTCAGGGCCGATAAATGAAAGCTGTCGGCTCAGGGGCCGATAATTGAAAGCTGTCGGCTCAGGGGCCGATAATTGAAAAGTGAGCCACGAGGGCAGAGAGGAGGGTTTATTCCTTTAACGGTCTGGACGGTGGGTCCAAATTGAAAGGGATTCGTCGCCCGAAGGGACGGGGAGGAGAGTTTGTTGATTCGACAAGGATGTTCGTCACCCGGAGGGACGGAGAGAAGAACTTGTTGATTCAATGGCCTGGACGGGAGGTCCAAATCAAAAGGGGTATTCGTCACCCGAAGGGACAGAGAGAAGAGTTGGTTCATGTAACGACCTGGATGGAAGGTCCAAATCAAAAGGATTGTTCGTGACCCCGAAGGGACGGAGGGGTGGTCAAGTTGCTGACACGGGCTAGTGTTAGCGCAAGGAAAAGGGGATGATTCCTTACCCGAATGGCAGGCTCGGGCCAGGGTGAAAGGTTGTTTCATTCTTTAATGCGCCGGGGGTACCAGCTGTGTGAAGGGTCTTTTAATTCTTTGGCTGGATGGAAGGTCCGAACCAGAGTAAAGAGAATTCTTTTTGTTCTTCGGCTGGACGGTAGGTCCGAGCCAAAGTGAAAGGATCTTTTTGTTCTCTAGCTGGACGGAAGGTCCGATCTAGAGTGAAGAGAATCTTTTGTTCTCTAGTCGGACGGAAGGTCCGAGCCAAAGTGAAAGGATCTTTTTATTCTTTAGCCGGACGGAAGGTCCGACCTAGAGTGGAGAGAATCTTTTGTTCTCCGACTGGACGGCAAGTCCGAGCCAAAGTGAAAGGATCTTTTTGTTCTCTAGTCGGACGGAAGGTCTGATCTAGAGTGGAGAGAATCTTTTTGTTCTCCGACTAGACGGCAGGTCTGAGCCAAAGTGGAAGGATCATTTTTGTTCTCCAACCGGACGGAAGGTCCGATCTAGAGTAAAAGGATCTTTTTGTTCTCTAGTCGGACGGAAGGTCCGATCTAGAGTGAAAGGGGTCTATTTGTTCTCTGGCTGGGCGACAGGCCTAAACCAAAGTGAAAGGATTTGATGTTCTTCAATGCGCCGGGAGTACCGACTGTGAAATCCGAACCCAGGAAAGTGGGCCACGAGGGCCGGAGTCGATGTTGCAGAAGTAGGTCGCGAAGGCTGCAATTAGGGAAGTGGGTAGAAGCCGAAGTTGGGAGGTTAGCAGGCCGTAGAGATGGGAAGTAGGCCATGGGGGCCAATGGTTGGGCTGCACGAGCCGAAATCGGAAAGGCAGGCTGTAGAAGCAGAAATTCAGTTTTATTATTATTATTATTTCCTTTATTCAAGCATGCAGGCATTCATCAGCAAGCATAACCTAAGTATAAATAAGATAGGTCCCTCTATAGAGGATGGGATAGGGGCATCGCCCGTAATTTGCAAATGCGGTGCGGGCCATGAGGCACGATAGAGGGGTGGTGCACCCGTCAAGAGAATATCGCATGTCTTGCATGCACAGCTTAAATTCACGCATTTCACCCGAGGCAATTCTCTGTGGAGTGGAGGAGCAAACATGTGAGCAAAAGGCCCTAAACATAGGGATATGCAGGTTTTCTAAGCAACACTCAAGAGTTACTCTAGCGCCTACACATGGGTTTCAGGCTCTCGATTTCGGTAGCTTCGCACAGCCCCCCATTTGTTTATTTTGATAGTGGATTTCACCATTCGGCGCGAGTCTCCTCATTTGTTTCAGTGGGGATTCCCGGCTACTAAGATTCATCCTTGTCATAATTTTATTGCGGATTTCACTGTTCGACGCGAGTTTCCTCATGTGTCTCAATGGGGATTCCCGCTATTAGGCTTCATCCTTATTGAAATTCGCTTCACCTTTTCGCGCGGGTCTCCTCATGTGTCTCAATGGGGATTCCCGGTTACTCCGATTCACGTTTCTCTCTTTTTTTTTCTTTGCATCATTTTTTTTCTTTCTTTTTTTTTAAGTGGGGGTAGGCAGCTTTTTCCTCACGATTACCTTTCACGCGAGTGCAGGAATTCAAGTCTCCGTAGAGTGCTAAGAAGAATGTCGGGCAATCCCTATGGTTGAAGACCATTGAACACATTAAGCGTGAAGTGCGGGAGTGTTGCCTCAGGTTTATTTTGTGAGTTGGGCTTAGCAGTTTAGCCATGGCTCTTCCCCTTGACATGTGCACCCGCCATAATTGGGTTCCCTTCGAGCGTATGTCGTGACGCACGTGCATTCGGAATCGGGGCAGAATTATTATTCAGCAAGGAAACAAGGTCCTAGAAAATTCCAAAGAGGTGTGTTATTCTATATTATAAGCAAGCATGCAAGCAGGGCAGCCAAGCATTTTTGTTCTCTTTTTTTTGGTCTCTTTTTTTTTGCGTAAGAACATACTGTCGTTACGTATAAGTGTAGTGGTAGTAAAAGGTATTAGGGGAGCGGGCCGCAAGAACTGAAATTGGGGAAGCAGGCTATGAGAGCTGGAATTGGGAAGCGAGCCGCAAGAGCTGAAATTAGGAAGCAGGCTACGAGAGTTGAAGGTTGGAGGAGCAGGCATCGAGAGCCAAAATTGGGAAGCAGGCTGCAAGAGCCGAAATTAAGGAAAGCAGGCTACAAGAGCCAAAGATCGGGGAAGCAGGCTACGAGAGCCGAAAAGAAAGGTCTCTTTTTGTTCTCTGGTCGGGGAAGGATCCGAACCAAAGTGGATGGGCTGATTCTTTGATTCTCTGGCCGGGGGAAGGTTCCAGACCAAAGTGAAAGGTTGATTCTTTGATTCTCTGGTCGGGGAAGGATCCGAACAAGAGTGGGAGGTTGATTCTTTGATTCTCTAGCCGGGGGAAGGTTCCAGACCAAAGTGAAAGGTTGATTCTTTGATTCTCTGGTCGGGGGAGGACCCGAACCAAAGTGAAAGGTTTATTCTTTAATTCTCTAGTCGAGGAACGATCCGAACCAAAGTGAAAGGTCTGTTCTTTGATTCTCTGGCTGGGAAAGGATCCGAGCCAAAGTGGAAGGTTGATTCTTGATTCTCTGGCCGGGGAAGGACCCGAACCAAAGTGGATGGGTTGATTATTTAATTCTCTGGCCGGGGGAAGGATCGGACCAAAGTGAAAGGTTTATTCTTTAATTCTCTAGCCGAGAAAGAATCTGAGCCAAAGTGAAAGGTTGGTTCTTTCATTCTCTGGCCGGGAAAGGATCCGAGCCAAAGCGGAAGGTTGATTCTTGATTCTCTGGCCGGGGAAGGACCCGAACCAAAGTGGATGGGTTGATTGTTTAATTCTCTGGCCGGGGGAAGGATCCGGACCAAAGTGAAAGGTTTATTTTTTGATTCTCTGGCCGGGAAAGGATCCAAACCAAAGTGAAAGGTTGATTCTTTAATTCTCTGGTCGGGGAAGGATCCGAACCAGAGTGAAAGGTCGATTCTTTTTTATTGGGAAGCTGTCGGCTAGGAGCCGATAATGGGGTAGCTGTCGGCTCAGGGGCCGATGATAGAGTAGCTGTCGGCCAGGAGCCGATGAGTGGAGCTGTCAGCTCAGAGGCCGATGAATAGAAAGTTGTCGGCTCAGAGGCCAATAAGGGGATAGCTGTCGGCTCGGAGGCCGATAAGTGAAGTAGCTGTCGGCTCAGGGGCCGATGATTGGATAGCTGTCGGCTCGGAGGCCGATGGTAGAGTAGCTTTCGGCTCAGAGGCCGATGGTGGGATATCTGTCGGTGTAACGCCCCGTCGGCGGAAGGTTTAGTCGGTTTAACGCCCCGTTGGCGAAATGTTATGTCGGTTTAACGCCCCGTCGACGAAAGGTTTAGTTGATTTAACGCCCTATCGGCGGAAGGTTTAGTCGATTTAACGTCCCGTAGGTGAAAGGTTTAGTCGGTTTAACACCCCGTCGGCGAATGGTTTAGTCGATTTAACGCCCCGTCGGTGAAAGGTTTAGTCAGTTTAATGCCCCGTCAGCGAAAGGTTTAGTCGGTTTAACGCCCCGTCGGTGAAAGGTTTAGTCAGTTTAACGCCCCGTCGGTGAAAGGTTTTGTTGGTTTAACGCCCCGTCGGCGAAAGGTTTAGTCGATTTAACGCCCCATCGGTGAATTGTTTAGTCAGTTTAACGCCCCGTCGGCGAAAGGTTTTGTTGGTTTAGACGAAAGGTCATGGCACCGACCCCATGACAAGTCTATTTGTTGGATGGCTGGAGGTAGAGGGTGAAAGACCATGTCCGCCTCAAGGCTCACTTTCTTTTCTTCTCTTCTTCCTTTATGTGGAGGGGCGAGTGGAGAGACCACGTCTGCCTGATGACTGTTCTTTCTTTTCTTCTTCTTTTATGTAAAGAGGCGGGTTCGAAGACCACGTCTGCCTCATGTCTCCGTTCTTTTTGTTCTGCTCTTCCTTTCTCATTGATGCCCCCGGACTGGGGTGTATTTCTCTTAACATGCCCCTAGGTTGGAGTGTAGCTTCTCTTCATCTGCCCCCTAGGTCGGGGGGTAGGCCTCTTTGCTTTTGTGCCCCCCGAGTCGGGGGTGTATTCTTTTTGGCTTCTATGCCCCCGTGGCGTGGTATATTTCTCTTCACGTGCCCCCAGGCCGGGGTGTATTCTTTCTGGCTTCTATGCCCCCAGGCGGGGTGTGTTTCTCTTTTTGTGCACCCAAGGCAAGGCGTATGTTCCTTCCTTCGTGTGCCCCCTAGGCCGGGGTGAGTTATTGTTTCGTGTTCCCCATGGCGGGGTATGGTCTTTGCTTCTTATTCCCCCATGGTAGGGTACATTCCTTGCTTATCATGCCCCCATGGCGGGGTGTAGTTCTCCTTCGAATGCCCCTAAATCGGGGTAGATTCTTCTGCTTCTTCTGCCCCAGGGTGGGGTATATTTCTCTTTGTATTCCCCTAAACTGGGGTGTGTTTTTGTTTCATATGCCCCCATATCGGGGTATATTTCTCCCTCAGATACCCCTAAATCGGGGTGTATTCTTTGTCTCATATGTCCCTCCATGTCGGGGTATGCTTTGCTTCTCGTGCGCCCCGTGCGGAGTGTATTCTGCTTCGTCAACCCCTCAAGGCGGGCGTGTGTCTTTTCCTATATCCCCGGAGCAGGTGTAGTTTCTTCTTCAAATTCCCCATGGCAGGGGTGTAACTTTGCTTTACGTGCCCCTGAGTCGGGGTGGATTCTCTTCATGTGCTCCCGGGCCGGGGTGCAACTCTGTTTCTTCTTATCCCCCCCAAGTCAGGGTAGATTCTTCTCACATGCCCCTGAGTTGGGGTGTATTCTCTTCATGTGCCCCCTAAGCAGGGTGTATCTTCTGCTTCTTATGCCCCAGAGCGGGGTGGATTCTTCTTTTTCTACCCCAACACACTGGGCGATGTTTGCTTCTTGTGCACCCAAGGTGGGGTGTATTGTTGCTTTTGATGCCCCCAAGGTGGGGTGTATTTTTCTTCTTCAGATCCCCGTAAGCTGGGGTGCATTCTTTAGGGCTTCTATGTCCCCGTGGCGGGGTATGTTGCTTCTTCAAATGCCCCTGAGTCGGGGTGTATTCTTTTGTTTCTTACACCCCTATGGCGGGGTGGATGAATGCTCTCTTCTAGATTCGTGGCCGTGCTCGGCCTCATTGCTATAAAGCATTCCCCACGGCGGGTAGGAATTCATCAAGCTACAGTTGCGACTTGCCGGATCTTCTAACAGCCACTCGAGGGGTTGTCTTATGCCGGATAGGGGCAGCAGGGAGGAGGAACAGGCCGGGGCATTGCACCGCGGGCTTGGACTCTCCTAGAGCCGGGCGGGATGCCGTCCTTCTTCTCGTTCTCTTGGTCGGACATGCTTGCCAATTTTTTGTCCTTTCTTTTCTTTTCTTCTTCTTCTCTTTTTTTGTGCAATAGACCAAGGTCGGTGTGCAGGAGAGCGCTCACCACCTCAGGGAGGGAATGAGTGGTTCGCTCCACCGCATCACTCCCACAGTGGTAATCTTTGTTCAGCACAGGTCTCGACGGATATGGTCGTACAACCCTCTCTCGCCGATTCTTTCTCTTCCCTTTTTGTTTCTTTCTTCTTCTCATTTTTTTCCTTCTATTCTTCTGTTCTTCTTTTCTTCTTTTTTTTTGGAAAGGGGGATTTGATTTCCCCTCCCTCTCTTCTTTTCCTCTTCTCTCTTTTTTTTTAGCGGCCTTCATGATTCCTGAAAGCAGCATATGCCTTGGAGTAGCGTCCTTGGGGCCACAAAGACAATTGCGCCTAGTCCGGCTTTTCTCCCTATAGGGCTAACAAAGACAGCACCTGCAGTTCATCAAAGTAGACAAACATCGTTTATTAGGAGGCCATGAGGCCCCGAATCCCGGCGAAGAGATGAAGGGTGGTTCTCGTCCCACCGGGCGTGCCAGACTTGTGGACGCACTTTTTATTTAAAATCGTTGTTTGTTCGTTTATTGGGTTTATTAAGTGCGTGGGCGTGCCAGTCACGAAGGTGACGATTTATTGTGCGCACGATCGGACTAATCAGACGATTGTGTGGTTCGTGTCGGGACCAAAACCCGCCGCGCCATAAAGATCACAGCGTCATTTACATCCCCTCGGAGAGGCAGACACCCTTGATTAATCGCCTGGAATCAGGGCCTCATGGCCAGGAAACTATATCGAGAGAAACAAGCTGATAGCGGTCTCGAATCAGTCGGAAAGCCCTATGTCTAGGGAAGCAAGCATTCGAAAGATGTCGGTCACTCAAGGGACCATTTTGATATTCGGACGAGCGTCCGGCTTCAGAGAATCGTGATCGTCATGGGAAAAGCTGGAGCATATGTATGCCAGGGTACGGCAAATTTATTGTTCAAAGGGATAGAAGACATTCGGTTTAATCCCGATTAGAGTGGTTGAAAATCAGTGAGTTTATTGGCCCGGTGTGAGATCGAGTCAGAACCATTCCGGGGGCACCTCCCGCGGTCCAAACGAGGCTTGCGTGGGCATCGTTAATATTTTCGGTTTCGAAAGGCAGCGGGAAAGTGTCCCGGGACTGGTGAGGACACGCGCCGCATCACTCGACAGAGCACACGGAGCACGCCAACATCTCTTTGGCTAGGCGACTACGGCATCTATTAGTGGATCTTCCTTCTCATTTGAGGCCATGTTGGGCCTAGGTTTGGTCCCTGCGTGGACACATTATCTAGTTCTTTATATTATCAGACTATGTGTAGAGGGAGTAGTGGGCTGTCTTCTTTTATTATTGGGCTTGGCCTTGGCCCATAATTGGTTGGTCTAGGGTTAGGGTTTGGGGCGCATCCCTCATCCCTCATCCTGGGTGGCTGCGCCACCTTCCCCCCCTTGCCCCCTCCACTTGCCTTTTTGGGCGCCCCCCTTGCCCCATTCCATCTCCCTCCCCTTTCCCCCTTGGGCGCCCCCTTCCCTTTGATCCCTCCTTGATTGGAGGAGGGATGGCCGCACCCCCCCTTGAATGGGGAAGGGCTGGGTCGCACCCCCCTTCCATTTGCGCCCCCCCCCTCCATGTGGCAAGGGTGAAACCCTAGCTTTCCCCCCCGATATAAAGGCTTGTAATTTTTCCTTTGGAATTATTGAATGAAATTGGAAAAGAAATTGCTTGTGCTCTTGAAGGTGGCTGCGCCCCCCTCTGTTCCTCCTTGCTCCTGCGACGGGAGCAAGCCTGGGGTGTGACTCCCCATCCCCTCGGTGCGACGTCGAGGTTCCCCCTCTCTTCTATCTCTTCACAGGTTCAATCTCGTTGCAACCAGATTTCATCTCCAAGTGCTGCGACGTCCTCCTCTGTTCTTGGCGACTGTGGGCGACCAGCCCATTTTTGGGTGATTCTACTACGAGTCGCCGACGCGTGCGAGGTGGTCTCGCCTCATTCGGAGTTCGGCATCACCCGTGGCGATTTTCTTCGTGAGCGCGCGCAGGACCCCCTCTCCCTGCGCGCCTGGTTCTGTTCGCCCCCTTGCAGAAATCCCAGGGGATGGACGTCTGCGAGTTTGGACGTGGGATCTTCACCGGTCGTACCTCTCTTCGTCCTCTATCCAACGCCGCCAACCACGCCTCGTTCCGACGTCCGAGCTGTTCGTGGCGTCCATTCCCGTGAGGTCGCGCAGGTCTGCCCGGTCCACCCGGCGCCAGGACCACCGGCGGATTCCAGAGCCTACTGCTCTCAGCCACGACCAGATCTGATCGAACCCTTCGCTCGGGACCTGCTGCTCTGCGTCCTCTTGGTCCTCCAACAAGCGGAGCTCCGTTCGCTCTTCGGATCTAATTCTTCTTAATTTTCCCGCTCGAGCGCGTAGTTCTGGGAGCAGAATCCAGTCGCAACTTGCAGGTGCGCCCCCGGCTTCCACGGACGGAATCTGCGTACCCCCTTTGGCCGAGACTTCCTCCCATGACCCAGCTACGCGCCATCGCTGACGGCGCCTCATTCGGACGCCGGGTCAGGTCGTGGGAGCTTTCACCGCCGAGTCATGCATTGCTGCGAATCTGCCGACCACTGTTCGGATCCTCCTCGCGGCCAACCCTTCACCGAGTGCTGCCCGTCAGCCCGTACATCGGCAGCCCCGAATCTCTTTTCGTAGCCTGTTATCTCCCTGCGAGGAGTGGGCATTTGTGGTTGGGTTGTACTATTGTTCGTCCTTGTGTATCGGGGTTGTCGATCTCGGCCGGGGTTCCTTCCCCACGCCTAGGCGTGGAGGTACGTGCGACGCTCCTCACTGTTGGCATTTTGCTTTACTAGTATACTTTCTAGCATGCCGCGTGAAGTGTGTATAAGTTCCTAGCTATTTTTCTATTCACCGCGTGGTTGAGAGTTGAGAGTACCCATTCCGTGGCCCTAGTCGAGCGCCGAGCTCGGACTAGATTCCCATAGACGCACGGCGGCTTCTTAGTCGCTGAGATCCCCGCGCTTCCCTCATAGGGACGGTCGTTGGACTTGGATTTCTTGTTGAGAGACGCCTCCACCCGGAGGAACGGCACGGAGGTCAGCCGCCCGGCTTACCTTTGGCGTGCGAGTGCTGGCCGCACTTGTTGCATTCGTAGGTCTTAGCCCATTTCAGTCCTGTCCCACATCAAAGTGGTATCAGAGCATATAGGTTTGCATCTAGGGTTGAGTCTTGCATTCCATTTAGCATGTGTCCACCCATATAGGTCTAGTGTGTCCCCCTTAGCCCCTTTAGGTCCCTTTGCATGCCCACTCGGGGTGGCACCCACTACCATCGCCCGGACACTATGGGCGACCCCCGTGGTACCACCCAGGGAGGCCCCTCTCTAGAGGATTTCATGGCCGAAATCATGGAGCGCTTGGCTAGTTCTGAACAAGCCACTAAGGACCTGACCAACAGTCTGGAGGGCCGACTCAAGGCCATAGAGGACCGCGCTGAGGTTTCTGACCGATCTATCCAGGGTCTGATCGGGCGGATAGGGAGGGTAGAGGAAGTGCCCCATCAGGACCCCCCTAGAGTTGATCATGCCCCACAAGCGGCGGCTGCCCAGCCCCCACCATATCGGGCTGAGGAGCGACGGCCACGAGTCCCCGACTTTGAGGATTACGGATCCGACAATGATTATGAGGGGAATGGCCGACGCCACCGTGGTCACCGACCACAGAGGGATGACGAGGATGATCGGGCCCTTAGGACCGTTCGCGCGGACTCTCCCACTTTTGACGGGTCCCTGGACCCGAAGATCTATCTAGACTGGGAGGCTAGCATGGACCGGTATTTTGAGTGGGTCGAGATGTCTGACCACCGGCAAGTTAAGTTTGCCAATATGAAGTTACTGGGGCGAGCACAGACGTATTGGAGGAATGTGGAGAGTCTGATATTTCAGCGTCAGGACCCCCAGGTTGAGTCTTGGGGTGAGATGAAACTCAAACTCCGAGAAAAGTATCTCCCCGCCACTTATCGCCAGAGGCTCATTGACAGATGGCAGAGCCTCACCCACGGAGATCGGACCGTGTCCGAATACATCGCAGAGTTTGACGAGTATTTCTTGCGATGCGGAGTCACGGAGGAGAGCGCCATGCCCGTCTCTCGTTTCCGTCGTGGTCTACGGCCCCATTACCAGTATGAGTTATTTCGCCGTAATGTGACCACCTTAGAGGTCGCGTACCAGGTCGCTATGGAGCTAGAACATTTTGAGTCGGAGTTCACTCCCACTCAACGTCAGGGGACCACCAGTCAGCGAGGGTTCGACCCACGCACCGCACCTAGTTCCTATAGTCGGTTTCCGGCGGCTCGGCCCTCGAAATCCCCTCGCCAGGACCCCACTGTTCCTAGGCCTCGCCCTCCCCTGCCGAGGGACACTCTCCCTCCCCCTCGCCAGCAGCCATCTTACCCCACCTCACGCCCTCAGCCGCCCGCGTCCCCTACCCGACCCCAGCTACCACCACCCCCGGCCCGTCATGATGACAAGGGGAAAGGGCCGATGACCGGTGGAGCATCTCCTATCACAGGGGCACGTAACAATTGTTATAGGTGTGGTGGAGTCGGCCATTATGCTAACAAATGCCCCACTAGAGAGTCGCTTGTTGTGACGGACCCCTCACCCACTGATCCCACGGCTGAGCTTCTGCCAGTCAGCTATGAGGCCGACCAGGAGTTGGCAGAGGAGTTCTTTGATGAGTTGCTTGAGGGAGAGCAGGACGATGTCCCTGGTACTCAGTATCAGGGCGATGCGCAGTTAGGGGTAGTCCGGTGTATCCTTACCCAGCCCCAGGTGAGTGACGACTGGCGTCGTACCACCATCTTTCACACCTTTTGTAGGCTTGGAGGGAAGGCCTGCAAGGTGATCATTGACAGTGGGAGCTGCATTAATGTCATATCCACCGGTACGGTTACTCGTCTTGGATTGACACCTGTGGACCACCCTGCTCCATATCGGGTATCCTGGGTAGATTCTACCTCTATCCCGGTTAGGCTTCGTTGCCTAGTGCCATTGCAGTTTCAGACCTACCATGATGAGATTTGGTGTGACGTGCTACCTATGGAGGTGGGTAGTATTATTCTAGGTAGGCCTTGGCTCTTCGATCGGGATGCCACCCTCCATGGTCGGTCGAACACTTGCATCTTCGACCATGGTGGCCATAGGATCACTCTTCACCCCACCCAGCCTAGGGATCCTGCCGTTCGCGGGCCAGCCGGGCCCAGTACCACGAACACCCCTCGTCAGGGCAAGGCCGACCCTCCTACCCCACCCTTGGTGCCTGCTACTGCCACCTCCACTACCCTCACCCTAGGGGAGCCTTCCACTAGGAAATTGATGGTGATTAGTCCCCGTGAGATGGAGAGAGAGTTCACTAGTGCTAGTCCCCTCTTTGCTGTTGTTGTTCGAGAGGTGAGTGATGTCATCTCAGAGTCCGAGGGTGAGCTAAACCCCGAGTTGGCTGCGATTTTACGCGAGTTTTCTGATATCTTCCCGGAGGACCTCCCTGGAGGCCTTCCACCTATGCGTGACATCCAGCATGAGATCGACCTTGTCCCGGGCTCTTCATTGCCTAACCTCCCTCACTATAGGATGAGCCCTGCGGATCATGCCGAGTTACAGAGGCAGGTCGAGGAGTTGATGAGTAGGGGATCCCTCAGGGACAACAAGAGCCCTTGCGCTGTCCCCGCTTTGCTAGCCCCGAAGAAAGATGGCACATGGAGGATGTGAATCGATAGCCGTGCGATCAATAAGATCACGGTGAAATATCGTTTTCCTATTCCCCGGCTGGATGACTTATTAGATATGATGTCGGGAGCCACTATTTTTTCTAAAATTGATCTTCGAAGTGGCTATCACCAGGTTAGGATCAGGCTTGGGGATGAATGGAAAACTGCATTCAAGACCAAGGATGGTCTGTATGAGTGGTTAGTTATGCCTTTCGGGCTATCTAATGCCCCTAGTACATTCATGCGGTTGATGACCCAGGTCCTGCGACCTATGATAGGGGTCTTTTTGGTCGTCTACTTCGATGACATCCTTATTTATAGCCGCACTAGGGAGCACCACTTAGACCATCTCAGGCAGGTCTACGTTGTTTTGAGGCGAGAGAGCTTATTCGCCAACCCGAAGAAGTGTGCTTTCATGACCGATCAGGTTTCCTTCCTTGGGTTCATAGTGTCTCGAGATGGGGTCTCCGCTGATCCGGAGAAGATTTGTGCCATTCAGGAATGGCCCGAGCCCCGCACCCTCCACGATGTTCGGAGCTTCCATGGCCTAGCGACGTTCTATCATCGCTTCATTCGTGGCTTCAGTTCCATCACTGCCCCGATCACGGATTGCATTAGGAAGGGGGCATTCACATGGACTAAGGCTGCAGCCACGGCCTTTCAGAGCATCAAGGAGCGCATGACCCAGGCACCTGTTCTTACCTTACCTGATTTTTCTAAGGTGTTTGAGGTCACCTGTGACGCTTCTGGAGTGGGCATAGGGGGAGTCTTGAGTCAGGAGTCTCATCCCATTGCCTTTTTCAGCGAGAAGCTGAATGATGCCAAACTGCGGTACTCCACGTATGACAAGGAGTTTTATGCAGTCGTCCAGGCATTGCGACATTGGCGGCACTATCTCCTACACCAGGAGTTTGTGCTCTTTTCTGATCATGAGGCTTTGAGGTTTCTCCACACCCAGAAGAAGCTGAATGCGCGTCATAGTCGGTGGGTGGAGTACCTTCAGGAGTATACCTTTGTGCTTAGGCACAAGGCAGGGGCCGAGAACAAGGTGGCCGACGCGCTGAGTCGGCGAATGATGATGTTGTCCACCATGAGTGTCGAGGTGGTGGGATTGGATAGGCTGAGGGAGGCTTATGTTGACTGCCCGGACTTCGGTACGATTCATGCTGCCCTTCAGTCGGGTCCCTCCCATGAGTATAGTGAGTTTGTCCTTCAGGAGGGTCATTTATTTCGAGGTGGCAGGTTATGCATCCCATGGACGTCTGTTCATGATTTCCTTACTTGGGAGTTGCACGCAGGGGGTCTTGCTGGCCACTTCGGCCGGAACAAGACCATTGAGGCCGTTGAGCACAGGTTCTATTGGCCTAGTTTGAAGAGGGATGTTGCTCGCATAGTGGCTCAGTGCCGCACTTGCGCTATGGCCAAGCAGAGGAAACAGAACACCGACCTTTATACTCCCCTCCCTGTCCCAGACAGTCCATGGCAGGACATTAGCGTGGACTTCGTGTTAGGTTTGCCGCGTACCCTCCATCGGCATGACTCCATTTTTGTGGTGGTAGACAGGTTCTCTAAGATGGCTTTGTTCATTCCCTGTTCCAAGACTTCAGACGCCTCTAGAGTTGCCCGTCTGTTCTTTACTCACTGTGTCTCCAGGTTTGGGCTTCCACGTACTATAGTGTCTGATAGGGATGTGAGCTTTACCAGCTATTTCTGGAAAACCCTATGGCACATGATGGGCACCCAGTTGAAGTTCTCTACCGCCTATCACCCCCAGACCGATGGTCAGATGGAGGTAGTCAATAGGAGTCTAGGGGATCTTCGTAGGTGCTTAGTGCGTGACCGTGTCGGGGATTGGGACTTGGTTCTACCTCTAGCAGAGTTTGCATATAATGACTCGGTCAATAGGTCTACAGGTCTGAGTCCCTTTGAGATTGTTACTGGTCGTAGACCTAGGAAGTCGATAGACTTGGTTCCATCTCCCATCCAGGCCCGTGTTTCGGAGTCAGCTGAGTCCTTTGCAGAGCATATTAGGCAGTTGCATGAGCATGTACGTCGTCATATAGAGGCCAGCAACGCACGTTATAAGGAGTTAGCTGATGCGCATCGACGCACCTGTGAGTTTCGAGAGGGAGAGTACGTCATGATCAGGGTCAGACCTGAACGGTTTCCTTCGGGGGCCGTGAAGAAACTCCAGGCCCGCGGTGCTGGACCCTTTCGAGTCTTGAAGCGAATCGGGTCGAATGCGTATGAGATTGAGCTGCCAGATGACTATGGGATCTGTTCGACGTTCAATGTCTCAGATCTGGTGGCATATCGGGATCCCGCGGTGATTCCCAGTGAGCTTTTTGGGCCCTCCCCTCCTGTTGAGAGTATTACACCTTCTGAGCGTCCACCTCTTCCAGCCCCATTACAGAAACGCGAGCATATAGATTGTATATTGGATGAGCAGGTGACCACGACCAGGAGCGGAGCCTACCAACGCTTCCTAGTGCATTGGAGAGAGCGCCCTGCGATAGACGATGCCTGGATCACACGTGGAGAGCTGGAGAGGATCGACCCGGACCTGCTGGAGCGCTACCTGAGCGACCGTGACCCTTAGTCGACGGGGTCGAGTTCTTCCCACCCGGGGAGAATTGGTGAGGACACGCGCCGCATCACTCGACGGAGCACACGGAGCACGCCAACATCTCTTTGGCTAGGCGACTACGGCATCTATTAGTGGATCTTCCTTCTCACTTGAGGCCATGTTGGGCCTAGGTTTGGTCCCTGTGTGGACACATTATCTAGTTCTTTATATTATCAGACTATGTGTAGAGGGAGTAGTGGGCTGTCTTCTTTTATTATTGGGCTTGGCCTTGGCCCATAATTGGTTGGTCTAGGGTTAGGGTTTGGGGCGCATCCCTCATCCCTCATCCTGGGTGGCTGCGCCACCTTCCCCCCCTTGCCCCCTCCACTTGCCTTTTTGGGCGCCCCCCTTGCCCCATTCCATCTCCCTCCCCTTTCCCCCTTGGGCGCCCCCTTCCCTTTGATCCCTCCTTGATTGGAGGAGGGATGGCCGCACCCCCCCTTAAATGGGGAAGGGCTGGGTCGCACCCCCATTCCATTTGCGCCCCCCCCCCTCCATGTGGCAAGGGTGAAACCCTAGCTTTCCCCCCCCCCCCCCCCGATATAAAGGCTTGTAATTTTTCTTTTGGAATTATTGAATGAAATTGGAAAAGAAATTGCTTGTGCTCTTGAAGGTGGCTGCGCCCCCCTCTGTTCCTCCTTGCTCCTGCGACGGGAGCAAGCCTGGGGTGTGACTCCCCATCCCCTCGGTGCGACGCCGAGGTTCCCCCTCTCTTCTATCTCTTCACAGGTTCAATCTCGTTGCAACCAGATTTTGTCTCCAAGTGCTGCGATGTCCTCCTCTGTTCTTGGCGACTGTGGGCGACCAGCCCATTTTTGGGTGATTCTACTACGAGTCGCCGACGCGTGCGAGGTGGTCTCGCCTCATTCGGAGTTCGGCATCACCCGTGGCGATTTTCTTCGTGAGCGCGCGCAGGACCCCCTCTCCCTGCGTGCCAGGTTCTGTTCGCCCCCTTGCAGAAATCCCACGGGACGGATGTCTGCGAGTTTGGACGTGGGATCTTCACCGGTCGTACCGCTCTTCGTCCTCTGTCCAACGCCGCTGACCACGCCTCGTTCCAACGTCCGAGCTGTTCGTGGCGTCCATTCCCGTGAGGTCGCGCAGGTCTGCCCTGTCCACCCGGCGCCAGGACCACCGGCGGATTCCAGAGCCTACTGCTCTCAGCCACGACCAGATCTGATCGGACCCTTCGATCGGGACCTGCTTCTCTGCTTCCTCTTGGTCCTCCAACAAACGGAGCTCCGTTCGCTCTTCGGATCTAATTCTTCTTAATTTTCCCGCTCGAGCACGCAGTTCTGGGAGCAGAATCCAGTCGCAACTTGCAGGTGCGCCCCCGGCTTTCACGGATGGAATCTACACGCCCCCTTTGGCCGAGACTTCCTCCCATGACCCAGCTATGCGCCATCGCTGACGGCGCCTCATTCGGATGCCGGGTCAGGTCGTGGGAGCTTTCACCGCCGAGTCACGCATTGCTGCGAATCTGCCGACCACTGTTTGGATCCTCCTCGCGGCCAACCCTTCACCGAGTGCTGCCCGTCAGTCCGTACATCGGCAGCCCCGAATCTCTTTGTGTAGCCTGTTATCTCCCTACGAGGAGTGGGCATTTGTGGTTGGGTTGTACTATTGTTCGTCCTTGTGTATCGGGGTTGTCGATCTCGGCCGGGGTTCCTTCCCCACGCCTAGGCGTGGAGGTACGTGCGACGCTCCTCACTGTTGGCATTTTGCTTTACTAGTATACTTTCTAGCATGCCGCGTGAAGTGTGTATAAGTTCCTAGCTATTTTGCTATTCACCGCGTGGTTGAGAGTTGAGAGTACCCATTCCGTAGCCCTAGTCGAGCGCCGAGCTCGGACTAGATTCCCATAGACGCACGGCGGCTTCTTAGTCGCTGAGATCCCCGCACTTCCCTCATAGGGACGGTCGTTGGGCTTGGATTTCTTGTTGAGAGACGCCTCCACCCGGAGGAACGGCACGGAGGTCAGCCGCCCGGCTTACCTTTGGCGTGCGAGTGCTGGCCGCACTTGTTGCATTCGTAGGTCTTAGCCCATTTCAGTCCTGTCCCGCATCAGAGAATAGATTCCAAAACAAAGATGTGTACAGAGATAGCTGGCTACAGGCCTAGGATGTGGGTCAGGCGATGCCCATGGTTGGGGCGAACCCGAGGTCCGAGCGTGACTCACGACGGTCTTATCGATGTTCCAATGCGTAGGGTTCGGGGAGGACGAGAGCCGCCTCATTCCATTCGGATTTTGTCGATCATACACGAACCATTTTATGTTAGGACAAAGGTCCATATAGAAAGCAAGACGGTGACGGGAGCGAATCCGTGCAAATGTCTGCCGTGAGTCCGGCAAGTTTAATGCAAGCGCGGGATTAGATCCCGGTATATATGTCGGCCACTAACGGACCATTCATTATTCGGACGGAAGTCCGTAGTAGTAGCGTCGAGGACGACGATAAAACCGTACGGATGTCTGCCATAGGTACGGCAAGTTTAATGTAGGTGCGAGATTAGATCCCGGCATATATGTCGATCACTAACGGACCATTCATTATTCGGACGGAAGTCCGTATTAGTAGCATCGAGGAGGACGATAAAACCGTACGGATGTATGCCGTAGGTACGGCAAGTTTAATGTGGGTGCGGGATTAGATCCCGGCATATATGTCGGTCACTAACGGACCATTTCTTATTCGGACAGAAGTCCGTGTTTGTAACATAAAAGACGGTGACAAAACCGTACGAATGTCTGCCATGAGTATGGCAAGTTTAATGCAGGGGCGGTATTAAATCCCAGTATATATATGTCAGTCATTAACAGACCATTTCTTATTCGGACAGAAGTCCGTGTTCGCAACATAAAAGACGGTGACAAAATCGTACGAATGTCTGCCGTAGATACGGCAAGGTTAATGTGGATGCGGGATTGGATCCCGACGGATGTGAGTCAAGCTGATGATCTATTGGCCCGAGGTGGTTGCGGACTATGGCCATTCGGGGTTTCCAAGGACCATGTCTGATGCCACGGGGCGTCATTGCTTTTCTCTTCACGCACAGTCCGGGGAAGTGAGTCGTTAAGTGTGAAGCCCGAACTCGCCAACGTGCGGCCTCTTACGCGGATCGACCTGCGCGGTCAGGTCGCGGGGTTCGACCTGCCCGGTCAGGTCGCGGTGGTCAAGGGGGCAGTGCCCCCGGAACAAAATTTGATTATAGAAAGAGTGATGGCGTTTGTTTCCTTTTTTTTTATTAAGATTGATCCCTTTTTCATTTTTTTAGTTTTGAATATTTCTCCCTTTTTTATTGGCTACTTATCCTTTTTTGTGTTAAGGAGGCGCGCCGGTTTAGGGGGACACTAGGGGCGCGCCGGTTTAGCATGATACAAAGGAGGGCGCACCGGAATTAGAGGTGTAAGGGGCGCACCGGTTCAAGGCCAAGGGAGGGGGCGCGCCGGTTTAAGGTAATGCCAAGGAGGGAGAGGGGGCTCGCCAGAATAGCCTAAGAAGGGGAGGCACGCCGGTTTGGGCTCCAAATAGGAATGGGAGGGGGCACTATTCATCTCAGGAATTCCAAAGTGGATTTGAGTGTGGGGCTAAACCGACGTGGGGGGGTAGCGCGCCGGATTAGCCCACGCCAGATTAGGGCGCGTCGAGTTAAGCTTCTATGAGGTTTTCTTTTATTCTGTTGGCTCTGTTTCTTGTTTCTTTCAGCTGCAAGTTAATATGTTGATTGATTTATTCATCTTATTGATGGATTAAGCTTGTGGAAAGAGAGTTTAAGTATTTTAATTATTTGTTAGGGTGAATTAGCCTGAGGATTCAAGTGTTTCGTTAGAAGAGTTTGTGCAGGAACTCAGAGATTTAGCTTGATTCAGGGGCTTAGTTTGTTTGTCTGTCTGTTCTTACGTATTCTTTGTTCTTACGTGTTCTTCCTCTAGCAAAATTTGGGCAGCACCTCCCCCAGACTGAGGCTTGCTAGAGACAAATAGGGGAACACCAAACGGATTGCTCCGGGGTGAACCTCAAATCCAGACCTCACGGCGGTCCGATAACCCAAATGTGAGTGTGGAAAAGCTCGAGGACTAGCCTTCAAGAGCTCCCACGGCTCACGGATGATGGTTTCATGAAGCGGGGCAAATGTATGCCACGAAGGGCCATGAATGTTCATCCTCATGTGGGTTCCTTCGAAGGCCATGCCACGGAGAGGCATGCTTCAAAGACCCTAGATGCATGGAAGATAGGGAGAAAACGGGGGACGGGAGCTAAAGCCAAGAACCGTGCTTGCCGACAGACTTCCTTTTATTCATCCACAAGAAGGGGAAGGTCGAAATACAAAAGGGGGATCTACCCTAGGGCAGAGAGAAATACATTTAGGGGGAAAGAAGAGGAGATACATCAATGGGAGAGGGGGAACAGAGCACAAGCTCCCCCCCCTCCGAGCTCACCTCTCACTCTCTCTCTCTTCTCTTCTCTTCTCTAGCATGGGGACAAAGCTTCTTCTTCTCTTCGGGTGGCCCTCTCTTCTCTTTTTCCATCGCCCTTCGGGGGTTCGAGAGAGATGCTCCGTGGAACAGGCAGAGTATATATAGAATGGGTTGTCCTTTCTTTGCTCGAACGGAAGAAAAACTCCCGCCACTTCATTCGTCTGCGGTGGCATCCAGTGGTTGGTGCCGTAAACTATTGTTCGTCTGAGGATAGACATTTACGGATTTGCCGAAAGATCTTCTGCTGCTGTCGATGCGGGTTGCTGCCATCGCTGCCGCTTCGCTATCGAACGAAGGAGGAGACACGACTTTGAGCATTGAATGTCCTCTGATGTGAAACAGAGCACCGGAGTTATGACGGGATGGGTTGGTTGCGCTCCGTATGGGCATTTCGAAGGAGGATAACTTGTTTGAATCACCTAATCCGGCGCAGGGGAATAGTAACCGTGCCAGAATAGCATTTTTGTTGCCTTCAAAATGAGCGCGCCGGATTAAGGCAACAGCAAGGGCAAAGGGGAAATGGGGCGCGCCGGTTTTAGGGGCGTCGGATTAGGATGTTGAAGGGGCGCGCCAGTTTAGAGCGCGCCGGTTTAAGGCCCTTCGCACCGTTTTAAGCACCAAACGGATTCTTTTCGAAGTCGCGGCTGTTTATATGAACGTTGGCACTCCCGGAATGTTTTAGTTGTGATACATGGCCTCCGCAATGTCCCGTTCGTAGCTTCTGGGGCTCGGTCCGAGGCTTTGCGTGACTTTTAGCATTTGCCGAGACTGTGCCGGAGTTCCCGGCTTTTCTTTGATTCAACTCTCGGCATGGCCGGTCATAGAATTATGGTCGTATCTTCTGCCTGGGGGCTTCCGTAATGAATGGTGGTCCACCAGGCACGTTCTCGTCCTGACCGGGTGAGGTATGGGTCTGTTTGGCCCTCTCGTCTTCGACTCGCGTGCGGACGCGAATGCCATATGATCGTCACCGTCATTTTTTGACGTCCACAGGGAGTCTTGTTTGAAATCTCAAATGCTTGATCTTCTGCTTGGATCTATTTCTTGCCACTTACTTTTGTTCACTCTCTCAAATTGGTAACCATATGGAATCACCCTCTACCTGATACTTTGCTGAACTTTCTTGAAAATCTCTTGGGATCTGTTAAGTTTCATACCTGACCACCTTGACTGTCACGCCCCGAGTGCGGAAGCAACCCTGGGAGAACGTGACGAGTTTATATCAATCGTGTCAATCAGAGCAAGTAGAATTTCTACATCATAACAGAGTGCACAATAAGACAAGAATTTTAAAACATAACCAAGTACTGATACCATTGATAACAACTTAACCGTTAAACAAAGTCACATAACTCCAAGACTTAACATTACTAATCAGGCCCACAAGCCTTAAATGTTACAACTCTTGAAATAACATAAGTTCTAACGACAAGACTCCAAGAATAAACTCAGGACGACTCGACACGATAAGGTGTAGTAGCATGATGCTTGCAGATTCTACGCTCGTCACTCTTGCTCCTGCCCATCCGAGTCAGAGTCAGGGTCCATATTACCTGAAAGGTTTGGGGAAAAGAACTTGATGAGTGAACGCTCAGTAGGAATTATCTCTCAAGAACTAGCAATTGGTTTAAGTAATTACCTCTTCCAAATGAAAATGCAAGTCTAGCATGTCAATCATGTAAAATAGAACGATACGGAATTGAACATTGTACTATTGATCCAAGATAGGGAATTTCAAATATTTGAACGAGTACCAAGTATATCAATAAAGTTTTTTTTTTCATGTCATAAGGTAATGGCTATTAACAAGCAAGTACTTTGCCCATTCCGGGACACACAAGTCGTGTCAAGTCAATCAAGTCAAGCACGTGAGAGAGAGAGGGATAGTGGGGTGTCGTAGATTCAAGCAAGTACTTCGGTGCAATGCCACACCGTGATCAATATAACTCCCATGGGTACAAGTACTTTCGGGTGCTCCTCCCAGGACTAGATCGGGCCCTATATGCGCGGACATTGTTACATGTAATATCTAGACAACCACTTTAGTGATAGCCATGGAATTCCAAGAACAAACTCATGTAGGATATCAAGGTAGATTCGTGGATAGGTTCCACAGAATTCAAGGAAGAACATTAGATGGATAGTGTCAAAACCAACGAGAACCATAACATGTCGATAACCTGGGTAGAATTGGTACCTTAATGAGGTAGCCGTGATAACTTGAGTGGATGACTAAACCCGTCACCAATCAAGGGACATGAATCAAGCTGAGAGATTGACCCCGTCTATAAGGGACTCAATCCAAGACACCACCTAGTGGAATATCATCATTCCACCGGCTAGGATTATTCTCTCATGGACGAAGATGGCACCATGAGAGGGCCGATTTACCACATGACGTGGTAATCAAAAAGGTACAAGGTGTTTAAGATACAACCAGCTCAGTCGGCCTTGAGGGAATCCAAGGCTACGATGAGACTTACGGAGGTCCCAATGACTAACTTACCGATCCAAAGGAACGGAATGTCCAATGGAGGGCTTGTATGTCACCGAGAGTTGAAGGGGTAATCGACAAAACGCCAAGAAAAAATGTGGGACTATACTCACGGATTGGAGCATAGTGCTATATATATATATAAATCCATGGTTACAGGAAAATCAGAAGACAGGAAATTGGCGCCTTAGCCAAATACTTCATTTTATTAAGTAACGCCCTGGTCAGGGGCGTTATTTCACAAATTGAAGACTCTGTAAAGAGTCGTCAATTTTCAATCTAGATATATGCATTAAAATAATCAAAATTTCAGGATTTATTAAATGGCGACTTGTTAGCTGTCACCTTCTATGCATATAGCGCCCTTGACAGGGGCGTCACATGTAAGAGAAACGACATGGTGCAAGTCGTCATTTTCCTTTTTACCACATTTGCATTACGAACAGTGGCATTTTCCAATATATAAAGAAATTTATGACAACAAGTATATGGATAGGTCAAGAAAAATAGCAGGATTCCAAAACTATGATCATGCATTAAATCAGATTATTAGTTATACAGATATTAAATTTTTAACATGCATAATTATTAAATCATACAATAATTGACGACCGTGCATTTGGTCGTCAGAAAGAATTAGCGCCCTAGTAAGGGTCGCTACTTACAAAAAATTTAGAAATTCATCAAAACTCAGCGAGAACTATATGCATGATATATAGGGTTCTTGAGAAAAAAACCTACAATACAACCATGATTTATCTTTGTTTGGGCTACGAAACTTGAGAGAACCTACCTTTGTTGAAGATTAAATGGTGAACAGGACGAAGAACTGATACTCTGTTCAAAATAGAGTATGGCGATGGCTTGCAGGATGCCTGCGGGATGAAGAATAAACTCTTCCTTGTGCAGGCACTCAGCAGGATGAAGATGGAGGGGAAGCAGAGGATGATGTCAGTCGCCCCTTCAAACGTAGCAGGAGGAAGATGGACGCAGCAGCGAAGAAGGAAGCTCCTGTGGCAGCAACTTTCTTCAAGCAGAGGAAGAAGCTCCCCCCCTTCGAATAGCAACCAGCGTCGGCATGTTAGAGGGGGTATGCTTATATATATAGGAGTACGGGGTTTCCATTTGGGTCGAAGGTTACTAACGGAAGGGTTTAATGACTACCCATGTTTTGCCAAAATCCAACTATTTTAACAGCCGCCTGCCAAATGTTGTGAGTGAAACCCTAATTGTTTCCCATGCATGGTCGAACCTGCATATTGGGCTGTTGGGTTACGTGGGTTTGGGTTTGTTTATATATGGTGTATATATGTGGGTTAGTTGTGCATAAAGTGTGTGTGTGAGCGGGAACCCATTCATTTATGTATTTCCTTAGTTAGGCTTTTATATAATTGGAAAAGATAATATATGTGTTAAAGCCCATTAAATGTGTTGTACAACTTGATTATTTCTATTTGGCCTTCTTATGCAAGTTTTAATTCATTTTTGAATATATTTATTCTTGATTATTTATCCGGGGTCTTACATTGACTGTCTTCACTGCCTTATTTGTCACCCATCTAAAGAACACCCAAAATTCAGAAGGATTCCAATTTGTGTACTATGATCATAAATCTGATTATTCTTGTTTATGAATCTTCTATTATACATGATTATGATGTCCCAAAATAATTTGCTGGTTTGATTTTAATGATTTCCTTGAGTTTAAAGATAAATGCCTTGAAAAGAATCTGTATTCAGTTTAATAGGTCCTAACCAGCTTTCACATTGTTGTGTCTTGTTAAATCTTCTTGAATCTAAAAATCTAGAATTATGATTGCCTTTGGTTGAGATACTTGGATAGAGTATTATTTTTAAACATAGAACAATCTGAAAACTCTAAGGGCAGCTTGATAAAATTGTATCTCAATGCTCATGGTAGAGCAATGACAAAGGCTACGTTGAGACACTAAGCCCTCCATCAAAGAAATGGAGTGGACCTAGTCATGAGGTGTCCTTGCTATCTCTGTTCAAATTGAAGCAAGATAGTTAGTCTCACTGAGTAACTAGGGGTACTGGCGTCTGATCAACGTATACCCTTAAGTCAAAAGGTGTTGACTACACTTGATTGCTCTTAAAAATTATTCTGAGCCAAAAAAAAAATTTGATATTGTGACCAAAGGTCAAGCAAATGTGCTGAAACCCTGAGAACCTGAACAGAACTATTTTTGTGTTTAACTTCAATACTATTTTTGAGTAACTCCTAGAGGTGCCATTAGTTTATATGAGTAACATAATAGGAGGTTAACAGGGCTCCATTATGGAAAATTGGTTCATCTTGTTGGGTTCGGTGCAAGTATTCAGAGGGGGGGTGAATGAATATAGCCTATAAAAATTTCGCCCAATTAACAACTAGAATGCTAACAAGATATAGCTCAAACAAAATTTCACTCTCTAGACAAATTAAAACACTCTAAGAAAACTAATTAGCTCTTCTGCTCAACCAGAAACCAAATACTCAGAGCGCCCCTATGCAATCATCTAGCGGAAGCACAAATAGACAAAAACAAACCACAATGCACACGGGGTTTTTAGGTGGTTCGGTCCTCCAGACCTACATCCACCCCACACTCAACCCGAGTGTGGCTTACTGCTGTCTCACAGCTTGAACCGCTGGGCATCACAGCTTGCCTACAATCCGTTGGGCAACACAGCTTGCCGTCCGAGGAATCCTCCTCGCCCACTGAGCAACATAGCTTGCTGTCCAGTGGAATCCACCACTGCAAATCGCTGGGGATTACAGCTTACCCGTCCAGAGGCGGCACCTCTGCAAACCGCTGGGTAATACAACTTGGCCGTCCAGTGGAATCCTCCACTATAAATGCTGACTAACAGCTTGAATAAAGGTATAAAATGAAAACACAAAGGGGAACAAAACAGCACTGGAAAGCTGTAAAGAAATGAAGCACAAATGTGGCTCTCTACAAGAGCAGACTGGCCTGGATTTGATCCACGGTCCAGTTGAGACAATCTTCAGCTGATCTCTTCTTCTCAACTCTCGATCTCTCTTTCTCTTTCTTTTTCTTCTTCTTCTCTGCTCTCTGTCTCTCTTTCTTTTCTTCACTATTTTCTTCTTCTCTTCTACTAGATCGAAGTCTCTACACTCTGCTCTTTTGCTATTGCTGCTTCTACTTCTTCTATTTCGATCAACCTCCTTCAGACAACGGAGACTACCCTTTATAGCAGCTCGAGTAGGGGCAGCACTGGGCGTGTGTGGCCTCCACAGCTCCCGCCCAATCGACTCTGTCACGTGTCAGCATCTCAGCTCCTTGGATCACGTGCCAGACACCTGCAAGACAAATGAGGAGTTCAGTCGATTAACAAAATCAACTGAAGACAGTGTATAGACTTTATAACTCATACTGTAAAATGCAATGTATAGACATGAAATGAACGCTGCATGATCTAGCCTAACCAATGTATAGACATTACAATGCTCATCCACTGAATAGACTTCACAGTGCTCAATCAGACTTCACGATGCTCAATCAGACTTCACGATGCTCAATCACCCTTGAAGATGTGAGCGAGATAGTGTATGGACTTGGCCCTTGAAGGATGTACAGACTCGAAGCAAATGTAAAGCCAATGTACAGACTTGCCACCTACCAATGTATAGACTTGGTGGAAGTCATGCA
Organism: Amorphophallus konjac; assembly: GCA_022559845.1. Classification (NCBI taxonomy): domain Eukaryota; kingdom Viridiplantae; phylum Streptophyta; class Magnoliopsida; order Alismatales; family Araceae; genus Amorphophallus; species Amorphophallus konjac. The sequence goes on along the minus strand of CM040122.1, from coordinate 267,161,270 downwards.
ATGTACAGACTTCACGATGAAAGCATGAACAGTCCGATGTATGGACTTGACTTCGAGTATGCTACAGTCCAGTGTGTGGACTTTGAGTGTTGAGGCATGAACAGTGCAATGTATACACTTCAGCTAAGCAAGCTTCAGTGAATGTATGGATTTTATGAACGATGCAAACAGCTCTGTATACACTTGACGTAATGCATGCCGATGTACAGACTTCAGTTGAAGCCAACCGAAGAGTGTATAGACTTGTGAGATGCATAGACCACAGCGATGTGTGGACTTCACCAAGACACTACATGAACAGTCCGATGTATGGACTTGGCAAGCCTAAGACGCTGAATGAGATGGTGGGGTCTGTATAGACTTTGCTCAAAACCTTAGACGCTAGCAGAGACGGACCGATGTACAGACTTTAAACGCAATGTATGGTCATTGCATAGATGATGCATGAGACACAGACACTGTGCATGAACTGTGTAGTGTATAGACTTATGGACTTTGAGTGCGTGCATATACAGTGCAAATGTATAGACTTAATGTAATGCACTGGCTGTACATGCTTGAATGAGACGCTGCATGAGACGATGCAGCTATAGTGATGTACAGACTTTGCCTAACGCAGTCCGTTGTACATACTTCCAATGCAATGCAATGTACACACTTCAGCTAAGCAATCTTCACGAAATATATCAGTTATATGCATACACCATAGAGTATATCAGTTATAAACATCTCATGCATTCTCCACAGAACATAATGAGTGATATGCATTCAAATCAACATGCCATCATCATAACATGCCATCATCATATAAAGGACATTTCATGACACTGTCTAAACAATATCCAAAGCACTCATTGTGTTGCAATCATCAAAACAAAACAACATTGCTATCATCAAATCAACATAGCACATGCTTGTGCCTAAGGGGCACAACACATCTCTATTAAACAAGAATGCAGTTCTTTCTTTTAAAAGAAGTTTCATTGATAAACTCTGAATTTATTAGATTTGAACCATGCATATAAATAAGGAACTGCTCATAACTCTTTTATAATGATGGAGTCTGAACTTGAATTGATTATGATTTATGAAATTAGTATCTGATTGAGAATCCCTTGAATCCTATCTGCTAAATTGGGCCTATCTGAAAATCCATTCTGTCTGTTTGCCTTTGGTGCTGATACTTCTTTTTGTCTCCATATCTCATTTCTACTCTCAAACCTTTCTTTTTGATGTTGTCAAAGGGGGAGAATAGTTTGTGAGTACGTCTGTTCTGTCAGTCATTGGGGTCATGAGTGGAGATTATGCATGATGCATGTTGTGTCCTTTATATGCTACATTGCTAAGGGGAGTTAGTTGTTTGATTGAAATGACTTGTAATAACTCATAGTTTTGCCATCATCAAAAAGGGAGAGATTGTTGTATCCCTGTATTTTGATGCTGTCAAAACCATGAATCATGTATACTCTTTAAATTGTTTTTGATTGAGTTGTTTAAGTGTTTAAATTGCCATGTTGCACAAAGAACAAGATAAAGGCTAGTCAAATTCAAAAGTCAACGCACAGTCAACAAGAAAAGTCAACATGGTCAATGAAGTCAATGCACAGTCAATGGAATTGCCAATAGTCTTGGTTGGCAAGTCAAAGTCAAGATAGTGCAAGCTGATAGCTAAGGTCGGTGCAGCTTCTGTGGTTGATGAAGTAAGGTCGATGCATGTACTGTTCATATGGAGAGCCAAGGTCGATGCTACTTCAATCTGCACGCAACCAAGGTCGATGCTACCTCAGTTACTGTAGAACCAAAGTCGATGCACCCTTGTGACTTCAACAAGCAAGGTTAGTGCAGTCTTTTGATTTTAACGGCAGATGAGGTCGGTGCAAGTTTCAACTTCAAAGGGACACAATTGGTGCAAGTTTCAACTTCAAAGGGACACAGTCGGTGCTAACTCTATTGCCAGAGGAATGAAGGTTGATGCTAGTTTACTGGGGACTAAAGAACGTCGATGCAGTTACTGTACAAGTCGATGCTAGTCCTGCTCTCCAACAAACAAAGGTCGGTGCTATCACTGCTCACACCCTCTCACAGGTCAGTGGACCTTTTGGTATTTGGCAAACAAAGGTCGGTGCTGGTTTTGAAGTCTGTGCACATATGGAAACTAGGTCCATGCACATATGTATCAAGGTCTGTGCACATGAAGTCTTGAAGCTGTCAAGGTCTGTGCACATGCGATATAAGGTCTATGCTACCTTTGTCAGAGAACAACGAAGGTCGATGCTAGTTCTGCCCAGTTTTGATTTCTAGTGTCTGAGGTCGAAGCTACTTCAGCTCTATAGTAACTAAGGTCGACGTCAGTTTTGATCGTAAGTGCCTGAGGTCGATGCTCATTCTGGTTCGATGTACAAGGTTGGTACATATATGCTTTTAAGGTCGATGCTCATTCTGATTCAGTATACAAGGTCTGTACACTTCACTGTTCAAGGTCTGCACACTTCACTGTTCAAGGTCAGTACACATTACTGTTTAAAGTCGATGCACTTTTGGGCCTTAAGCAAATCAAGAGGTGTTTGAAGAAATGCCTGAGTGAACTATTGGGTAGCAGCGGTACTTAAGTGAATTTGTGCAAACTCTACGGAGGCACATGACTGGGTATAAGAAGACAAGTGAGACCAATCATTGGTACAACAGTGATGGGCATGTGATCCAAGGCTAAGGTTAGAAGAACATTCTCGTCCCTGCCACGTGGACCAATAGGATATCCCTAGGTTACTTTTCTACCTCATCCATTCGGAGGCTCTGTCTATAAAAAGACTGTCTCATCCTTTGATGAAAAGGGGCTGAAGGGCTGTAGAAGGCGGCAGAAAGTGCAAGGGCTCCTGTGAGCGAAGGTTCCATTTGAAAGAGAGAGCTGTGCAGAAGAAGAAAAAGAGAGTGAGAGCTGAGAAATGAAGAGAGCAGGAGAGAAATACAGAGTATCGTAAACGTGAGAAGAAGAAGAGAAAGAGAGAGCCCGTGGGGTAAATGTGTGCAGCATAGTTCTGAGTGAAGTTCTGGGTGTTCTTTCTTGGCTTCTGGATCAAATCCAAGCCATCATGGTTTTCATTTTCATAGCTACTGTTGCTATAGTTCCAGTTACTTTTGTCTTCCATTTTTCCTTTGATTTCTTTCATCAAGCTGTTAGTCAGCGTGTAGCAAGCTGTGAGGCTCAGCTGTTGAGGATTTGTTCCTCGGTTAGCAAAGCTGTAAGGCTCAGCGTGTAGCAAGCTGTGAGGCTCAGTTGTTGGGGATTTGTTCCTCTGTTAGCAAGCTGTGATGTTCAGCGTTTCAAGCTGTTTGTCAGAGTAAGCCTCACTCAGGTTTGAGTGGGGGATGGACGTAGGTCTGTGGTAGGTGACCGCACCATCTAAAAACTCTGTGTGCCCGTGGTTTGTGAATGTGTGTGACTCCATGTCTTCTATCTCTTTCACAGGATGTGTTAGTTTGTTTTATTGAGCGCTATCTGGTTAATACTTGTTCTCCTTGATTTATTGATCTGAGATAAGTTTTCTATTCTTATCAGAAGATAAATCTGTCTGCACACCCTCTAAGCATTGATTCGTGTGCTGAGAGATTTGCCCCATTCAGTGTGTTAAACGTGTCCAATGTTATTTTAGTCTGTGAGCATGCTAAGTGTTTGGTTTTGATAAGAGCAGAATTACTCCTAGAGTTTGAGCTATTCATTCTTCATCTTTAATTGAGTGTCCCTAACTTGATCGAGTTTCTAATTCCACAATAATTTTTTAAAGGGGATTCATTCACCCCCCCTCTAAATCCGAGCCTTGCATCCTAACATTATGATGTAATCTTAGGTGATGACTGGTTGGCCAAGTATAATGCTAAGGTAGATTGCAAGCAAGGTAGTGTAACCTTTGGTGAACCGGGATACCCTGAACTGTCTTTCTCTAGAAACTGTCATCCTAGACACCCTCTTCTCATCTCTGCCCTTCAAGCTCGAAAAATGATGAAGAAAGGATGTGTTGCATTTTTTGCTTCTGTCCTTATAACTGAACCCATGAAACCCATTGTAGAAGAAATACCTGTTGTTAGGGAATATCCTGATGTATTTCCTGAGGAATTACCTGGCATACCACTTGAGAGAGAAGTTTTATTCTCAATCGATTTGATACCAGGAGTAGCCCCTGTATCCAAAACTCCTTTTAGAATGTCACCTACTGAGCTGAAGGAACTAAAAGAACAACTGATGGAATTATTAGAGAAGGGATTCATCAGACCTAGTACGTCACCTTGGGGATCACATGTTCTTTTTATGAAGAAGAAGGATGGATCTATGAGGTTATGTATTGACTATAGGCAGTTGAACCAATTGACTATCAAGAATAAGTACTCTCTGCCAAGAATTGATGAACTATTGACTAAGATCTCTTGAGCTCATTATTTCTCTAAGATTGGCCTCATGTCGGGTTATCATCAACTGAGAATCAAGGAAGAAGATATTTATAAGACAACATTCAGGAGTAGATATGGACACTATGAATTTGTTGTCATGCCTTTTGGGCTGACTAATGCACCTGCAGCCTTTATGCAACTTATGAATAGTGTGTTACGACCCTATTTAGATCAATTTGTGGTGGTATTTATTGATGATATATTGATCTACTCCAAAACCAAGGAAGAACATGAAGCACATTTGAGGATTGCCTTGCACATATTAAAAGAGAATCAATTATATGCTAAATTGAGCAAATGTGAGTTCTGGTTAGAAGAAATTTCATTTCTCGATCATGTGATATCTAAGGAAGGTATTTCTGTTGACCCTTCAAAGGTAGAAGCTGTCAATAATTGGGAAAGGCCTACAAATGTGACCAAAATCTGAAGTTTTCTAGGATTGGCCAGTTACTATAGGAGATTCATCAAAGACTTCTCTAAAATTGTTGTGCCATTGACTAGACTAACAAGGAAGGAAAATTCTTTTGTATGGGCTGAGGAATGTGAGAAGAGTTTTCAAACTCTAAAGGAGTGCTTGACAACTGCACATGTTCTTACTCTGCCTATTGCGGGAGGAGGATTCGAGGTATATGCCGATACTTCGGGAATTGGCCTAGGTTGTGTATTAATGCAACAAGGCAAGGTGATAGCTTATGCATCTAGGCAACTGAAGACCCACGAAGTTAATTACCCTGTGCATGATCTAGAATTAGCTGCAGTAGTCCTTGCTCTTAAGATATGGAGGCATTATTTATATGGTGAGCAGTTCATTATCTATTCTGACCATAAGAGTTTAAAATATCTATTTTCTCAGAAGGAGCTCAACATGAGACACAGAAGATGGTTAGAATATTTGAAAGATTTTGACTTTTCTATTCAATACCATCCTAGAAAAGATAATGTTGTGGCTGATGCTCTTAGTAGAAAGCTGAGAGCTCTATTATCAAGTTTGATGATTAATGAATGGCGATTGCTGGAGTAATTTACAAGATTAAATTTAAATGTGGAACCAAAGGAGGAACAAGTCTTGATTGCCAGTATAAGGGTACAGCCTGATATGTTCTCTAAAATAAAAGAGCAACAAGGTAACGATCCTTTATTAGTTAAAATTACTGGAAATTTGAGCCAAAGGCCTGATTTTCAATTGACTAATGATGGGAGATTATTATTTCGAGGAAGAACTTGTGTGCCTAATAGTGACAAAATCAATAAGAAGATAATGAAGAAGCGCACCAATCTAGATATACTATTCATCCACGAGCCACTAAAATGTACCAAGATTTGAAAGAAACTTTTGGTGGTCAAATATGAAAAGAGAAGTGGCTGAGTTTGTGAGCCATTGCTTGGCATGTCAATAAGTAAAGGCAGAACATCTCAGACCTGCTGGTAAATTGAAACCTCTGGAAATACCCGAGTGGAAGTGGGAAAGCATTGGTATGGATTTCATTCTAGGATTGCCCAAAACTAAGGGAGGACTTGATACAATCTGGGTAATAGTGGACCGATTAACCAAGTCTGCTCACTTCCTACCCATCAAAAGTAAGTGGACGGTGGATATACTGGCAGCTTTATACATTATGGAAGTGGTAAGATTTCATGGCATTCCTTCATCTATAATTTATGATAGAGATCCTAGATTTACTTCTCACTTTTGGAAGGGATTGCAATCTTCACTAGGAATGAGATAAAATTTTAGTATAACTTTTCACCCTCAGAGAGATGATCAGATAGAAAGAACTAATCAAATCATATAGGACATGATTAGAGCGTGCATGATAGATTTTGTTGGTACTTGGCATGAACATTTAGCATTGATTGAGTTCTCCTACAATAATAGCTACCAATCAAGTATTTAAATGGCACCTTTTGAAGATTTATATGGTAGAAGTTGTAGATCACCCATATGCTGGGATGAGATTGGGGAGAAGTAGTTAGTAGGTCCTGATATGATTCAAGATACTACTCGAAATAATCAGATGATTAGGGACCGACTAAAAATTACCCAATCTTAACAAAAGAGTTATGTTGATAATAGAAGAAGAGATTTAAAATTTCAAATCAGTGACCATGTCTTCTTGAAGGTATCACGTACTCGAGGAATCCAAAGATTCGGAGTCAAAGGAAAGTTAAGTCCGAGATTTATTGGTCATTTTGAGATCCTTGATAGAGTTGGAGAAGTAGCATACAGACTAGCTTTACGCCCGAAGTTAGCAGGAGTGCATGATGTTTTTCATGTGTCAATGCTGAGGAGGTATGTCTATGATCCTTCACATGTGATCCAATATGATGATCTAGTACTGCAAAGGGATTTAACTTATGAAGAGAAACCCATCAAGATACTAGACCAAAAATTACATCAACTAAGGAATAGAGCAATATCAATGGTTAAAATCTAATGGAGCCGTCGTAGACAAGAGGAAGCCACTTGGGAATTGGAGGATGCGATTAAAAAGAAGTATCCAGAATTATTTTCAGGTTATTTTTGTTAGAACTTCTCTTATTTTGTAATGAATCCTGTGAATTTGGAGGACCAAATTTATTTTAAGTGGGGGAGGATGTAGCAACTCGACATTTTTATATGCATTTATAAGCAAAAAAAAAAATAATGAAAGAGAAAATAAAATAAATTATGAATATTTTTCGTTATGTCTTTAAAAGTATAGAATACATAAATATGAACCATATCCCACTTGTTAACACAAATGACGAGATTCACAGCACGATTCTGAGAAGGCGAAGACGTCAGTACTGTAACATTACTGTAGCATCCGATTTAAGATAAAATTATTAGCATTAATCTAATCCTAATTAATGGTTGAGGTCATTCTTACATCATTGAATAAATGAGGTCATCGATTATGTCATAAAGGGGGAATTTATTTTAACATTCACATGTTGGAATTAATTTTCAACATAAGTTGGTGTAATAGTAACAAAGTTGGTGTAATAATAACATAAGTTGGTGTAATAGAGGTCATTGATTATGTCATAAAGGGGGGATTTATTTCAACATTCACATGTTGGAATTAATTTTCAACATAAGTTGGTGTAATAGTAACAAAGTTGGTGTAATAGTAACATAAGTTGGTGTAATAGTAACAAAGTTGGTGTAATAGTAACAACGTTGGTGTAATAGTAACACGGTTGGTAAAATAGGAAAATTAGGTGGTGGATTTTGGCCTGTATATAGGGCTGAGATCTTCCCTACTCAAAGTACAAATCTATTGGGAGGAATTACTGGTTGGAGAGAGGGAGAAAGCTCGAAGTTGGAGGAGTGTTCGAAAGCGTTCTTCGTTCTTAAACTTCTTCTTCTTTGATCTTCAACTAAGTAGGTTTTCTCTTAGGCAAAAACTTAAGTAGATCTCCATATATGTTTCTTTGCATGAGTATTTCGATTCTATGTAAATTTTTCATGATCATGTATTTATGGCTTATTTTACGATTTAAAGTTCAAAAATGAGAGTTTTCATTATCATAACGTGTTTCAATAACGTGGATCACATATGGACCATGATTTGAATACGGTAACCACGCCCGATTTACCTCGTTTATGTGCGTTATTTCAAAACTTAAATATTGAGTTTTAAAATCATGTTCTTGCCTTAAGAATACTATTAATAAAGAATGACTAGGTGAATGAACTCGTAAAGCTATCCTTAATTTTCAAACAACTATGCTCTAATTTTCGTACAATTCCTATACATGATTGACCCTATCTCTTTTATCTACGCTCTATCTGAAAGCTTGACATATCCTTTCAACTTCTCTTCATACATGAACATATTATGCAATTAGAAGCTTGGCATCTTTTTTTCAATGTCTTTTCCTTCATTGAAATTCTTTCACAAATGAACATGTTAGAATATACAAGAATGATTTCCGTTCGATTTATGTATTTTCATGTCTCCAAAAAATCATGTAGCTAGCAAGTTCACCAAGAAGAACCGGTGTCTAAGGCTAGAGGTCCACGGGCAAACGCTTTAAGTGGATAAGTTATTACTTAATTAGGACCTCGTGAATACGAGGGGAGCCTCCCACTGTCCCACCTCTTACCTGGCCGCGTTTTCTTTGGTTTTCTACTAATTACCCGACTGAGAAAAAAAACTTGATCTAAACTTATTTTACAAGATTTTTCGCGAGAGTTGATCGCGCCTTGACCAGTAATTCATTCTCTTTATTGTCTTAATATCGTTAAACATGATGCCTTAAATCATCCTTGAACTTCTCTTGTAAACTTCATTTATTTTTCATACTACATGCCCTTTCTTCATACTACTTGTCCTTAAAAATGAAAATTTTGCTAGATCTGTACTTTAGTCATAAACTATCATTTGAGAGTGTAGGAGCTAAGTGCCATGCGGGACAAAGTGCTACGTTTTGGGAGTCACCTCTTGAGGTCAGAATGGTGAAAAGTGCTACATAACGGGAGCCACCTCTTGAGCCTATAGGGACCACCTCTAGAGTCCTTCATAACTAAATGACTAGTTATGCGCTATACTATGCTTCTTTAGCTTCTCTTGAAACTCGGATTGGCCATAATTATAAATGAATTGTTCTGGAAATTACATGGGACTTTGGTCCACTTGATACTCAATGTCTGGCAAACATGGGGGCCCTATTCTGGTCCTACGCGAGTAAAGCCTGAAAGTACTTGTGCCCGAGGAAGTTGAATGATCAGGTGTGATATTCATCAACTGACATACACGATTGAACTAGACAATTCACTTATTGCATGCTTGACTCGTTACATGCTTGACTTCCTATACATGACATGTTTGACCGGAAGGGTTAATATCCTTGTTACATGGCCATATTTACAATTCTATACTTGTTATTGATCTTCATGCTTACACTTGAGTTCTACAATATCTATTCTTGAAATTCTTGATTTCCTAATCTTGTTCTCTATTTGTCATTTGTTTTACTACTTGTTTTATTCAAGTGCATATAGATGATTCAAAATGCTAATTACTTAAAGTGACCTGGTAAAGTGATATAAGTCCTACTAAGCTTTCTAGCTCTCCCTGTGTATTGTTGTTAATTTTCAGGAAATCCTGAAGATGGCGGGAATGGGATAGAGTGATGAGAGTGATGATAGTTTTTAATAAATTTATTTTCCTAGTCTGTCTACTTATAAGTGACTGTATCAAGTTTGAATAGTATTGTAAGTCCTTGAAGGATATTTGTTGGAAATGTCAGATTATGAAATAAAGATGTGATTTTATCCATTTGTTGTTCATACTCATCATCTGAGTCTCTTGATCGACCTGCCCATATAACAGTTCACGCCTTGATAATTCTGCCTTGTTCGGGGCGTGACAGTGGTTCTTTGGGTCCTCCAACCCAGACAAAGCGGAGAATTAGATCGACGAGATGAACAGAATATTCGATGTCAAGCAATGCACCGACCAAGAGAAGGTCTGTCTCGCCACATTCCAACTGAACAAAGACACCCGTCCTTGGTGGAAGGCATAATCTCAAAATGATCAACTTACCTAGGAGGAATTTCTTACACTCTTCCGTGCAAAGTACTTCTCCAAGCACGTCAAAGAAAGAAAGGCCGTTTAATTGCCTCTCTTCGCCAAGGCATGATGTCCATGGTAGAATATGAACTTCAATTCTCTCGGCTGGCACCATATGCTCCTCACCTGGTTAGCACCGATCTATTAAAGGCTAACCGATTCATGGATGGACTAAGGCCCGACTTTATTCAAAAACTTGGGCCTCAAAATATCCGCACATATACGAAATGGTCCAATGAACATATTTATGTGAAAGGACCCTGGAGAAGGTAGAGAAGTTCCGGGGGAAAGAAGAAAAGTCGACCCGAAAATAGGATAGGCGAGAGGAAAAAGAAGAAAGGTTTAATTAGCACCACGGAGGATGACGAACCCCATCACAACAAGAGGTCCCGCAATGGTAACAGTAATAGTAAAAGAAATAGTAATGGAAAAAGGAATGAAAATGGCAATGTCAATGGCAATGGAAAGAGTAAAAAAGCCAAGGAGGAGGAAGAAAAGTAGGTCACAACGACTTGCTCATTCTGTGAGAAATTTGGTCACGCGGTCGAAAAATGTTGGAAGCGTCTCGGCGCTTGTCTCAAATGTGGAAGCCGAGAGCATCGCGTACCCACGTGTCCCCACATAAAGGAACAATCTTGAAGGTATAACAATGGACACAGGCGACGAGGCCGACTAAATGCCATCTTCGACGGGGAAGGTAAGGCGATTGAAGGTATCACCTTGACTTATTTACTTATTAGCATTGCCTTAAGTATCAGTCCGACTAATTAAAACACACTCTCCATAAAACTCATGCAATGAATTTGGGGACCAAATTCTTTTTAAGTGGGGGAGGGTGTAGCACCATAGAATTTTCTAAGAATTTTCTGAGATTAAATATGATTATTAAGCATTTTAAAGAAAGCTTAATGGGCTACTTAAATAAATTAAGGGTTAATTAAATCAATTTAAAGGCCCTATATTAATCAAAAGACTAAGCCCAATTCAAATAGGCCTAAAGACCCAATTCTATGCCCTTTTGACCCAAGCCCATTACTAGAAACATAATTTGGGCAAATTACGGATTTAAATAGGATAAACAAGCTAATTAACAGGATAAATAGGGGACATTAGAAAAATCTATTTTTTTTTGGAATAAACGCCTAAACGCGGTCTATCGCATGACCGCTATATCATAATAGCAGCCCCCATCCGACCGCTACTATGTTCCGTGAACGGGGTTTTGGAAACCCCAGAAAATTAGAATTTTATCTAGCCCCAATGTAAGATTTCGATGTTATCTGATATGGTAACTTATTCTAGGACTCTTAGGGATCGGTTCTACTCCTAAATAGGACTCCCAAATCGATCTAATCCTTCAAACCCTATAAATAGGTCTCAGGTTTGACCTACGCAAACCCTTGTTTTGACTCGCATACTTCGAAGGTAAGGAGGCATTATTTCAGGTTGTTTATTTAGAACATTATGTTTCTTTTAGTATTAACTAACATCCCTCCAAATTTCATGTTAGGAGGTCGAGTGTACAGAAAGTTAGAAGCCCCCGAAGTTGTTGTTCCTCTACAAGGCGCTCAGGAACCAGCGTGCCGGTCCAGGGAAGATCCAAGGATTGGACACCTTAATCGAGGTATTTAAAAGTTCATCCTTGAGAATAATTTGTTAACCTTTGTATCTTCTACCTACCCTCCAAATTTCATGGATTTAGGACAAGATCTTATTGAGAACGAGGGACAAGAAGTTGCTAGTTTTACACAAGACGTGGAGAAACTAGGTCATCCTTCCAGTCCAAAATTCGAAGTCTAAAGCCTATTACAAAGGTAGGTTATCTCATGAAAAGGCTTAAACAACAAGTTAGGAGTAAAAGTCCTCTATTTCCATGCGATTTCATGCATTGTACATGTCGTATTTAATGTTTTATCATCACTACGCATCTAGGTTTTTTTTTGTATGCATGATTCCTACCCTTAATGGTAAAGATGATAATCTTGGTTTAATTCATGAAAACCAATGCATCTCCATGATTTTATGTTGTTGTAGCATGTTTATCTTCCTGCCTAGCACGTTTACATGCATTTATTTCTTAAGTTAGGCCTTGCATGACCTAATGACCCCCTTGTCTGTTACAAGACTAGAAATGGTCTACCAGTGACCGCTACCGTACAGAAGCGGTCCTCGACAGATAGCATATTTATAGAAACGGTCCTATCGAGACCGCTATATCCTTTCAGTTTCGTGCACTTTGTTAACTCCAAACAGATTACAGATTGACCCTATTATATGTATGTTAAACCTAAGTTATTAGGTCTTATTCCTAGTTATGACTTTATCTTTATGAACTTGGTTATATTGTTCATCCATCATGATAGATTTCATGTCCTTAATGTGTTTTAAACCTATTTTTAACTTATACTATTTTCATGCCAAAACTCTTATAGTTTGTATTAAAGTAAATTCTACATGGTTCATGGACTTATCTTATTCTTGTTTTGATCACTGTTTTATCACGGTCTCACTCTTATCCATGGATTCTTTTCTGAAGTACATGACAAGTATTCCGGTACGATGTCATTAGTTACACTTTGCACTTGATAGGAACACAATCTTGGACTTGTGATCCTCTCCGTTGGATATTCCTTCTACCAGACTAGGTGATCTTGTTTCAAGGCCTCCGTAAGTCTCCGCGAGCCTGGAATTCCCACTAGGACGCCGAGCTGGTTATACCCTCAAAGCCCAATTATCTAGAATGCACTTTACCGGTATTTTTCTGTGTCCAGAATAGTCGTGGCCATCAAGCGACCGCTACTGTCAAGTAGCGGTCATCCTGCGACCGCCTCTTTCTAAGAGTTTCACTGCGTCGACCCTTCTTTCTTCATGCGTCGACTCTATTTAGAAACGATCCTTATCTGACCACGTCTGTCTAGAAACGGTCCTGGCTGAACCGCCTCTTCATAGAAACGGTCCTGGCATGACCGTCTCTTAAAGAAACGGCCCCGATATGACCCTTTTATGTCTAAGTATTGATTAACCCGGGGTTTGACCCAATTGTTGATTTTCCTATGTTCTTAGGTGATCTATTGATTATCTAGATCTTAAAACCTTAATCGATAAATTACTAATGAACTATGAAAATTATTGAACGTACTATTATGCTACCGAATTTTTTCCGTGGCATGACCTTGTTCTTAATTCATCATTGAACTCTCATATTCATAATTGGTGCATTCTTACCTTGATATTTGTTATCATGAAACTATTGTTTGGACTTGATATTATTGGCCTACTTTATGGATATTTCTCATGGAAGTAGCTTGATTTATAATGTGAAGATACAGATCGGGCACTGATTGTGTCCGAGGGCTCGACATTAGCCTCCTCGGCTGATTACCGGAAACATACTGAAAACCATGGGGTATGATGAACACTGGCGTCACATTGCGCCAGGAGTACTTTTTTTATAAATGAGTGAAAGCCACAAGGTAATCTAGTGAAATTACATTCTTGCGTGTTAAGTGACTTTCTTGTGCATAGCCTTTATGGTTATGAAAAGTGCATTCTCGTTACATTCTTGTTCGTGAAAGGCCATATTTACATTCATGCTATATTCTTGCTTGATAATATTCCCAATCAACATGAACTCTCATATCTCATCTTGATCATATCTTGTTACTTGTGTTACTTTGGTTTATACCGCATGTTTTACCGTATTTCCTTTATCTTATTTTCTAGAGCAAAAATGTTAATTACTTAAACATTGCCTTCATGTTGATACGGAGATATCTACTGGGCAAGTGTGCTCATTTCCTACTTTTTCAATCTTTTCAGGACATTCTAGCTGATCGGATTTAGATTATTCAAGTGATGGATCCGAGAGCGAATAAGGAAGGAGCGAAGCCTTAGATTATCCTTAGTTGATAGTCAAGAGTCACAATGTAATTTTCCTTTATTTTTTAGTATAGTTAGTCAAAGAGTCTTTGTAAACCTTTCATTATGATTCAATAAAAGCAAAGATTTTGTTCAATTATTATGCATTCATTCTTATGTATGGATGTGTTAGCGCTCTGATTATATTGCTCGCTTGTGGGGTACTAGCCGACTGTTCACGTTCTCGAGGGCTCGACATTATATCGTATCGGTCTCGCTTGGCTATTAAAGGCCAGGCGCTCGCTGACTTCATCGCCGAGAGCACCATCCCGACTGAAGAAAGATCTCCATCCGCGCCCGGGCCGACCTGGGAACTGTTCGTCGATGGATCCTCCAATTCAACCGGGAGCGGCACCGGGATCCTCCTGAAGTCCTCCGAAGGAGCAGAGCTACAGTATGCCCTGAAGTTCAACTTCCAAGCATCTAACAACGCTTCCGAGTATGAGGCCCTCATATCGGGAGCCCGCATGGCCCGGCGGTTAGGGGCTGAGCGAGTCAGGATTCACACTGACTCCCAGCTGGTCGCTAGCCAGGTCAACGGCAGTTATGAAGCTCGAGAAGCACCGATGATCAAATACCTCCAGCTGGTCAAGACCGTGGCACAACAGTTCAAGAGTTTTAAGGTAGTCCAAATAGCTCAGGAGGAAAACTCCCGAGCGAACGCCCTCTCTCGGATGGCCTCCTCTCTTGACCCCGAGGGTACTCGATCGGTCCTTCTCGAAGAGCTAGAGCGGCCGAGCATCGATTCAGAGCTCCTAGCTATTGACTCGGCCTCCCCAAGCGACTGGCGTACCCCGTACCTATCGTGGCTCTGAGACTCTCAGGAGCTTCCCGACCCTCAGGAAGCCCGAAGATTGAAGTACCAAGCCCGGTGATTCGTCACTCTGGATGGTGCTCTCTATCGGTGATCCTTCTCCGGTCCTCTCCTGAAGTGCCTCAGCACCGACGAAGCCAACCGAGCGATCAAAGAAGTTCACGAAGGTCTGTGCGGAGGGCATTTAGGAGGTAGGTCGCTCGCCAGGATCTTGCTACGGCTAGGTTATTTGTGGCTCACTCTGCAGCGCGACTGCTCGACCTACACACAACACTATGACCGGTGCCAGCGATTTGACCACTTGGTCCATCAGCCAGGAACGGAGCTCATCACCCGAGCCGAGCCTTATCCATTCGCTAGCTGGGGAATCGACATCCTCGGGCCATTCCCCACGGCCCAGGCCTAGAAGAAGTTCATTATCGTCGCCATTAATTACTTCACTAAGTAGATCGAGGCCGAAGCCACAGCAAGGATCACCGAGACAGTCATCTGGAATTTCGTATGGAAGTCGATCATCTGCCGTTACGGCATCCCCCAGGTGATAGTAAGCGATAATGGTCAGCAATTTGATTCTCATTATTTTCGAGACCGATGTGCCGACCTAGGCATTCGCAATCACTTCACCTCGGTCGCCCACCCTCAGGCTAACGGGTTGGTCGAAAATGCCAATAAGGCTATCTTAAAAGGCATCAAGACTAGGCTCGGCAAAGCCAAGGGCAGCTGGCTTGAGGAATTGCCAAACGTACTTTGGTCACACAGAACGACTCCCAGAATGACAACCGGTGAAAGCCCCTTTCAGCTGGTATACGGTACCGAGGCCGTGATCCCGTTGGAGATTGGCAACCCCTCCCTCCGAGTCATTTACTTCTCGTCCGAGGCAAACGACCAGAAACTACTCGAAAACCTTGACCTAGCAGATGTAGTCCGAGAGATTGCCAACATCCGAGCAACGGAATATCGACGCCGCCTCACTCGATACTACAACGCCAAAGTCCAAGATAGACACTTTCAATCGGGAGACTTCGTCCTCAGGAAAGCCGAAGCCTCTCGACCACTTGAGGCGGTGGGCAAGTTATCCCCTAATTGGGAAGGCCCCTACCGAGTGGTTGAGACGCTCAGAAAAGGAGCATACCGTCTATCCACTATGGAAGGAGAGCTCATCCCTCGGACCTAGAACGCAACTACACTACGCAAGTTCTACTTCTGAATATTGAGCATTGTGTAAACGACATGAGATGAAACAAAAGGCTCCTTTCTTTTATTCAAACAACTAGCTTGTACATCAGGAAGGCCGAAGCCAAGAAAATACATGTCAAAAAAGCAAAAAATCCATCTGGCATCGCCGTATGATCCCATCGCTCGGCTGACTCGGTTGACCTTCCTGCGTCCAGCCACTAACTCTGCCTCGTGTAGAAACTGGCTCGGATAATGGGTAGTCGACCCCGTTGACTCGGGCAGCTCGGGACAAAGGTGGCAGAGGGATTAGGAAGGAGAAGGTTACCTTCCAAGTTGAACTTGGAGGAGGAAGGGGAGAGGGAACGCATATGAAAGCATTCTCCCCGCCAACCTGCCAACTCTTTGGAAAGAAGAGAGTGCAGGCACCCTCCAAAGAGTGAAAGAAATGAGAAGAAGAGCAGAAGAGGGAAAAAGAGGCTGCGGGGGGGAGAAAGAAACCATCAGAGGTGGACGAGGAGGCAGGGGAAAGCCCGGAAGGGAGGGAGCTTAGTTGGCTTCCTCTTCCCCTCCGTGAAGCGAGCAGGAAGGGACGGGCGGCAGGGATGCCTGATGCCCCCATCCGTCCACCATCTCGCCCCCCTGCAAGCACCGCCGAAACTGATAAAAAGAAGACGACGTGCCTCCTCATGTCGGACCTTCTTTAAACCCGTCCGCCGGCCATCGGACCTCCTTCAAACCCGAAGCAGCAAGGACTCTCTGCCCTCCGTCACCGGCAGCTTCATCTTCCGGGGCATCTTCCATGCTCCAAATGTAACGGCACAACGCTACGTGAAGAAATAATGAGGAAAGACTGTCAGGGAAACCCCTAAGCGGTGGAGAGGAAGGGACGCCCTTCAGACCTTTTATAGGTGAAGGGAGGCTATTTGCCTTAAATGATTCTCTTCTCAAAAACACGCCAAAGGGATCTCTCCCTACGAATGGTCACCTCAAACTTCTCACTTTCCGCCCCAGCGGGATACACGAAGCGGCTAGGCATTCAAAGCATGAGAAAATGGAAAGGCACCCTGTCAGATGCTCACTCAACCATCGGGTGAGATCCACGCTGAAAGTATCGGCTCTTTCCAACCACTGCAGATACGCTGAACAAAATACGGCAATGGCGATAAGGAACAGTTAAGTCTTCATCATAATGCTATTACCTTATCTATTTTTCTACACAAAGGAGGAAGTTTTTTCTTCAAAAAGGAAAAAAGACATACAAAAAGAGGAAGCAAAGCAGATACATCAGGCCTCTGGCCCACCTTGAAGCCCGGAAGTGGAGGGCTCAAACGGTCTGCCCCCGGCATCCTCGGCGACTGCCGACCCTGGCACTAACCCCACCGGCGTGGGAACTGTCTCGGTTGCGTGCCCTCTCGAGGCATCCGGAGTTGGCGAACCCTTGAACGAAGAGCCCCCGTGATCCTCTTCATCCTGTGCCGAAGCAGAGGAACTGGAGGATGACACGTTCGAGTCATAGAATTGCTCGGATGGGAAGTCAACTACCCCGGACGCCTGCTCCTCGGCATAAGAGACGGCCCGATCGTAGCCTTTCTTGAAACCCTTACGGATGCCCCGGTGAAGTGCTGACTCGTAGTAGGGAAGGGCATCCTTCTTAAGATCGACCCGGTAGGCCTCTAAGCTTTTGTACTGCTCGAGAGCCTCCACCCCGGCCGATCCCACCCTACCAGCGAGCTTGGCTTCTCCCGCTCCGCCTCGGCTAACTTTCGCTCGGCCTCAGCCATCCGCTTTTTGGCCTCCGCCACCTACTTCTCCGCCTCGGTCCGATCAGCCTCGGCCTCCCGCCGAAGGCTCTCGGCTTCCTCCGCTCGGTCTACCAGCTCCGCGCGTTTGATCTCCCACTGGCTATCCAGCTCAACGCGTGCAGGGCGCTCCTCTTCAAGAAGCATGTTCTTCCTCTCGAGCGATTCGCGGGCCTTAGCTAGCTGCTCGGTCATCGACCGGGTCTCCACCTGGCTAGACCGCACCAGCTCCCTGACTGAGGAAAGCTCCCACCGAAGCTTGTCACACTCCTCGGCAAGCCGAGCCAACCTCCTGTCAGACCCACCAAGGGTCTAGGCCAGGTTTTCCCGCTCCCACTCCGACCGAGCGTACGCTTCTGCCAGAGTGGCCACCATCTGGGGGCCCGGGCCAGGCCGCCCTCCATAACCCCAGTGAGAGCCGCGGACGGAGAGTATTGCCTACCTCGCCCCCTTACCTTCGCGGCTATACCGCGGCATACCTAGTGTAGAGGGCCCGAGATACCAAGCCTCGCCAAGGCCGTCGGAGCAGAGAACCCCCCATCGCCCGGAGCCCCACCGAGTGGCTCGGACCGAGCACCGGCCTCGGTCGCCTCTCGTGCCACGGCCGGATTTTCTTGCGGCCCCCCAACCTGGACCGGCTCGGCACCTGCACCACCACTTGAAGCACCAGCCTCGGCCACGGCCCCCTCGGCTCCTACCGACGGGAGAGCCGGGCCAGCACCGTTGCCAGTCGCAGGAGCAGCCCCGGCCCCCTCGGCTCCGGCCAAAGGAAGGGCCGAGCCCGCATCGTGGCCACCCACAGGAGCAGCCCCAACCTCCTCGGCCCCCTCTTGCTCGGCAGGTGGGAGAGCTCGCACGGTAGGGTCGGCCCCATCATGCTCGGCGGAGGGGCGAGCCGCGGTAAGGTCGCCTTCGACTGCGGGTACGACCCCGGCCTTCTTGGCCCTCTTCCTGGCCCTCGCGGCGGCCCGGATCATGCCTTCCACGGGGTCCTCACGTTTGGACCCCCGCGGCCTGGAGGATTCACCCTGGGCCGCCCCCTTGCCCTTATCTCTGGTTCGGGAGCGACTCGTGGGAGCAGTCGATTCATCAACAGCCGAGTCATTGCCAAGCTCGATCACCTCTGCGGCCTCCTCCAAAACTTGCCGCCTGGTGTCTGCACGAAGAAGAAGGCATATTCAGGAAATAAAAAATGATCCCAACATCCAAAGAAGAACCTAGTTTGTGACACCTGAGCCCGACGGATGCAGCTATGTAAGAAGAGATCGCTCAATATTCTCTAGAGTAACCAGCTCTTCGGTGGATTGGCGGTGCTTCAGCAAGATAGTTGCATATTTCTCCACTTGTGGAGGGAACTCATCCTGCCTGGGTGGGATATTCGGGTAGAAATTGGGGATTACTAGACATCTCCAGGTTTCCTCCACTGAACAAATCCCCAGCCAGAAGAATTGAGTTTTCCACCCCTTATGCGAAGAATCCTCTCCGCCAAGGAGATACAGCTCTCATTCCGCCTCGCCTAGATGAAGTAGAAACCCTTTCCGGCCGAAGGATGTGCTTCCACTCAAAGAAATAGTGAAAGAGGTCCAAGGAAGGAGGAACTCCACACTGGAGGCAGAGAATGTGGAAGGCGGAAAGAAGGAGATAAGAATTTGCTACCAACTGAATGGGTGCCAACAGGAAAAAATTGAGAAGCTGAAGAACGAAAGGTTCGAAGGGAAGGCGGAACCCACCCTTCCACGATAGAAGGAAGGTACAGATGTGGCATGTACGAGAGTCCAGGCTCGTCTCATGTGGAGAAGCCACGACAAAGCAGAACTTGTGGGGCAGGTGATACTGGTGCTCCAGCCTTCTCACATCCGCCTCCCCCAGTTCACTGCAGTTTGGAACCGAAGCCTTCACCACTGGCTCGTCCTACCACTCCTCAGCATCCGAGCGCTGGTCCGCCATGGAATCCAGAGAAGAGTTTGAGGAAAGGCGATCTCGGGACCCTGAAGATTACGGGGGAAGAGGAAGCCGCCAGACTGCCTCCGCGATTATCTCCGCCAACTCCACGAACGCCGCTACAAGCCTCTGCTCTTCCGTCGCGTCCTCACAACGCATCGAAGAGCCCAAAAGCAAGAACGGAGGAGAGCCAAAACCCTAAAGACGGAGGAAGTCTGGAATGACAGCAAACGCCCAATGCCTATATCTCCACGCGGGAGGCGGCGCGTCGTTCTGACCTCCAAGAAAAGGGGGCCCCTTCAGTTCAAATCCGTCAGGATCATCATTATTATGGGCCTAGGTAACCACGGCACGTGGCTTCCTAACATCGCCAGATCTCCACCCACCTGAGCCACGCTTGTCTAAAACCCCAACAGCTACTCTTCCGAGCTTACTAAATCTCGGGAGTAGGAGGGGGACAAGTGGAGAGGGGGATTTCTGTAGCCCATCTAAGAGCAGCCAAACTAGGTCCATCAGGACCAAACGAGGCTCAGCTCATCCAAGTGATAGCCCCATAGGGCCCACTTAGGCTAAAAAGCCCAATAAGATTACTCAGGATCTCATCCTTCCTCGGCGGTCCTTAGGATCGGAAGGCCCGAGCGTCAGTCAGAACGGAGGAAGACCCATGCCCAAGTTATCCCCTCATCGGGATAGAGGCAAGCGCTCTGCGCCCACTCCGACCTGACTTCATCCGAGCTATGCCTATCGCCCGGACAGGGTTGGCACCTTTTATGATCAGACCGACCGACGATTGCTTATCCGCACTGCCGTTGAGAGCCCTTTATGAGTAGGAGTTTATGAGGATAAGGGACCCATGATCCCTCAAGGCTATGAAGATCCCACGACGAAGACGTAAAGATCCCACGATGAGGACGTAACTCCCGCCTAAAACTCCTCCGCTTACGGGACTCATAAGGTGAGCACACAGACTCCCTCCAATGTAAGGTAAGGGCAATACACGCCTAAAATCCCCTGAGAAGGAACCGTTTCGCCACCTTGGTGTAGGGGGATCTCGTGCACCTCTTTCTACCTCCCTCCCTATCTTCCACCATTGCTCTACTGACTTAAGCATCGGAGGGTTTTCCCCAGGGAATCTCCCTTGGGCCCCTTGATCTGTTTCCCTTTCTCTACAGTTCACTGTTCGATGATCATCTACCCAGCTCAAGAGCCGCTCGAGATCACGCCCCTTCACCAAGTATCTTCCAGTGTACTTATATCTCGGGGCGTGACAATCTACATGCTCCCTTCCCCACCACTCTACTTCAATTAATTGATTATTATTCTTTCTTCTCTTTTTCTAATCTTTGTGACATTCACAAATTGGTGATCATGGTGGGACACTTAGTGTTTTTCTTTTGATTACCCCTCCATCGGCACCCACGTGTGCCCCTCCTTAGTGCTCCACGTAGCACATTGTTTTTTTTCCTTTACTCCCTTGTGCACCACGTGCACATCTCTCCCAGCTAATTGCCAATTTATGATTGTTCCATAAGATTAAAATGGAAAGAAACTCTTTAATCCCTGATTAATTGATGCATTTTTATGACTATAAATTTTTTTCCTCTGCTCAGGCTGCCAATTTCAAAATTCACGTCTAACCCTAAGACGCATATTCTTTTCAGGTTATTGCTCTTCTGACTCAGCGCCTTTTCAGAAAGGCATAGATTAAAGAATTAGCTTCTGAAACAATAGACGCCAATTTTTGTTTCCGTTTCCACTACCCAGGATGCCAATTTTTCTCGTTTTACAGAATCTACTTTCTGTCTTTGATCTGTTCTGACTGTTCATTGCATTCCTTGTTTCATTGATGATATTTGCATTAGCCTTCACTTTAGAGCATCTTGGTTGAGAGACCTCCTCTCTCTACATTTTTTAGGATACCCCACACTTTCTTGGGAAAGGAAGGACCCTCTGATTGAGTATTCCTCTTATCGGATTCAAAATTTGTTAACCAAGGCCTCCTTAAGTCCCCGACATCGAAAGACTCCCTCTTCGATCACTGGGCTGGTTGTACCTTTTGAAGCACCCCAGAGTTTAGCTAACCCACACATTGTGAAGAGAGAGAAAGAACTTAGTTGTCCTGGAGATAAAAATCAAAATTGAAACTAGGGTCCACATTAAGGAGAGAACTTATATTCCATCAAAGACATATTTGTTTAATATAAAGAAGAATTGAACATTGCGTAATCATCACAACTTGTTTGCCAATTGTTTGAGTATTTACTTTGCTAGCAACACTTGTGTGAGTAGTTTTTGATTGTCATCATGATGCTACACTAAGGTAAAATCATTAACATGGCAAACTATGAATATACATATGACGGTAATGAGGATGATCAATTCGACCAATCTTACGAGGTCCCTCCTCAAGAATCTCTTCAGCATGAGGGACACTATCTCCCCTCTCACTATCCTCCCTCCCAAGTCTACGTTGTAGACACTACTTAAGTTGTCACGCCCCAAGATATGCAGCGGAATTAAGTCGGGAACGTGAATAGCTGATAAATAAGCCTCAAGCGAGAATGACAATTAGAGCGCTATAACACATCCACATAATATAGGAATGCACAAGATAACATACCCAATTTCCCACTTTATTCAATAATAATCAAGGTTTACAAAAGACACTTAACTTTGACTCTCTTTGACTACTAGACTCAATAAAAGAAAATTACATAACATGATCAACTTCACCGCCTAATTACAGTGAAGGAACCTAATCACAATATGACTCATGACTAGACTAGCTATGGCTTCTCTTGATCATCATTCGCTCTTGTTGTGTAGTAGAATAGATAATCTAGAGGGGGGTGAATAGATTATCACCCACTTTTCGCTAAAGCAATTAAAAGAGTAAGCAAGATAGGATATAAACGTCGGACTAATATCAAGTTAGTGATGCAATGCTATCGGCCCTATCCTTCTATCTAACGAAAACAATCACACACAGTAGAGAGAGCAAACCACACAGGGAGACACACAATTTTTAAGGTGGTTCAGTCTCAACCTTGAGACCTACGTCCACCCCTCACTGAACCAGTAAGGCTTCTTGCTGTCACACAGCTTGAACGACAAGGAACAAATCCTCAAACAACGACTGAGCTTCACAGCTTGCTGTGAAGAGGCACAGATCCTCTCCGAACGCTGAGCCTTATGGCTTGCTCTATTGCCAAACAGCTTGAAGACGGGCACACAGAGCCCAAACACCACAGATCAGAGAGAAACTCTTGATCTGTCTTCCTACACACAGGGTAGGGGCGAATCACAAGTTCCAATTACAAGATCAAAAGGAAAAAAGAAAATACTGAATAAATATACAAGATTTATCAATGAAACTTAGAGTTGAAGTTTCTTGTCTGAAGACTGGAAGATGTCCTTGATGCTTCCAGTATGATGACCTCCTCTCCAGATAGCATAGATAGATGAGGGACGAAGCTTTGTCTTCTTCGCTTGAGGGCTAGAGATGGGTTTCCCTTCGCTCGCTGTTGAGCCAGGGATGGACAAAGAGCTTCTTGCTTCCTTGAGCTTGCCTGACCAGGAGGAAGGACTCAACTCTTCTCTTGTTTCCTCTCACCTCCTTTTTCGTCTACTCTCTTAGTCTTCGAATGGGGCTACTACCTTTTCTGCAAGCACACCTCTCATGCTCCTTTTCCGTGCTCTCCACACGCCCGGATGAAAAAGTGAATCAGATATTTCCGTAGGGCCCAATGCCGATCATGCTAGAGGCAGGGAACAATTCTCTCCAAAACGGTGCTTCGAGAAGCTGCTCTTAGAACGGACAAGAATATCCAATGATTGCATGCATATTCAGGACCCAATCATGATGCCCATTAAGTGTTCGAAAGGGTCCAGAAACGAATAAGGGCTATATGGGTGTTTGTCACATAAGCTAGCTATTTGTCACCGCAACATAGCTATTTGTCACCCTTAGCTATTTATTTGTTCCCCTTTCGAAGCTATTTTTCACCCTTATCATCCATAAACCGTCGCCTTCTTCCTTTATACAAAAATGTTAGCTTACGGAACTGTGAAGGCTTGAGTGATTCGAACCTGGTTAGATGTCTGCCTGGAGAAGTCATTTATCACCCTTTGTCTTGATCTGTTGCCCTTATCAACCTTTTCTCTCTCTCTCTTGATCTTCATTGTTCTGCCTTTGCTTATGTTATCGTAGATGACTTCACAGGTGCTCTGGTGTTGTTGAAGACAATTTGTCACCCCATGAGTGACTCCATTTCACCCTTGAATCTTAGAGGATTTCTCTCTTGTGAATATGCTACCAGATCGGTTCCTCTTACTTCCTTTTCTTCTCTTCATATGCTGGAACAGGCTTCACGATACTCCATGGTTGCTTCTGCTATAGCACTTCACAATCAGATTCTCTTTGAACAAAGGATGAGCATCTTTCTTTGATCTTGAGGGTGTTTATCAGTGTCGTCCAAAGCTTAATGAAGCCTCCAATATGATAGAACAGAGTTTAGAAACTCAAGCATAGCAGTTTTTAACGAAGAAGCATGATCACTCTTCATGTTTCACTGCTACATGCTATTTGTCACCGTTAAGAAGCTAATTTTTAACCTTATCGGTTATTTTTCACCCTAAAGCGCTATTTGTCACCCTTAATCCGTCGCTATAGCTTCATTTCACACTTTGCGAGCTACGACAAGCCTGCATCGACGCCACAGACCTATTGCGTCAATGCAACTCCGTTGCTTTTGACATTTCCAGCGTTGCAACCTATTTTACATCGATACTAGTCTATTTGTCACCGATACGGGTCTATTTATCACCGATACGAGACATAGTTCAGCGAAGGCTTGTGGTGTGATTCTTTTCAAAGCGGTGAGCTCCCTTCAGCCTCTTAAGCCATTTGTCACCCGTAGTGACCTATTTTTAACCTTTAGTAGGCATTTTACATCCTTAACTGGCAATTTGTCAGCGATAGCATGCTTATTCAGACTGCTCTATGATTTTCACACTTTTGACCATTTCTTTGATCCAAAATCGAACCTGTCTTGACAAGGCTCATGGAAATTCATGTATTAACATTATCAAAAATATTTGTCTGCATCAAAAACATTTGAAATTCAAACACATATGCAACTCAATGATCAAAACACATGATCCTAAAGAATTAAGAATGTATAAGACTCTAAGATAAAAAGCACATGAAATTCATCAAAAACTCATAAAACTCAATGCTGAATCATAGTGTTGACATCACGAAGACATAGGGACACAACAATCTCCCCCTTTTTGGTGATGGTAACACTGTGAGTCATGATTGATCAATTTGAGTAAATGGTTATGATCAAATGGAAACAATTCAGTCAATGTATGCAATTATGCACAGGACCAAGTGTATATGAGGACTCAAATGACTCTCCCCCATGCATGTATGAATAATGACTCCAACCTATTTCTGCATGCATGAATAATGATGAATAATTAATCCAACCTATTCTCCCCATTTGACATCATCAAAAAGCAAGCATAGTTTGATCTCATCTGGGGAAAGTGGAAGATTGAATCAAGAAAGTCCTGAAAGGTTGATTAATTTGCCAGAGATGAGTGTTAGATTGCAGCCAAGAAACACATAGACAGGGTGTTCATTATATCAAAGAGTGATTGCAGCAACATTCTCAATCTGATACAAATATCATAAATCAGAAATGGCTTAAATGTAAATTCTTCCATTATGACCAGCTTATGATATGTGTCTTATTTAGGTGCATGGTTCAAATCTAATAAAGCCAGAGTTTATCAATGAAATATCTTTAAAAAAGTATGTGCATTCAAGTTTAATAGAAATGAACCAAAATTTCATACTAGAACCCTATTTAACATTCTTTTATCTTATTTACTCAATTGCAATGACTACACTAGGAGTTACTTAGGTAGTATTGAGGTTAAACAACAAGATTTTTTGAGCTCATTTTTGGGTATCAACAACATTCTTTTTCATCTTTTGCTACCATATGATTTTTTTCTTTTATTCATCAGAGTTTTAAGGGCAATCAAGTACAGTGCAGACTTTGCATCTAGAGGATACACGTTGTTTAGACGTCAGTATCCCTAAGAACTTAGTATGACTGACTATCATGCCTCTTTTAGAACAGAGGTAGTTTTATCACCTCATGACATATCTCAACTTATTTCATTGATAAGTGAGATATATTTCTCAGTGATCCTGCCATTGATCTGCCAAGATTTTGCAATGAATTTTCTACAGAGTTAACAGTGGCACTTCATGACACAGTCCACAAAACTTCAAGGTCAGGGGACATGGTTTCTCAGTGGACCATTGTCATTGCTCTATCAATATTGACCCTTTAGGAGTTTTCAGATTTTCTAATGTTTAAAGACAATACATCTACTAAGTACCTCAACCAAAGTTGCCATTACTATATGAGTTATCAGATTTCAGAAAATTTATCAGGGCACAACATGTAAAAAGTGGTTAAGGCCTATTAAAGCTGAACACAAAAATTTTCAAGAAATGTATCTTTAAACTCAATGAAGTCATTAGACTAAAATCAGCTAATTATTCTGAACAATCATAAACATGGATAATAGAAGATTTCTTAGTTGAGCCTTTTTTTTCAGATTTATGAGCATGGTAAGAAGATTGGAATCTTCCTACATTGCAGATAGGCTCAAGAAGCTTCAACAGTCAGCCAAACAATTCAGTAAGCAGACAAATAATTCAAGGATGACAAGTATGTTCAAATCTGCAGTAGGCAGAAGATTCTTATGAACAGACACACTATGTGGGAAGACATCAAAAGAACTAGAGCACATAAGATTCCAAGAATGTGTGAGCATTGTGTAGACAAGGAGATCAAGTCTCATGGAAATATGGGATAAGAAGGAACCAAACTGTTTCCCTTAGACAATTCAAGATAAAATATATCTCAGATGAAACTCCCCCTAAATGTGTGCATGCAACAACAAAAAATCATTGGAAATTTTGATGCAAATGATATGAAACTAATACCAGAAACTATTGTATAAATGAGCATACCAAACAATGCTTTTACTCCTCTATCTAAATGCACTTTTACGCTGTATGCAAGTTGACTAAGGTACTTGGTGGAGAATTTAGATCAGAAGATCACCTTCACGCGTAGTACTAGTTTTCAGACAGGCTGACCTGCCCTTCCACATGTAATCATTCGATATACCAATTAGTCATTTATGTGATATACAATGCAATGCAAGTGTGCTGTAGCAACCCGGATAAATATAGGAATAAATAAATGAATCCTTAAAATAAAACAAGCTAAATAATAAAAGCCAAGCCACAAACATCTATTATGGGGCCTCAAGCTATATAAATGGGCTATAATTTACTTATACAATGGGCCTCCCGTACACATATATTGGCTAAAGAAGCTAATGGGCCTTATGTGCCCATAACCCTTCTTACGACCCAAAAGGGATGAAGGGTTTGTGTTTAAAACCAAAGGAGGCATCACGTTCGAAGATGCCCATGCATGGCTTTGGGTTTTCAACCCAACTGAGAAGGTGGCTGCGATTTGGGAAGGAGAAGATCAACATAAGAAGGTTTAAGCCCCTTAGGATTCACGAAGGGAAACTTAAATCCCGTTAGAAGTCAAAGATATAAATCTTTATAAATAAACTTCTCCATCGACAAGCTCCGACTACTACTACTGCTCGTATTAGTTCCTTTGCGTCGACGTCATCCTCATTGTCTTCCTCCTGCTGCCGTACGAGAAGGAGGATAGTTGTCTCCTCATTAGTGCCTGAAGAAGCAATTGCTTCTTCCTCTTCCATCTTTGCTGCCATAATACTGCCGTGAAGGAAGCCTACTGCTTCTTCTCTGCCGCTTCTTTCATGAAGAAGCCGCCGTATTCTTCTACCTCTACCTCCCGCTATAGTTGCTACCGTAAAGAAGCAACACACTTCTTCTTCGTCAGTTGCAGTTGCTGCTGCTTTTTCCTCTAGTTGCTGCTGAAGGAGCAAGCCTCATATTCCTGTTGTAGCTGCTATCGCTGCAGTTGATATAATTCTCTCACGTTCATCGTTCCTCGTCAACCCAAAAGGTAGGTGTTCTCAAGATACAAAGCCCAACATGTTAATCACAGTAAATCCCTACATATATGTCGTTTAGTGTTTAGTCCATGATTTCTATTTTTAGTTTACGAAGCTTTACTAAGTTTCAATAAATAACGTCCAGGTCAAGGGCGCTTATTGAATGAATGCCCGTGCGAACTGTCGCCAATTCTTTTGAAATAGCAACCGTGGTCAGGGCATCATTTAATGAACGACCTTTTCCAAATCTGCTAATTCTCTAGAGTATTTAATAAATACCATATGCTTAAAAATTAATATTGATGTAACCTGATGATTAAATTATTGCATGAGCATGTTCCTGGAATCCTGATATTTTTCTCTGACTATTCATGTCTTTACTTTTCCGATTGTGTAAATTCCAAGTCTGTGAACAGTGTTATGTGTCTGCAAACGTAGCTGCCCGATGCGTAGCATCTGACAAAGAATGAGCGACAGTCTCATCGCCGCTATTTAAAGAATGAGTGCCCCCATACAGAGGCGTTGATTTGTAAAATAATTAGTAAAATGAAATATATGGAAATTATTATTCTGCAACCTTACAGTAGACGTTATTTGAAGATTGGGCGCCTTTGTGAACGGTCGCTAATTTTAATTAAATTACATTGATTTTTAAAAATTACAAGAATTAGTGCCAGTCCATACAGTCACTAATTACTAGTAATTTGAAATGGATTTTTGAAAAATATAATAATGAGCGACCCTCCAGAGAGCCGCTATTTCCTAATATAGCGACCTCTGATAAGGCGCCAATTCTTCTCTCTTAGTTTTATCACGTTTTATGACCCATACCGCGGTTTGACTTGGCACTCTCATCTCACATCCGTAGATGGAGTCCCCGTTTTGATACTATCGATTATCCACTAATTCTTGGTGATGATTGGACCCTCCACGAGATATTCTTCCTTTGGACTGGTACTTTCTTCATTGAGACCTCCGTAAGTCTACGCTAGCCTTGGATTCCCTCAAGGGAGTCGGGCAGGTTGTACCCTAAAATCCCATGACACCGTGTCTTGTCACGTCACCTTGTAGAAACATGATACTTTAGCCCTCATAGAGCGCTGTTTCTGGCCTCTTGTGACAAGTTCTACCTTTTTTCTTGAAATAGCGATAGCCATATGGGCACTAATTGAATTAGTGACCAGACAGTCGTCGTTATTCACGGAACCTGCGACCTGATAGGTGCTGCCAATTCTTTATGAGCGATTGTGTTAACGGGCGCTATTTCATGGAGCATGTACTATTCAAAGGAATTAGCGACCCGACAGTGGGCACCATTTCTGTAATTGGTGGCAACTGAGTGGACGCCAATTACCCAGTGTCATGACATATCACGATTTTTCATACGGTTTATCGGTATGTCCTAATTGTTCAAAGTTCTGCCCTTGAACTCCTTCATTATTGAAATCTACCTTATCATCCTACAATGGTTTATTCTTAGAATTCTATATCGGCTATAACTATGGTGGATGTCTAAAAATATATATGACTCAATACTTATGCATATAGGGCCTGATCTGGTCTTAGGAGGAGCACCCGAAAGTACTTGTGCCCATGGGATTTATATTGATCACGGGGTGACATTGCACCGAAGTGCATGACTAGCTTGATTTACGACATTCCACGATTCGTACTTTACTTGACTTGACTTGACATGACCTGTGTGGCCCGAAATGGGTATTTACTTGCTTGATGTTATAATAGCCAATTCACGTGACATGACTTGATATATTTACATGCTTGACCATCTTGATACATTTCACATGGTTATCTTAAAATCTTGCTTGTTCATCTCTATTAACTCTTGTTACACTCTCTCTCGTCATTTTCATGCGTACATGCATAGCTAGACTTGCATTCATTTAATATGTAATTACTTTAAGCAAACTTGTACTTGAGATATAATTCCTACTGAGGGTTCGCTCACCAAGTTTATTTCAACATTTTTCAGGTAACTCGGATAGCGACAATCAATTGGATGGGAATGAGACCGAGTTAAGAGCGTAGAGCTTCTGAATGTCTAGCCGTTGCCGAGTCATGTCTTGTCGTGTCCTATCCTTTTATTGAGTCCTATGTCACTTTACCTTTTTGTCATTTGGATCTAGTCATGGAAACTTGTTAAGGCTTGTTGCCTTGTGGTTTAATTTGGATGGTTGACATTATAGATTTGGAATATCATCGTTATGGTTAATTGGTTAAATTATGGAATTTAATTATGGTTATTATTATGTTACCTTGTCTTTTACACACTCTATCTTCGTGTCGAATTTTCTCATGCTCTGAGTAACATGATCGATATAAACTCGTCACGCGTACCGGGTTCCTTCCACGCTTGGGGCGTGACAGTTTTTGTTGTATCAGAGCCTACGATTTCAAATTCATAGGAAACCCAAGTCCAAGGATAGGTTTATTACCTCATAATCGGTGAGATGGGTAGAGCCATGGGCTAAGTCATGTGTTGACGTCCAACCTTATAATCAAACACGAAACTAATTAGATTTAAAAATTCTCTTGAAGGATCATTACCGCCGAAAGGGCACAATGGCGTGAAATGCAACGCACGGTGCAAGGCCTTATCTGGACCAATTCGTCATAGCCTTTATTGATGATATCCTGATCTATTCTAAGACTGAAGAGATCATAAAGAACATTTAAAGACTGCATTACAGATATTAAGGGAAAATCAACTCTATGCAAAGTTGAGCAAATGTGAGTTCTGGCTCGAGGAAGTATCATTCTTGGGCCATGTAATCTCCAAGAATGGAATTTCTTTAGACCCTTCGAAAGTCAAGGCTGTGAAGAGTTGGGAATGGCCGACTAATGCAACGGAGATTCGAAGCTTCTTGGGTCTAGCTGGTTACTACCGGCGTTTCATCAAGGACTTCTCCAAAATTGTTGTTCCTCTCACTAGGCTGACTCCCAAGGAAGTACCTTATGAGTGGAGTGAAGACTGCGAGAAGAGTTTTCAAGCTTTGAAGGGTCACTTAACAACTGCTCCAGTCTTAGCACTGTCAATTGAAGGAGAGAAGTACGAGGTGTATACCGATGCTTCTGGTATTGGCCTCGGGTGTGTATTGATGCAAAATGGAAGACTCATTGCATACTCTTCCCGACAATTAAAGAAACATGAAGAGAACTACCCGGTACATGACTTAGAGCTGGCCGCGGTAGTGTTTGCCCTAAAGATCTAGAGACGCTATCTCTGTGGAGAACAATTCATTGTGTACTCCGATCACAAAAGTCTCAAATATTTATTTTCCCAGAAGGAGCTAAATATGAGACAAAGGCATTGGCTTGAATATCTCAAGGATTTTGACTTTACTATTCAATACCATCATGGTAAGGGTAACTCCGTAACTGATGCCCTTAGTCGAAAGCTGAGAGCAATATTGGCCAATTGCATGATTCAAGAATGGAAGTTATTGAAAAATTTCTCCGAGCTTACTATAAGCACAGACAATAAGAACAGGTGTATTACTCTATCCCATATGAGTGTGCATCGGATTTGGTATTTGAGATCAAGAAGTTGCAAGATGAAGACCCGGTGCTGGTAGAGGTAAAGGACAAGCTAGAAGAACAACCATACTTTAAGTTGGCATCTGATGGCAGATTGCTATTCCATGAGAGGACATGTGTACCGGACTGTCCCGAGTTGAAGAAGAAGGTTCTTGAAGAAGCTCACCGATCAAGGCATACAATTCACCCTGGAGTAACGAAGATGTACCAAGATTTGAAGCGAACTTTCTAGTGGCCTAATATGGAAAGGCAGGTAGCGGACTTCGTATCTCGATGTCTGACATGCCAACAAGTGAAGGTAAAACACCAGAAACCCATCGAAAAGCTGCATCCGCTAGATATTTCTAAGTGGAAGTGGGAAGACATCGGCATGGACTTCATCATGGGCTTGCCTAAGTCTAGGGGTGGACATGATGGAATTTGGGTAATCATCGACCGCCTAACCAAATCAGCCCATTTCCTACCTATCAAAGGCCGATGGCCAGTTGATGTCCTTGCAGCCTTATATATCAAGGAGATTATTAGACTGCATGGAGTCCCTGTGTCGATCGTGTCTGACTGAGACATGTGCTTTACTTCCCATTTCTGGAAGGGTCTACAACACTCTCTACGGACGAAACTCAACTGTAGCACTACTTTCCATCCCCAGATAGATCGTCAGACCGAAAAAACAAACCAAGTTGTTGAAGACATGATGAGGGCATGTATCATCGATTTCAGCGGAAGCTGGCATGACCACTTGCACCAGGCCGAATTTTCTTATAACAACAGCTATCAGGCCAGTATTCCACATGGCACCTTTCGAGGCACTATATGGCAGGAGTTGCAGCTCACCGATATGCTGGGATGAAGTCGGTGAAAGACAGCTTCTAGGCCCAGATATGGTAAGAGATACAACCAAGAAGGTACACCTCATTCGAGAAAGACTCAAGATAGCATAGTCCAGGTAGAAGTCGTAAGCTGACACTAGAAGAAGAGAATTGGAGTTCCAAGTCGGAGACCACGTTTTCCTCAAGGTCTCTCCTGGATGAGGTATTTGAAGATTCGTTGTTATGGACAAGCTCACACCGAGATACACCGGTCCATTTGAAGTGCTGGAAAGGGTGGGCGAGGTAGCTTTTGTGGGAGCTTTTGTGGAATAATATATTTCATGTCATGTCTCCTTTGACTTAATTCTCTGAATTTAATTTCCTATTTTGCTTTGATGATTGGCAACAATACATTTTGTTTTTCAGCCCTTGGATTTTGATAAATAATGATTTTCAAAACTGTTAGCATTTCATAGCTTCATGTACATGCATTTCATACTAAGGTCGGTGCATGATAGACTTTGTTCATAATAAAGGTCAATGCACATTTCATGGTAAGCAGAGGCAAGGTCGGTGCACATCATCTCTTAGTCTACTAAAGTCGGTGCAGATCTTATAGCACGCATTTAAGGTCGGTGCACGTCTTGTATGACTCAATACAAGGTCGGTGCACGTATTTGTAGAAGTGTGCATAAGGTCAGTGCAGAATTTGCCATGCGTACCTAAGGTCGGTGCACATCGGTCTTAGTCATTGATAGAGTCTGTGCACGTCTGCATTGTGCTTGTATATAGTCGGTGCATGTCTCTGTAGAAACACACTTGCATACAGTCGATGCACGTTTTTGTAGAAACACACATAAAGTCGTTGCTGGTTTTACATTGTACACAACAAGGTCGGTGCACATTCTTTTTCATGCACAACAAGGCCGGTGCACTTTAATAGTTTGCATCATGCACACATAGGTCGGTGCACATTTCCTTGTGCATATAGGTCGGTGCATACATTGTGTGTCTGCGTACAAGAACAAGCAGAGAGGTCAGTGCACCTTTCTATTATGATATACAAGGTCAGTGCACCTTTACCTTTTATGCATATCAGGTCCATGCACGTTCTGATTGGTCAGCATATAGGTCCGTGCATATTCCACATATCTACATATAAGTCGGTGCATGCTTGAAGGTATAAGGTCGATACTAGTTCTTTGACTTGTACATAAGGTCGATGCTAGTCTCATGTCGCATGCATATAAAGTCGATGCTAGCAGCATTCTCCTTGTGCTAAAAGCTAACACTTCTGTCTGTTATATTGTAGCAACCCTGGTAAATCAAAGAATAAAATCTTAAATAGATTAAAAGATTAAACTAAAGATAAAGGCCCAACTCATATACACTTAAAGGCCCAACTCTTATACACTTAAAACATATAAGCCAAAAGTGATTAACGCCTCCGATCAAGTCGCTATTTAATTGAAGACTGTTCAAACAGGCGCTAATTCAATAATTGACGCCCCTTTGACAGGCGTCATATGAAGAATTGAAGACTGTGACAGAGGGGTCATTTTTAAATAACGCCCCAACCTTAGGCGTCATTTCCAAACAGAACCCGTTGGTGTTTGGTTCGAACAAGGATGTTATCTGGGTAAGTGTTGATTAGGGAAAGGTTGAACACGTGGATGTCTAAGTTTAATCAGGAGTCTACGTAGGAAGTTTCAATTCTAATCAAACTCCTAGAACCCAGTAGTATTCCATCCCTATAAATACCCCTTCCCATCGAGCCACCCTGCTAGGCTCTTTTCTTCAACAAACTGCTGTTACTCCGTGCGTGAAGAACACAAGAAGGTTCTTCAACTTCTTCCCTTTTTCATACTGCTGCGTTCGAAGGGCAGACGGCACCTGCCGTGGATACGAGAGGAACGTGGGTGTTCTTCATCGACTTCCTCCTCTTCTTCCTGCGGATTACCTGCGCCAAGAAGGGGCCGCGGCTGCTGCGTTGTTGCTCTTCACCCTTCTGCAACTTCATACAAGGGTTGCTGTTGTTGCATTTAATAAGAGTTGTTGCTCTTGTTATATTCCAGTAACTATGTTTGAAACAGAGTATCGTTCTTGATTCTTCATCCTCTTCACGTTTCTATCGTCTACAACTCCGAAAAGGTAGGTTTTCTCAAGTGTTAAGCAAAATTTTATGATATTAGGCCAATTGCATGCATATAGGTTATTAGTGCTGCGACTGACTGCCATATGAATTTTCATGATTTCATCGTTCTACTGAAAATGACGCCCTAGATCAAGGCGTTGTTTTTATTTTAACGCCCGTGGAAATAGGCGTCAATTGTCTAGTTAATTAATAATGACGAATGTTCAAAAGTTAATAACTATAAACCCTGATGTGTTAACTAATGCATGATCATGTTAATAAATTCCTGCTATTTTTCCCTCTCTGTTCATGTCATTTGTTTCTTGATCGGCCATATTTTATAAAGCCTATGTCTGTGATTGTACCTATTAGGTACAAATCAGATGACAGAATTAGCGACCCTGACTAAGTCGTTATTTGAATGGACGCCCCTACACATAGGCGTCAGATTCGTGATAAATAATGAAAATGGAAACGTACATAAATTTCTGGACTTGATAATTGACGACGTGTATACTGCCCTTAAATTTGATATATGACGCCCCTGACTAGGGCGCTGTTTACGAAATTGAAGCCTTAATGTAAGACGTCATTTATATAATATCTGAAATTTTAGAATGTTTATAGATTTTAATATTAACCAGACCTGGATATAACGACTACGTGAACAGTCGTCATTTACTGAACTGACGACCTTGACAAGGGCGCCAATTCATAAAATGAAGACTTAAGCCCAGACGCCAATTGACTGATTTCCTGATTTCGTGGTTTTTTTTTCCTGTAACCCTTGACAATGGGTTATGTGTATAGGCACTATATTCCATTCCGTGAATATAGTCCCACGTTTCACGTTGTTTTATCGAATACCCACTATTTCTTGGTGATAGATGAACCCTCCGCGGGACATTCCGTTCCTTCGGATTGGTGACTTTATCATAGAGACCTCCGTAAGACTCCGCTAGCCTTGGATTCCCTCAAGACAGCTGAGCAGGTTGTACCATCAAAACCCATGACACTACTTGATTTCCATGTCACTCTAAAGAAACATGGTACCGACCCTCATGATATGCTATTTTGATGTCATGAGAATATCCCTAAAATTAATGGAGTGGGAAACCATGCCATTAGTGTCCTTATGAATTAGGTGCCATACTTATGGACCTCAATTCTATCTAGCTTATCATGTCCAAGAACGAGCGACCATCTCTATATGAGCGCTTATTCTTAATATCGTGGCACCCGGTTAGGGAGCCTATTCCACCTAGTTTTAATGCGAATCGTGGTTATACCATTACTTTAGTAGTACGTCCTTACACATCATGATTCAATCCTTGAAATTCTTTTCCTTATGATCTACCTTAAAGTTCCTACAAGTTTAGTTCCTTTGGAATTCTTTTGTTGGCTATAACTAAAGTGGATGTCGAAACACATGACCAATGCCTGCGCATTTAGGGCCCGATCTGGTCCTGGGAGGAGCACCCAAAAGTACTAGTGGCCATGGGAGTTGTAATGATCACGGTGTGGCATTGCACCGGAGTGCATGACTAGCTTAATAGACATTCCACAATCTCATACTCGACTTGACATGACATGACTTGCGTGACCCGGAAAGGGTATTTATTGTTACTTGCTTGAAATATAATAGCCAATCCTTGACATGACTTGATAAACATACTTGCTTGAATGCCTTGATCATTATTGACATGAATTCTTGAAAGACATGTTAGTTCATTCAAATATCTCTTGGATATACATTCTCTATCATGGTATACATCCTATCTCTTATCGTTTCACGTGAACATGCATAGCTATACTGCATTCATGTAACTTGTAATCTACTTAAAGCTAGCTAGCACTTGAGATATAATTCCTACTGAGCGTTCGCTCATCCAGTGTTTTCCCTATTTTTCAGGTAAGTCCGATGACGAGACTCAATCGGATGGGGAAGGTCAATAGTGAAGAGATTAGAGCTACTCCATCCATCCAAGCGTCACTAGTCTTGTCTTTCCATTTTCTCGAGTCAATCATTGTACTTTTTCTTTTATTGAGTCTTAGCATTTTCATTGGTAATAGAAGTACTTTGAGGTTGTGATTGAATAAAGGATTGGGTTATCTTTACCTTTGCGCACTCTGTCGTTGTGTCGAATACACTAACGCTCTGATTGACATGATCGATATAAACTCGTCACGCACTCCGGGTTCCTTCCGCGCTCGGGGCGTGACAGTTTTTGTGGTATCAGAGCCTAGGATATTCAATTCCTAGGAAACCCAAGTCCAAGGATAGGTTTAAAACCTTTAACCGGTGAGATTGGGTAGAACCAAGGGTTAAGTTAACTTAGAATCAAAACCTTTGAACATAATCACATATTAATATAGTTATTGTAATTGTAGGACAATGGCTGCCGAATGTGCCCAGTGGCGCAACATGCAACGCACTCTGCAAGGCATGACCCAGGCACTTCAACAGGTGGCACAAGGAGGTGCACATCATGGAGCAGGAAATCTCCACCAAAGCTTCAAGAACATGAACCCTCCTAAGTTCATGGGATCCACTGATCCGGATGACGCCGAGCACTGGATCCGGGAGACCGAATGTATCTTTCAAGTTATGCAATGCACGGACCAAGAGAAGGTCTTGTTAGCAACGTTTCAATTGGAAAGGGACGCCCGCTGCTGGTGGGAGTCGGTAGAAGCCACATTAGATCAAGGACAAGTTACTTGGGAGGAGTTTGTTGAACATTTCAACAATAAATATTTTTCAGACCGAGTCCAGGAGAAGAAGGCCGCCGAGTTCGCCGCACTTAAACAACGATCTTTGTCGGTGGCTGAGTGTGAGGCATAATTTTCCAGGTTGTCTCGATATGATAAACATCTAATTAGTACCAAGAAGATGAAAGCTAGGAGGTTCCTAAATGGGCTCAGACCCCAATATATCACACAGCTGGCCCCGATGGACATACATGTCTATTCGGAGATAGTACACCGAGCTCAGTTACTAGAAGATGCCACGGAGCTATCTGATAGGATCCGTGAGAAGGATAAGAAGGAACAGGTCACTAGTTCGGGTTCCTTCAAACCCAATTTCAAGAAGAGGCCGAGTAATGGAGGTACTCCCTCCCAAGAGCAAAAGTTCAAGAAGACCAAACCTTTCTCCATCACCACTACACCTTCTCAAGTGGTGTGTAAACACTGTGACAAGGTCGGACATAAGGCCGAAGAATGTTGGAGGAAACTTGGAGCGTGTCTCCGTTGTGGGAGCCGTGATCATCGGATTCCCGACTGTCCCCTACTCAATGATCAAGCCGGTGACGGAAAGCGCCCGGTGACAAAGAATGCACGTCTCCAAGCTATTAAGGAAACAGAACAAGACGAAGGCGGACTAGTGGAAGGTACATTGATAGTTTTTTCCAAGTCTGCATATGGCTTGTTTGATGCTGGTGCCTCACATTCTTTTATTTCTAAGAAGTTTGATAATCCATTACCCATGGAACCGACATGGATGAAATTAGTTCTTTCAACTCCGCTCGGAAGCGAAGTTGACCTTACTCACCATTATCAAAACTGTGAAGTATTGGTAAAGGGAAGAAATCTTCCTATCGACCTCATATGTTTAGACCTAAAGGAATATGATGTCATATTAGGAGCCGATTGGTTATCAAAATACCAGGCAACTGTGGATTGCCGTAATAGCAAAGTTACTTTCAAAGACTTTCCGGAACTGGTCTATACTAGCCCTAAGAGTCGGAGCAAGTCGTCTCTTATTTTGGCTCTCCGAGCTAGCAAGCTAATAAGGAAAGGATGTGTATCCTTCCTTGTGTTTGTCACTATTAAGGAGACTAAGAAGACTAAGATAGAAGACATCCCTGTTGTGCAAGAATTTCCGGACGTGTTTCTGGAAGATTTGCTTGGATTACCTCTACAAAGAGAAGTGGCCTGCACCATCGATTTGGTCCTTAGTGCTGGTCCAGTTTCTAAGGCACCATATAGGATGTCCCCTGCCGAACTCAAGGAGTTAAAAAAATAATTGATGGAACTTTTTAAGAAGGGTTTTATCAGACCAAGCACTTCCCCGTGGGGAGCACCTGTGCTATTTGTAAAGAAGAAGGATGGATCCATGAGGTTATGCATCGACTATCGACAGTTGAATCATCTCACTATCAAGAACAAGTATCCACTGTCGAGAATCGATGAGTTATTTGATCAAATATCTGGATCCAAGTATTTCTCGAAGATCGATCTAAGATCGGGATATCACCAACTAAGGATCAAAGATGAGGACATTTATAAAACCACGTTCAGAAGCAGGTATGGGCACAATGAGTTTGTTGTTATGCCTTTTGGACTAACAAATGCCCCTGCAGTCTTTATGCAGTTGATGAATAGTATATTCAGGCCTCATCTAGATCAATTCGTAGTAGTTTTCATTGATGATATGTTGATCTATTCAAAGACCAAGGAAGAACACGAGGAGCATTTGAGGATTTCATTACAGATATTGAGGATGAATCAGTTATATGCAAAGCTCAGTAAATGTTAATTGTGGTTAGAAGAAGTATCCTTCTTGGGTCATGTTATATCGAAGGATGGTTTATCCGTAGATCCATCAAAGGTTGAAGCTGTACGGAATTGGGAAAGACCGACCAACACTAGCGAGATCTGAAGTTTTCTGGGTCTTGCAGGTTATTATCAGCGATTCATTAAGGATTTCTCCAAGATAGCCGTACCACTCACAAGGCTAACTCACAAGGAGATCCGTTATGAATGGAGCGAGGAATGTGAAAGAAGCTTTCAAGCTCTCAAAGATCACCTAACTACTGCCCCGGTCTTAGCTTTACCAATTGAAGGCGTGAAATTTGAAGTATACACCGATGCATCTGGCATTGGCCTCGGATGTGTTTTAATGCAACAAGGGAAAGTTATAGCCTACTTTTCTCGCCAATTGAAGAAGCACGAGGAGAACTACCCAGTCCATGACTTAGAATTGGCTGCGGTAGTATTTGCGCTAAAGATATGGAGACATTACTTATACGGAGTGCAGTTCACTGTATACTCTGATCACAAGAGTCTCAAGTATCTTTTCTCTCAAAAGGAATTGAATATGAGGCAAAGACGTTGGCTAGAATATCTCAAGGACTTCGAATTCACAATACAATATCATCCTGGAAAGGGTAATCCTGTAGCTGATGCCCTCAATCGGAAGCCGAGAGCACTATTAGCCAATTGTATGATTCAGGAGTGGAGGTTGCTAGAACAATTCTCTAAACTTAATATAAGCATAGACAAGGATAGTAGGTGTGTCACATTATCTCATATGAGCATACATCCAGACTTGCTATCCGAAATACAAGGACTTCAAGATAGTGACCCCGTACTAGTGGAAATCAAGGGCAAAATGGAAGAACAACCTGATTTCAAGATAACCTCGGATGGAAGAGTGATGTTCAGGAATAGAACATGTATACCGGATTGTCCAGAGCTAAAGAAGAAAATCTTAGATGAAGCTCACAGATCAAGGTACACGATTCATCCAGGGTCAACTAAGATGTACCAATATTTGAAAAGGACCTTTTGGTGGTCCAACATGAAGAGAGAACTAGTAAACTTTGTGTCTCGCTGTCTCACATGCCAACAAGTTAAGGTGGAACACCAAAAGCCTGCCGGTAAGCTACATCCTCTAGATATTCCCAAATGGAAGTGGGAGGATATCGGTATGGACTTCATTATGGGTCTGTCTAAACCAAAAGGTGGACATGATGGAATATGAGTTATCATCAACCGATTGACCAAATCGGCACACTTCTTGCCAATCAAGAGTCGATGGTCAGTTGATGTCCTTGCTGCATTATACATTAACGAGATAATCAGGTTACATGGAGTACCTATCTCAATCGTATCTGACCGAGACCCTCGTTTTACTTCTCACTTTTGGAAGGGTCTACAACATTCGCTGGGAACAATACTTAATTTTAGTACTGCTTTTCATCCTCAAACGGATGGTCAGACCAAGAGAACCAATCAGGTAGTTGAAGATATGCTCAGAGCTTGCATAATTGATTTTGGTGGAAGCTGGCATGGTCAATTGCCTTTGGTTGAATTTGCATACAATAACAGTTACCAGGTAAGTATACAAGTGGCACCTTTCGAAGCTTTATACGG
This sequence comes from Amorphophallus konjac, assembly GCA_022559845.1. Taxonomy (NCBI): domain Eukaryota; kingdom Viridiplantae; phylum Streptophyta; class Magnoliopsida; order Alismatales; family Araceae; genus Amorphophallus; species Amorphophallus konjac. The sequence goes on along the minus strand of CM040122.1, from coordinate 267,120,873 downwards.
AAGGAGTTGCCGATCACCTTTGTGCTGGGACGAAGTTGGCGAGAAACAACTATTAGGTCCAGACATGGTAAGGGATACCACCGAAAAGATTCAGTTGATTAGAGAAAGACTACAAGTTGCTCAGTCTAGACAGAAGGCTTATGCTGACACAAGAAGAAGAGATCTCGAATTCCTAGTCGGAGATCACGTATTTCTCAAGATATCACTGTGGATGCACTTTTTATTAATTATCATTGTTTATTTGTTTATTTGTTTATTGGCGTTTATTAAATGCGTGGGCGTGCCAGTCACAAAGTGACGATTTATTCGGGCTTCATGGAAGCCCATGGTGCGCGTGATCTGACTAATCAGACAACTGTGTGGTTCGTGTCGGGACCGAAACCCGCCGTGCCGTAAAGGCCGCGGCATTATTTACATCCCCCATATGGGGGAACACCCTTGATTGATTGCCAGGAATAAGGGCCCTATGGCCTAGAGAGAATACTAATCATGCAGGAGGATAGTGAAAGATGAACTATGCTAGAAACCCGTATTGGGACGTGAATGTTCAGACTATGTCGGCCACTCGTGGGCCACTTCATGTTCGGACGAAGCTCCGTGCTTGTAGTATAAAAGACGGTGACAAAACCGCGTGAATGTCTGCCACGAACAAGGCAAGTTTAATGAGAATATGGGATTGGATCCCGATAGAGACAGGTGAAGTTGATAGACTGTTGGCCGGAGATGATTTCGGACTATGGCCATGTCAGAAATTCTGTAAACCACGTCCGATACCATAAGGCGTCGTCGATTTTCTCTTTGCACCCAGTCCGAGGGAGTGAATTATTAAGTGCATAGCCCGAGCTCACTAACGTGCGCCCTCACACGCGGATCGACCTACGCGGTCAGGTCGCGGGGTTCGACCTGCCCGGTCAGGTCGCGGGGGTCAAGGGGGCAGCGCCCCTTGCAGGGGTTTCCGGGGGCAGCGCCCCCAGAACAAAATTTAATTATGGGGGGGTATGCTATTGCCGTCATTCCGATCATTGATTTAAGTGGGTTATTCCCATTCCATTCTTTCTATTTTGTTTACTGATTTAGTCCTTATTCTCTCGTTTATTCTTTAATTTCAATAGTTTCATTTCTTCTTTTCATTCTTTTAGTTTTCTTTTGCCACGCCGTATTAGCCAGTTGCAAGGAGATGGGCGCGCCGGTTAAGGGGCGCCAGGTTAAGATGTGAAGGGGTGCGCCGGAATTGGAGGGCAAGGGAGGAGGGAGCGCGCCGTTTATGTTATCGGTTCAGGTGGTCACCAAAGGGGCGCGCCGTATTTGGGCTTCGGTAAGATGGAGATGGGCGCGCCATTTTAATGTTCAATGGGGAGATTGGGGGCGCGCCGGATATGGAGGGCAAGGGAGAGGGCGCGCCATTTTTGGAGGGCAAGGGAGAGATTGAGGGCGCGTCGGATATGGAGGACAAGGGAGAGGGCGCGCCGTTTTAGCATTTAGAGAAGAGATGGGGTGTTTTGTGAGGAGGGTTGAAGCGGCGCGGTGGGGCAATGGCCGCGCCGTTTTAACTCGCGCCGGGATAGCTATATGGGGATTGTTTTGAAGCTCTGTTTACTGCATTTTCTTTTCCTTTCACCCGTAGATTGATTCAAGGTTTGATTTGCTCGTTCCGTTGATAGATCAAGCTGGTAATGAGGAGGTTTTAAGAGCTTTAACCATTTTAATCGTTTATTATGATGAAATAGTATGAACGTCTAAGTGTTTTACTCCAGCAGTTTGCTCACAAAGTCCTCATTTTGTCCTTCATCAGTTCAACCCGTTCACTTGTTGTTGGGCGTTCTTAGTCTTGGCGAAAATTGGGCAGCACCTCCCCTGGCCCGAGACTTGCCAGAGATAAAGGAGGGTCACCAATCAGATTGCTCCGGAGTAGACCCTCAAAAATCGGAGTAGCCTCACGGCGGTCCGAACCCAAATGTGAGTATGGAACGTTCGAGGGCCAGCCTACAAGAACGACGACAGCTCACGGGTGACGATTTCGTGGAACGGGACAGATGTAGGCCATAGGTGGCCATGAATGTTCACCCTTCGAACGGGTTCCCTCAGAGTTCATGCCACAGAAGGGCAAGCTTCTGAGGACCCCAGGTAATGTTGAAAATCGGGAGGATGAAAACAGAAGAAAAGGGGAAGGGATCAGAGCAATAGAATACTGCGCATGCTTACAAAGTCACTTTTTATTCATCCTCAAGAAAAAGGAAAGGAGGGAAGAGAGGTACAAGACGAGATCTACCCCCCCAAAGCACAGGGAAGAATATAATGGAGAAGATAAAAGAAAAAAACTAGGTGTTGAGGTGGGGGAAGAAGATACATTGGTGGGGGAGAAGGAGAAACAGAGCACAAGCTCTTCCCCCTCTCTCCCCTCTCACTCTCTCACCCTCTCTCTCTCTTTTTTCTTCACCTTGCAGGTGGGAATGGATGGAGCTTCTTCTTCTCTTCGGATGCCGGAGACCCTAGCCGAACCAGCCAGCCTTCTCTTCAGCCTCTCTTCTCTCAACCCTTTCTTCTTCTAGATCCTTCTATCCATCAGCTCCTTCTGTGTGTGTGTCCCTTTTATAGAACGACCATCCTGGGAGCATCCCTGCCAATTCCACCTCGTCCGCAACGAAGTCGGGAGTTGACCTGATTTGTGCTGGACACCATTGATTCGTCTCGTACACTGCTGCTCGTCCGAGGATGGGATGCTCAGAGATTTGTCGGAGCTTGCCTTGCTGCTGCTGCTTATGTGCTGTCGAACGGAGGTAGAAGAAGGGCCATGGGCATTGAATGTTCTCTGCATGCCATAATGATGCAAAGCAGAGCATCGGAGTGTAGATGGGATAGCTTGTTCGCGCGCCGGGGAAGCGCTTCAGGGAATAGAATGAGGGGTTAAAACGGCGCCACATTCAAAGGGGCGCCATTTTAAGCATCAAATGGGGAGGCCCCTTCAATAGGAGCGCGCCGTGTAGCCAAATAAAAAAGGGGGCGCGCCGGTTTAAGATGGGGGGCGCGCCGTTTTAAGGCGCGCCGTTTTAGGGCTACTTCGTGCCGTTTTAAGCACCAAACGGATTCCTTTCGAAGTCGCGACCATTTATATGAATGTCGGCATTCCCAGAATGTTCCGGTTGCGACGTATGGCCTCCATAATATTCCGTTTGTAGCCTCTGGGACTCGGTCCCAGCTTCTGCGTGACTTTCGGTGCATGTCGAGACTGTGCCGGAGTTCTTGACGTTTCTCCGATTCAGCTCTCGGCATGGCCGGTCGGAGTGTTGTAGCTGTATCTTCTGCTTAGGGGGCTTCCTTAGCAGGTAGCGGACCACCAAGCGAGTTCTCGTCTTGATCGGGCGAGGCATGAGGTTTATTCGACAGTTCTGTCTTCAACTCGCGCTCTAATGTGTAGACGCGAATGTCGCCATGATCATCATCGTCATTTTTTTGGCGTCCACAATCACCTGGATGTGGAATAAGGAGATTTGGTGTTAAGGGCAAGCTTACACCAAGGTTTATCGGACCTTTTGAGATACTAGAAAGAGTTGGCGAGGTTGCTTACCGCGTCGCTTTATCTCCTCAATTGTTCGAAGTTCATAATGTATTTCATGTATCCATGTTGAAGAAGTATGTGCACGATCCGGCACATATCATCGATCATGGTGACCTGGTGATTCAAAAGGATCTCACATATGAACAAAAGCCCATGAAGATCCTCGATCGTGATATTTGTACTCTAAGGAATAAAATAATTCCCATGCTAAAAGTGCAATGGAGTAAATGCTCAGAGCATGAAGCCACATGGGAGACTGAGGAGTCCATAAGGAAGTGATTCCAAGATTTATTCTAAAAAGGTATATGTCTTGCACCCTCCGTAAATTTGTGCAATTGAATTTGGGGACCAAATTCTTCAAGTGGGGGAGGGTGTAGCAACCCTGGTAAATCAAAGAATAAAATCATAAATAGATTAAAAGATTAAACTAAAGATAAAGGCCCAACTCATATACACTTAAAGGCCCAACTCTTATACACTTAAAACATATAAGCCAAAAGTGATTAACGCCTCCGATCAAGTCGCTATTTAATTGAAGACTGTTCAAACAGGCGCTAATTCAATAATTGACGCCCCTTTGACAGGCGTCATATGAAGAATTGAAGACTGTGACAGAGGGGTCATTTTTAATTAACGCCCCAACCGTAGGCGTCATTTCCAAACAGAACCCGTTGGTGTTTGGTTCGAACAAGGATGTTATCTGGGTAAGTGTTGATTAGGGAAAGGTTGAACACGTGGATGTCTAAGTTTAATCAGGAGTCTGCGTAGGAAGTTTCAATTCTAATCAAACTCCTAGAACCCTTTAGTATTCCTTCCCTATAAATACCCCTTCCCATCGAGCCAACCTGCTAGGCTCTTTTCTTCAACAAACTGCTGTTACTCCATGCGTGAAGAACATAAGAAGGTTCTTCAACTTCTTCCCTTTTTCATACTACTGCGTTCGAAGGGAAGACGGCACCTGCCGTGGATACAAGAGGAACGTGGGTGTTCTTTATCGACTTCCTCCGCTTCTTCCTGCGGATTACCTGCGCCAAGAAGGGGCCGCGGCTGCTGCGTTGTTGCTCTTCACCCTTCTGCAACTTTATACAAGGGTTGATGTTGTTGCGTTTAATAAGAGTTGCTACTCTTGTTATATTCCAGTGACTCTGTTTGAAATAGAGTATCGTTCTTGATTCTTCATCCTCTTCACGTTTCTATCGTCTACAACTCCGAAAAGGTAGGTTTTCTCAAGTGTTAAGTAAAATTTTATGGATATTAGGCAAATTGCATGCATATAGGTTATTAGTGCTGCGACTGACTGCCATATGAATTTTCATGATTTCATCGTTCTACTGAAAATGACGCCCTAGATCAAGGCGTTGTTTTTATTTTAACACCCGTGGAAACAGGTGTCAATTGTCTAGTTAATTAATAATGACGAATGTTCAAAAGTTAATAACTATAAACCCTGATGTGTTAACTAATGCATGATCATGTTAATAAATTCCTGCTATTTTTCCCTCTCTATTCATGTCATTTGTTTCTTGATCGGACATATTTTATAAAGCCTATGTCTGTGATTGTACCTATTAGGTACAAATCAGATGACAGGAATTAGCGACCCTGTCTAAGTCGTTATTTGAATGGATGCCTCTACACATAGGCGTCAGATTTGTGATAAATAATGAAAATGGAAATGTACATAAATTTCTGGTCTTGATAATTGACGACATGTATACTACCCTTAAATTTGATATATGACGCCCCTGACTAGGGCGCTGTTTACGAAATTGAAGCCTTAATGTAAGACGTCATTTATATAATATCTTAAATTTGAGAATGTTTATAGATTTTAATATTAACCAGACCTGGATATAACGACTGCGTACGCTGTCGTCATTTAATGAACTGACGCCCCTGACAAGGGTGCCAATTCATAAAATGATGACTTAAGCCCAGACACCAATTGACTGATTTCCGGATTTCGTGGTTTTTTTTTCTGTAAACCTTGACAATGGGTTATATGTATAGGCACTATATTCCATTCCGTGAATATAGTCCCACGTTTCACGTTGTTTTATCGAATACCCACTATTTCTCGGTGATAGATGAACCCTCCGCGGGACATTCCGTTCCTCCGGATTGGTGACTTTATCATAGAGACCTCCATAAGACTCCGCTAGCCTTGGATTCCCACAAGGCAGCTGAGCAGGTTGTACCATCAAAACCCATGACACTACTTGATTTCCATGTCACTCTAAAGAAACATGGTACCGTCCCTCATGATATGCTATTTTGATGTCATGAGAATATCCCTAAAATTAATGGAGTGGGAAACCATGCCATTAGTGTCCTTATGAATTAAGTGCCATACTTATGGACCTCAATTCTATCTAGCTTATCATGTCTAAGAATGAGCGACCATCTCTATATGAGCGCTTATTCTTAATATCGTGGCACCCGGTTAGGGAGCCTATTCCACCTAGTTTTAATGTGAATCGTTGTTATACCGTTACTTTAGTAGTACGTCCTTACACATCATGATTCAATCCTTAAAATTCTTTTCATTATGATCTACCTTAAAGTTCCTACAAGTTTAGTTCCTTTGGAATTCTTTTGTTGGCTATAACTAAAGTGGATGTCGAAACACATGACCAATGCCTGCGCATTTAGGGCCCGATCTGGTCCTGGGAGGAGCACCCAAAAGTACTAGTGGCCATGGGAGTTGTAATGATCACGGTGTGGCATTACACCGGAGTGCATGACTAGCTTGATAGACATTCCACAATCTCATACTCGACTTGACATGACATGACTTGCGTGACTCGGAAAGGGTATTTATTATTACTTGCTTGAAATATAATAGCCAATCCTTGACATGACTTGATAAACGTACTTGCTTGAATGCCTTGATCATTATTGACATGAATTCTTGAAAGACATGTTAGTTCATTAAAATATCTCTTGGATATACATTCTCTATCGTGGTATACATCCTATCTCTTATCGTTTCACGCGAACATGCATAGCTATACTGCATTCATATAACTTGTAATCTACTTAAAGCTAGCTAGCACTTGAGATATAATCCTTACTGAGCATTCGCTCATCCAGTGTTTTCCCCTATTTTTCAGGTAAGTCCGATGACGAGACTCAATCGGATGGGGAAGGTCAAGAGTGAAGAGATTAGAGCTACTCCATCCATCCAAGCGTCACTAGTCTTGTCTTTACATTTTCTCGAGTCAATCATTGTACTTTTCCTTTTATTGAGTCTTACCATTTTCATTGGTAATAGAAGTACTTTGAGGTTGTGATTGAATAAAGGATTGGGTTATCTTAACCTTTGCGCACTCTGTCATTGTGTCGAATACACTAACGCTCTGATTGACATAATCGATATAAACTCGTCACGCACTCCGGGTTCCTTCCGCGCTCGGGGCGTGACATATATTGTCAGGTCAGTCACTTGGTTGAACAATGATGGGTGTACTGACAACCTGTGAACTTATCTCACTTGGAAGTCGAAGTACCAGGTTAATGGCACATGATCTGAGGCAAGGAATGGAACAAATGATCTTGCCACGTGGACAACTACAGTGCTGAGATTCTGACGTGTGGAACCTCGAGGGAGCAGATCTGAGTGAAACTTTTGGCGGGAACGTGGTGACCACATGTCGACTACCTGCTGCCTATAAAAGAAAGAAAGTCGCCCAAAATTTATGCGCCACAGCAGGAAAAATAGAGAGATAAAAGATAGATAGAGGAAGTGAGCGAGATCTGAAGAGACTGGTAGAGCAAGCGCATAAGCAGTGAAGAAGAAGTCTTTGTAGCTGAAGAGAAGGAGAACAAAGTATCGTAAGTTTGAGATTGAAGAGAGTTTAAGAGAATTGGTGCTTGTAATTGACTCATGGATCAAATCCAGAGTCAATCTGCTCCTAGAGAGTTTCATTGTTGTCTCATTTCTTACCTTTGTTTCTATTTCTGAATTTTGTCAAGCTGTGAGTCTGCAGGCGAGGGTGAGTCCTCGGACAATGAAGCTATAAAGCTCAGCGGTAGCAAGTGAAAAATGCTATATTTCATATCATAACTTGCATCACATTTATCATCTTTGAGCATTAAAATGAATAAAGTTGTGCATTAATATGAACTAATTTCATTCTCACCATTATTTGAGTCTTCATGCATTTTATCATGTTTTGGAGTTAAAATGACCATGTGAGAATTATTCATGAATTTGCACAATTATTTGGAAATCATTTTTTGGATGAATTATATTGATATTATGAATTTTTACATTTTCAGGGAATAGCGACTAAGCTCAGGGCGTTATTTAATGAACGCCCTTTTGCGCGGGCGCGTCTTAAGTAAACATCGACAGTGTCACGGGCGTCAATTAATTTGATCAGAAAATAAAAAGAAAATGGAAAAGTTTGAGCGACGGCTTCGAGGGCACGTATTCAGTAAGAAACGACTCAAGACCAGGCGTCAATTGATTTGAAGAAAGAAAGACAAGTAATTAGCGCTCAAGATGTAGTCGCTAATTATTGAAAGAACGCCCATATGAACAGTCGTCAATTCCTATTTTATGAAAAATAAAGAAAATAGCAAATGAGGAAATAAGGAAACTGACGCCCGAGTGAAGAGGCGCTACTTCAGGAAAGGACGCCCTAGATTAAGGTGTCATTTAAAGAAAGGACGCCCCAATATAAGTCGCTATTCAAAGTTGAACCAGAAAAGGTAACTGCAGGCTCCCGATCGAACTGTTCTTCCATGTTTGCTCTTATCTAAGCAACATTTTATGGAAAGGAGGACTTTAATGATGAAAAGGAGTCTAATGAATCAAGTTGCATTGTTGGAAATTAGTTTTTGGATCAAACTGGGAACCCACGATCGTGGATGCTCTTGTACCGTATAAATAGATGCCATGGCCGATGATGCATGAGAGAAGTTGGAGGTCTGCCATAGGGATTTATTTTGAAGCTTTTCCTTTCATCTTTTGCAGTTAAATTATTCATCAATGTTCTTCGTTTTCTAGTCTTCTACAAATTCTTCTTCTTCATCTTCCTCTAATTCTTCCAGTTTTCAAAGTTATTTCCAGTTTTCCAAAGATCTATCTATGCGTTTTTACTGTTCATCCGGTTTTAAAATATTCTGCTAGTTCTTGTTTGTCTTCCCTTTCTGATCTTATGTGTCTTCTGAGTTCTTCATAAAAGTTGTAGGTTTTTAAAAGTTCTTCAATTTCTTTTTCTACCACTTCTTCAAATTCTCAACCGTTTTCAAATTAGAATCAATTTTCCAAAGTTCAGTTCTGCACTATTCATCCACGACCACTCTCTGTTCTATCATGTTTTTCTCCTTCTTACTCTTATTTTCTATCTTTGTGTTCTTCATCAATCTTCTTCCTCTCTTTGTCCTCTACAATTTTCTCTTCCTTTACTTTGTCTAATTCTCTCTAGATTTTAATCTATTTCTTCTTCTTCTAACCCTCTGTTTTCAAAACTGTTTTATGTTTTATCACCCATCATAGCCATCTCTTCCTCTCTTTTCACAACATACATGCTTTGGTTTTAATTTTATTCTTCTTCCTCCACCTTTTCATCTCCATCTCTTATATTTCATCCACACATCCCTTTGGCGGATTCTCTTCCAGTTGATCCTCTCCCGGCGTTGGCATCTAAGGCGAGGCGATCTTCATCCAAGGCTTGGCAAGGAGTTGACGGCGTTCTTCATCCTATTGGCTTACAATTTCTTTTCTCTTCTTTTATTTTACAAGTTGTAATTTTAGTTTTCATATACATTGTACTTGCCACCTCTCATAGCAATAAAGTTGATCTTTGTGAAATTGTGTTTATCTTTCTATCTCCTCCAAATTTCTCTACTTAAACCCTCTCACATTCTTTAAATAGATTTTTATGCAATTCATCTTTCCTTAGATTAATCACACTCAAAAATTCGGTTTTCAAAGCATAAGGTGTTTTTCCAACTTGTTAAAATAAGGATTTTTCCTCCTCGTGGGATCAACTCCGCTTACCACTATATAATTTGATTTTCCAATCTTTTAAAGTGAGTGAGTGTGAACATTTTGAAATTGTGGCACGGCTTTCTTAACGACACTAGTCAGTGCGCAACAATTTTTGGCGCCGTTGCCGGGGACGAAATTAATTTTTATGTTGGGAAATTCCTTGTGTTTGATTTGTATATAGTTTTCTTAATTTTTCTGATTTTATTTTACAGGAAAAATCAAAAAAAATCAGAAAACCAGAAAATCCAAAGAAATTCGGACCTGAAATTCCAAGGAAAAAATATGTCACAGAAAGCGTCGCTAAAGCCCAGATCTGTCACAGAAAGCAGAAATTCAGAAAAATTTAGGAAAATCAAGCGTCGCTAAAAGGTCAGTATACGTATGAAAAGGTCCTTTTTATGAAATTCTGAAAAATTCTAAAAAATTCTGAAAAATTCTGAAAAATTTTGAAAAAAATCAGAAAACAGAAAAAATTCATCATGCTAGCATATATCAATCTTAGTTGCATTACTTTCATGCATTTGTGCACTTAGTTGTTCTTTTTGTTTTTCATTCTTTATTTACAACATCTTTTGAAAAAAAATTATCTTATCATCTATTTCCCCTCCTTAAGGGCATTAAGATCTTTACACCCCTCTTGGATTTGGAAGGACACTCCATTGAGCATTCCGTCTCTTTGGACTTGAAATTCTATTTCTAAGACCTCCATAAGTCCCCGCACCCGTGGATTCCCTCACGGACGCCGGGCAGGTTGTACCACGAAGCACCTTGGAGTTAGAGTGCCCTTAGAAGGTTTTCCATAAAAATTAAAAAAAAACATCATTCTTGCCTTCATATAGTTAATCCTTGCATTTGCATAGTCTAGTTAACCCATAACCCATTCATATAGGGATTCATTGCATTTTGAAAAAAAAATCATCATTACCTTTGGGCCCTTTTGCATTGAATGCGAGGTACGAGATCCCTCCACCCTCATTTGATAGGACCCATTAGTGAAGTTGAAAGGTTAGTGCATTCTAGACCACAACTTCAACCTAACCTCATGGAAAATCAAAATCAAAACCAACAAGTGCAACAAGTTCCTAAGCAAATAAAGGACTACTTCATTCCTAATCAATATCAACCGTCCTTCTATATTCAAGCACCTCAGAATTAGGCGGTTCATTATGAAATTAAATCAAGTACCATACAGATGTTGCCATCCTTCTATGGCAATACTAATGAAGATCCATATAAGCATCTAGATGAGTTTCTCCAGATATGTTCAACTGTCAAAATTCAAAACTTCTCGGATGATGCCCTTAAGCTTACTCTCTTCCCATTCTCCCTCAAGGACAAAGCTAAATATTGGTTGGGAGCCTTGGGTAGAACAATTGACACATGGGGAGAGATGCAAAAAGAGTTCTTGAAGAAATTCTACCCCATTGGTAGGACTAATACCATGAGAAGGGCCATCACTGGATTTACACAAAATTCTGGGGAACAAATTCATGAGGCCTGGGACAGGTTGAAAGATTTATTAAGGAAATGTCCCCATCATGGCCTATCTAGATGGAAAATTGTGCAAGCATTTTATGAGGGATTAACGGAAAACTATAGACAAATGGTAGATGCCTCATGTGGGGGGGCTTTCATGAGTAAAAGTGAGGATGAAGCTTATGATTTGTTTAAGATGTTAAGTGAAAATTCTATTAGTCATGCTTCACTTTCCTCCTATGAAAGGATGATTGGACCTTCCAAGAAGGGTGGGTTATATGAAGTCAAAAGTCAAGGAGAGTTGGAGAATAGGATGGATATTAATGTACTTACTCAAAAGTTGAATAAAGTGGACTTGCTGGCGCAAAGGATGGAGAAGGTCGATTTGGTAGCACAAAAACTAGATCAATTATTATCCATGAATAAGCAAGAACCTTCTTTTTCGCCAATCCAACAAAATCAACCTTTCTCAGATTCCAACCTTCAAGAACTTTGTGCTTTATGTTCTAGCCCAAATCATGCTGTCATTGATTGCCCTACGGCGGCCCAACTTCCCCCATTTATCTAAGAACAAGTCTTTGCTGCTCAGGGAGTCTCCAAGCCTAATTATGACCCATATTCCAATACTTACAACCCGGGCTGGAGAAATCACCCGAATTTTTCTTGGAAATCTCAAGTGAGTTCATCCACTCAAGTCAATCCCTCAAATCTAAAACAATCTTTTCAAGTTCCGAACTAGTCTCACCAACATCTTCAAAATCCTTTTCAACATAATCAACAACAACTTCCATTTCAGCAACCATCGTTCCATCATGCTCAGGCCCCATATCAACAAGCTCCATCATTCCAAGGTCTATATAATCAATTTCCATCACATCGTTATCAACCTCAAGCCCCATTTCGAGCTCCTTATCAACCGCCTCCTCAACCCCCTCAGCCTCATTTTGAGGATAAATTTGACCAACTTCAGCAACTTATTCTTTCTCAGCAATAATCAATTACTAAGTTAGAAGGTCAAATGGGTCAGCTGGCGGCTAGTAATATGAGGAGAGATGTTGGGCAGTTACCTAGTCAACCCATAGCTAATCCCCGCAATCAACAACCTCTGGGTTTTCAGCAAAGAGCTCCTATTCTTCCCCCTCCAAATCAGCCCAATCAACCTCAACCACCCCCTCCTATCGTTCCTCAATTTGAGAATGCCAAAGCTATCTCTACCTTTAGGAGCGGGAAAGTTCTTAATGATCCATATCAGGCTAAGGATGTGGGTGGTAGTTCGGGCCAAGATGCCCAAGAAGTGGAGAGTGATAATGAGGAAGAAGAGCCAATAATTGTTCAAGAGAAAAGGAAGCCGGATGGGGGGAGAAGACAATGGACAAAAAAAAGGTCAAGGTTGATGAAGGTTTTCAAGGATATGTTCCTAAGGTCTCTTTTTCGGATGCATTAAAGTCAAAAGCTCAAAAGAAGCCGGTCCAACAAGAAGAGATGTTGGAATTGTTTAAACAAGTCAATATTAATATTCCACTCTTGGATGCTATTAAACATGTGCCGGCGTATGCCAAGTTTTTAAAAGAGCTTTGTACACCAAGAAGGGAGCCGAAGGCGGCAACATAGAAGATCCGTCTATCTGAAGATGTTAGTGCTGTTTTAATGAATTCTTTACCAAAGAAGTTGAAGGACCCTGGTGCTCCATTAATTTCATGTGATATAGGTGGGGTAACATTTGATAAAGCTTTGCTAGATCTTGGAGCTAGTGTTAATTTGTTACCCACCTGCATTTATGAGCAATTTGATTTAGGGGAATTGAATCCCACTTCTATTATCCTTCAACTGGCGGATCGGTCTATTAAGACACCAAAGGGTTTGTTGGAGGATGTGATAGTGAAAATTCATGAATGCTATTTCCCAGTGGACTTTTTAATCTTAGACATGGCCTCATCCCAAGAGTTAAAGCATACACCAATCATTTTGGGACGCCCGTTTTTGGCTACGGAGAAGGCCAATATTAATTGTGCCACAGGGATGATGGATATTACCTTTGGAGGAGAGAAGGTCTCATTGAATGTTTTTAAAGCTTCACAATACCCGGATCATGAGGGAGAATGTAATGTCATTGATATTTTTGAGGAAATAATTGAAGAAAGTGCGGATATGAATGAGAATGTAATTGAAGAGGGTAGTTTGCTTCAGGATTCACCTTTTTCTTATTCTAGTGTGGAGCCTCTTCCTCCATTAAGATCTGAACCAGTTCTTCCATCTCTTGATCAGCCACCCGTTTTGGAACTTAAACCTCTACCGGACTCAGTGAAATATGCTTATCTAGGCCCAGATCATACCTTGCTTGTTATCATTGCTTCTAATCTTACCTTTGCTCAGGAATCTAAACTCTTAGAAGTTCTTAAGGAGCATTGGGGGGCGATAGGGTGGTCTGTGGCAGATTTGAAGGGTATAAGTCCGGATGTTTACATGCATTATATTTACTTGGAGGACAATGCCAAGCCGAGTAGAGAGATGCAGTGTCGGTTGAATCCAAATATGAAGGAAGTTGTGAAGAAGGAAGTTGTTAAGTGGTTAGATGCTGGGATAATTCATCCCATTTCTGATAGTAAATGGGTCAGCCGGACACAAGTTGTACCTAAGAAGTCGGGGCTGACTGTGGTTGTAAACGAGAAAGGAGAAGAAGTGCCGATGTGATTACAGACGGGATGGAGGGTTTGTATTGATTACAGTAAATTGAATTCAGTTACAAAGAAAGATCATTTTCCACTCCCGTTTGTTGATCAAATTCTGGAAAGACTGGCTGGGCAACAATATTTTTACTTTTTGGATGGTTATTCCAGATATAATCAAGTTGCTATCTATCCGGAGGATCAAGAAAAAACCACTTTTACGTGCCCCTATGGCACGTTTGCTGTTAGAAGGATGCCTTTCGGGCTTTGCAATGCTCCCGCCACTTTTCAAAGGTGTATGATGTCGATATTTTCTGACATGGTGGGGGAGACTTTGGAAGTTTTCATGAATGATTTTTCGGTGTTTGGCAATTCTTTTGAGGGGTTCTTAGAAAATTTGACTCAGGTTTTGAAAAGGTGCATTGAATCCAATTTGATGTTAAGTTGGGAGAAGAGCCACTTTATGGTGAGAGAAGGTATAGTTTTAGGCCATATTATTTCGGAAAGGGGAATAGAGGTCGATAAAGCCAAAGTATACTTGATTTCTAATCTTCCTCCCCCTACATCTGTCAAGTAAATCAGATCCTTTCTTGGCCATGCTGGATTTTATAGAAGATTCATTCACAACTTCTCTACCATTGCTCATCCCCTCACACAATTGCTTGCTAAAGATACTCCATTCCATTTCGATGATTCTTGTCTCAAGGCCTTTAATTCTTTGAAAGTGGCCCTTACTCAAGCTCTGATTCTTCAATCTCTAGATTGGTCGCTTCCTTTTGAGATTATGTGTGATGCCTCGGACTATGCTGTTGGAGCTGTCTTAGGTCAAAGGATAGATAAGAAGCCCGTGGTAATCTACTACGCAAGTCGCACCCTCGCTGATGCTCAGTTGAATTACACCACCACGGAGAAGGAGCTGCTAGCTGTTATTTTTGGCATAGAAAAATTTCAATCATATCTTTTAGGGGCTAAGGTTATCATCTACTCTGATCACACTGCTTTAAAATATCTGCTTTCCAAGAAGGATGCTAAGCCCCGTCTCATTCGTTGGATTTTATTGTTGTAAAAATTTGATTTAGAAATAAGAGACAAGAAGGGGTTAGAAAATGTAGTTGCTGATCATTTATCCAGGATAGTGATCCCTGAAAGTACTCCAATGTCTGATTCTTTTCCCGATGAGTAGATTCTTTCCATCTCTCATTCTTCAACTCCTTGGTATGCTAATATTGTCAACTACCTGGCGGTAGGTCAGATCCCGGGAGGGTGGACTAGACAGGAGAAGGATCACTTCTTTTCTAAGGTATAACACTATTACTGGGAGGACCCTGAGCTGTTTCATATGGGTCCCGATCAGATCATTAGAAGATGTGTCCCTGAGGAAGAACAGCAATCAGTATTGAATTTTTGTCATAATTTAGCTTTTGGGGGACACTTCTTTGGAAAGAAGACAGCGGCAAAAGTGCTACAAAGTGGATTTTATTGGCCCACGTTATTTAAGGATGCTTATGAATGTTCTAAATCTTGTTTGAGATGTCAAGCCGTAGGCAATAATTCGAAGAAAGATATGATGCCGCTAAATCCCATTTTGGTGGTTGAAATTTTTGATGTTTGGGGAATAGATTTTATGGGACCGTTTCCATCTTCATTCGGTAATGAATATATCTTTGTGGCGGTTGATTATGTTTCCAAATGGATTGAAGCCATTGCTACTAGGACAAATGACCATAAGGTGGTTATGAAGTTTGTGAAGAATAATATCTTTTCTAGGTTTGGTTGTCCTAGGGCTATAATTAGTGATGGGGGTTCTCATTTCACTCATTTTCAATTCCGAGCTTTGCTTCGTAAGTATGGTATCACTCACAAGCTTGCTACCCCCTATCATCCCCAAACTAGTGGTCAGGTTAAAGTGTCAAACCGGGAGATTAAAAATATTCTGCATAAAACTGTTAGGCCGGATAGAAAAGACTGGTCTGAAAGACTAGATGATGCATTATGGGCTTATAGAACTGCATACAAAACTCCCATTGGTATGTCACCATACTACTTGATCTTTGGTAAAGCCTGCCACTTGCCCGTAGAATTGGAACATAGAGCTTATTGGGCCATTAAGCAAGTTAATTTTTATTTAACTCAAGCTGGATCCCAACGAGCTTTGCAAATTAATGAACTGGAGGAATTAAGAAACGAAGCCTATGAAAATGCAAGGATTTACAAAGCTAAAACCAAAGCATTTCGTGATAAACACATTCACAGAAAGAGTTTTCAAGAAAATCAAAAAGGTTTGGCTATTTAATTCAAGGTTGCGTTTGTTCCCCGGTAAGTTAAAGTCCAGATGGGATGGACCGTTCATTATTGTTAAAGTTTTTGACCATGGTGCTGTTAAGATTTTGGATCCTAAAAATGGTCACATTTTCACTGTCAATGGCTAAAGGTTAAAACTTTACTTGGAGAATGAACAGTTAACTGCAAAAGAATCAATTACTTTGTGTGATTTGGAGTAATTATTTGTGAGCCTTCATGCGTCTGGCTGAAGACGAAAAACTTAGCACTTCTGGGAGGTAACCCAAGGTTTTTGTTATTTGATGCTTTTGTTTCAGTGTATTTTAGTTATTAGATTCAAGCCAAAGAGAGGATGTTATCGCCAAAGGAGGTTCTGCCCCGCGCACCAGGTTGTCTCTTTCCTACTCATCAAATTTTACTGTTACATTATTCTTTCATTTCACCTTTACATGCCATTGAGGATAATGTCATTCAAGTTGGGGGAAGAGGGCAGAAAATTTTCATTGTATATAATACAAACTGGTAGGGATTTTGCATGAATTCTTGCATATCATTTCTTGCAAATTTGCATGAAAGTGAAAAGATGAAATCCCTGACAGAATTTTATTGTTTCATGCTTAAATTGAAAGTAATTCTGGATTAGAAAAGGCTAGGGAGAAGGTTGAAGGAAAATTAAGTTCGATCTAGCCATGGAAAACTGATATAATAATCTTTTTAAAGTTCATGCGCACTATTAGAAAAAAATATTCACTATGCACTCTGATAAAGTAAAATAAGACAAGCCCTCTATTATTTTGGGAACTGTATCTGATACTCTGCATTTCTTGAGGAGGAGATCTATTTCAAGGAAAAGCTTTCTGCCAAGTTTTATAGAAAAAACAAAAGAAAATGCAAAGGCATATTGTTGAAAAAAAGAGAAATGATGAAATAGAAAGATCACGCCATGAAAAATGCCCCTGATCTGAGTAACTGGGTCTGCTTCACCTAAGACGTGTTGAGGTTCGCGTAAAAAGGTGAAGGGTAGTGCAGCATTATGGTTGTGTAAATGAAAAAAAAAGTTCCAAAGGGACAAAAGAAAAAGGCAGACAAAAGCTAGTATGCTTAAATGCTATGATCTGAGAGATGTAGGGTTGAAAGGTACTTACTTGGAATAACAAATGGGGGATGCAATTGTCTTAACTGCAGATTTAGAATTACACATGCACAAGTGCTATTGAAATTTGATTTGTATTCTTAAGTCATGTGCTTTAATTTCTAATTTAAGGCTAGTATGAGCATTAATGATTCTGGATTCCTAATCTTTGGTTGATTGTATGAAGGGAGAGCTGGATATAAGAGTATGATCTTTGTGAACTCTTGTTGGTCCTAAATTTTAATTTAATTGTATTGCTAAGGGACTAACAATGAGTAAGTTGGGGGGTGTAAAAAATGCTATATTTCATATCATAAGTTGCATCACATTTATCATCTTTGAGCATTAAAATGAATAAAGTTGTGCATTAATATGGACTAATTTTATTCTCACCATTATTTGAGTCTTCATGCATTTTATCATGTTTTGGAGTTAAAATGACCATGTGAGAATTATTCATGAATTTGCACAATTATTTGGAAATCATTTTTTGGATGAATTATATTGATATTATGAATTTTTATATTTTCAGGGAATAGCGACTAAGCTCAGGGCGTTATTTAATGAACGCCCTTTTGCGCGGGCGCGTCTTAAGTAAACAACGACAGTGTCACGGGCGTCAATTCATTTGATCAGAAAATAAAAAGAAAATGGAAAAGTTTGAGCGACGGCTTTGAGGGCGCGTATTCAGTAAGAAACGACTCAAGACCAGGCGTCAATTAATTTGAAGAAAGAAAGATAAGTAATTAGCGCCGAAGATGCAGTCGCTAATTATTGAGAGAACGCCCATATGAATAGTCGTCAATTCCTATTTTACAAAAAATAAAGAAAATAGCAAATGTGGAAATAAGGAAACTGACACCCGAGTGAAGAGGCGCTACTTCAGGAAAGGACGCCCTAGATTAAGGCGTCATTTAAAGAAAGGACGCCCCAATATAAGTCGCTATTCAAAGTTGAACCGAAAAAGGCAACTGCAGGCTCCCAATCGAACTGTTCTTCCATGTTTGCTCTTATCTAAGCAATATTTTATGGAAAGGAGGACTTTAATGATGGAAAGGAGTCTAATGGATCAAGTTTCATTGTTGGAAATTGGTTTTTAGATCAAACTGGGAACTCACGATCGTGGATGCTCCTGTACCCTATAAATAGATGCCATGGCCGATGATGCATGAGAGAAGTTGGAGGTCTGCCATAGGGATTTATTTTGAAGCTTTTCTTTCCATCTTTTGTAGTTAAGTTCTTCATCAAAGTTTTTCGTTTTCCAGTCTTCTACAAATTATTCGTCTTCATCTTCCTCTAATTCTTCCAGTTTTCAAAGTTATTTCCAGTTTTCCAAAGATTTATCTATGCATTTTTACTGTTCATCCGGTTTTAAAATATTCTGCTAGTTCTCATTTTTCTTCCCTTTCTGATCTTCTGTTGCTTCTGAGTTCTTCATGAAAGTTGTAGGTTTTTAAATGTTCTTCAATTTCTTTTTCTACCACTTATTCAAATTCTCAACCGTTTTCAAATTAGAATCAATTTTCCAAAGTTCAGTTCTGCACTATTCATCCACGACCACTCTCTTTTATATCACGTTTTTCTCCATCTTCCTATTATTTTATGTCTTTGTGTTATTCATCAATCTTCTTCCGCTCTTCATCCTCTACAATTTTCTCTTCTTTTACTTTGTCTAATTCTCTCTATATTTTAATCTATTTCTTCTTCTTATAACCCTCTATTTTGAAAACTGTTTTATAATTTATCACCCATCATAGCCATCTCTTCCTCTCTTTTCACAACATACATGCTTTGGTTTTAATTTTATTCTTCTTCCTCCACCTTTTCATCTCCATCTCCTATATTTCATCCACACATCCCTTTGGCGGATTCTCTTCCAATTGATCCTCTCACGGCGTCGGCATCCAAGGCGAGGCGATCTTCATCCAAGGCTTGGCAAGGAGTTGACGACGTTCTTCATCCTATTGGCTTACAATTTCTTTTCTCTTCTTTTATTTTGCAAGTTATAATTTTAGTTTTCATATACATTGTACTTGCCACCTCTCATAGCAATAAAGTTGATCTTTGTGAAATTGTGTTTATCTTTCTATCTCCTCCAAATTTCTCTACTTAAACCCTCTCACATTCTTTAAATAGATTTTTATGCAATTCATCTTTCCTTAGATTAATCACACTCAAAAATTGGGTTTTCAAAGCATAAGGTGTTTTTCCAACTGGTTAAAATAAGGATTTTTCCTCCTCGTGGGATCGACTCCGCTTACCACTATATAATTTGATTTTCCAATCTTTTAAAGTGAGTGAGTGTGAACATTTTGAAATTGTGGCACGGCTTTCTTAATGACACTAGTTGGTGCGCATCAGCAAGCTGTGAGGCTCAGCGGCCTGGGATCATTTCCCCAAAGCTGTGGATCAGCGGTGTGTAGGGATTTAATCCCTGAAGCTGTGGATCAACGGATCGAAGCTGTGAATCAGCAGTAAGCCACAATTAGTCTGAGTGTGGGGTGGATGTAGGTGAAAATCGAACCACCTAAAATCTCTTGTGTTCTGTGTGATTGATTGTGTGCTTATCATTCTAGTTCATTTCTCGCTTAGATGAATGCATAGGATCGCCAATTGAAATTAACTATATCTGGTCATATACTGCCTAATCTGCTTTCTTAGATGTTCTTACTTCCTCTCTATGTCTACTACTGTCTAAATCTGGTTATAGATTCTTATATCTGTGATTAGTGCATCTGATAGTTTCGTAGCAGAACCTTTAATTCCGCAGTTAATTTTTGTTCGTGTTTTTAAGGGGTAGATCTATTCACCCCCCCTCTAGATCTTAGCGTCCATCCGTTCCAACACATGGTATCAGAGCCTAACTCTCCCTTAGGGCCTCACATCCCGGAGAGATTAGATATGGATGCTAAAGGTTTGATCGCTGAGGGCCACTCAACTAGTAAGCCACCATTCTTTAATTGTAGCAATT
Source organism: Amorphophallus konjac (assembly GCA_022559845.1). Classification (NCBI taxonomy): domain Eukaryota; kingdom Viridiplantae; phylum Streptophyta; class Magnoliopsida; order Alismatales; family Araceae; genus Amorphophallus; species Amorphophallus konjac. The sequence goes on along the minus strand of CM040122.1, from coordinate 267,100,791 downwards.
ATGCTTATTGGAAGAATAGGATGCAGGTTTTTCCTCATGCTAAGGACTATGAGATCTGGAAGGTTGTTAGTAAGGGTCCATTTGATTTACCGCCAGATGAGGAATTCTGGACTAAGGAGCATATCCGAAAGTCCACTTTGAATTGGGTTGCCATTAATGCTATACAATGTGCACTCCATCCCACCGAATTCTCTAGAGTCTCTTCATGTACCACCGCTAAGGAGATGTAGGATAAGTTATAGGTCATTTACGAAGGGACATCTTAGGTTAGAGAAACTAAGGCTAATATGTTAGTCTCTAAGTACGAGGCTTTCAAAATGAAGCATGAAGAGTCCATATCTGAGATGTATGCTTGCTTGAATGTGATCACCAATAGCTTGAGAAGTCTAGGAAAAACCTATAGTGAATATGAGCTTGTTAGACAAATTCTAAGGTCCCTGACACCCGTCTGGCATACCAAGGCCATGATAGTGGAGGAGTCTAGGAACTTTGCTACAACCACTGTAGATGAGCTCATCGATTCTCTCATGACATATGAGTTGAACCTTAAGGAGGTTGGTGAGTCTGAGAAGAGAAAAAAACCCCTAGCTCTCAAAGTCAATTCTAACAAAGGGTCATCAAGTGAGTACAACTGCACTAGTTCTGAGGAGGATCAGGATGAGTTTGCTATAATCACCAGGAAGTTCAAGAAATTCTTGAGGAAAGAAGGGAAATGGCTAAGAAGAAAGTATTTCTCTGGAAAAAGACTGTCCAAACACAAATCTGAACCTACAAAGAAAACTGATGTCATTGTTTGCTACAATTGCAGGAAAGCAAGACATCTCAAGGCGGATTGCCCTGAGCTCAAGGACAAGCAACCCAGGTGGAAGAACAAAAAGGGGAAAGCTATGGTTAGCACCTGGAGCGATGAAGAAGAAGAAATTCAGAGCAACTCCTCTGACAGTGAGAAAGAAGACATGATATGTTTGATGGTGAAAAGTGATGATGAGGTAAATTCCCCTGAAGAGGGGCGATCTTGCGCTGGTCCGGAGCTGGAGAGATGATCACCGATAAGTGAACTGCAAGGAAGGGAAATAGATCAGGGGGCCTAGGGGTGGTTCCCTGGGGAAAACCCTCCAATGCCTAAGTCAGCAGAGCAATGGTGGAAGCAATGAAGGGAGGAAGAAGGAGATGCATGATATCACTCTCCACCAAGGTGGTGAATTGGTTCCTGCTAAGTGAGCTTAGGCTTATGTTGGCCTTACCTTTCTCTGGAGGGAGTCCCAGGTTTAAATAGTGTGCCAGCCTTATGAGTCCCATAAGCTGAGGAGTTTCAGGAGGGGGTTACGTCCTCGACGTGGGCTCTTTACGTCCTTATCGTGGGCTCTTTATAGCCTTGAGGAGTCGTGAGCCCCCTTATCCTCATAAACTCCTACTCAGAAAGGGATCTCGGTGACAGCTTGGATAAGCATTCGTCGGTCGACCCAAGCTTGAAGAGTGCCAGCCCTGTCCCGGGCTATAGGCATAGCTCAGGTGAGAGTCGGTCGGAGTGGGCGCTGTTGGGTTCGGTGCGGTATTCAGAGGAGGGGGTGAATGAATATAGCCCTTATAAAACTTTCGCCCAAAATAAGATTTCGCTCTCTTGACAGATTAAAACACTCACAATAAAAACTTAACAATTCATCTACTGAACCTATAAGCAAATAGTTGGAGCGCCCCTATGCATTCATCTAGCGGAAGCACAATTGTACAAAATAAACCACAATGCAATAGGAGTTTTTAGGTGGTTCGGTTCAGCAGACCTACATCCACCCCACACTCAACCCGAGTGTGGCTTACTGCTGACTCACAGCTTGAACCGCTAGGCATCACAGCTTGCCTACAATCCGCTGGGCAACACAGCTTGCCGTCCGAGGAATCCTCCTCGCCGCTGAGCCTCACACCTTGCTGTCCAGAGGATGCACCTCTGCAAACCGCTGGGGATTACAGCTTACCCGTCCAGAGGAGTCCACCTCTACAGTCGCTGGCTAACAGCTTGAAGAAAGTATAAAATGAAAATAGAAAATGATGCAGCAACGAAAAGTTGAAACAATGAAGCACAAATACTGTAGCTCTCGAAGGAGCAGATCTGGCTTGGATTTGATCCAAAAGCCAGACAAAGACTATCTCTCCCTCTTTCTCAGCTCGAGCTCTCTATCTCTCTCTTTCTCTTCTTTATCTTCTGCTCTTCTTCTCTTTTTCTTCTCTTCCTCTTTCTTTTTCCTTTTCTTCTCTTTTGCTGGATCGAAGGGCTCTCTGCTTCTGCTCTTCTAGTTCAACTCACAGGCTTCGATCAACCTTCTCTTGATGAAGAAGACTTGTATATATAGCAGCAGCAGCAGCAGCTAGGGCGTGCGTTCTCCACATTTCCCGCCCAGGACTTTTGGCCACGTGTCGTCTTCCTGTCAGCCCTTCCAGTCTCGGATCACGTGCCCTTCATTGGCCTTCACGAGCAGAGCACCTGTCAGACAGACGAGAACACTTATCAGGTTAAGTATAAACCCTATACAGACTTTAAGGAAGCAATGCATTGTATAGAGTTGCTGTGAAGAGCAGCAATGTGTAGACTTGTGAAGCACAACTGCATGCAATGCATAGAGTTCAATGTAAAGACTTGACGTTATGCAGCCTGGGCAATGTATAGACTTGACCCAACTAAGAACCAGTCGATGTATAGACTTGGCTGAAGCCAACGCTGAAGCAATGTTCAGACTTTGTTCAACAGCAATGTACAGACTTTATTCAATGTATGGTCTTAGTGTGTGCGAGCATGCTAACATTCAATGTGTAGACTTGGATGAGAACAATGCATGAACACAGTGTATAGACTTAGAAGTCTAAAGGGGCGTCGACTCATCTAATCAGGGGGTCGACCCATTGATGCATGAATGAAATATACTTCCAATGTGTAGACTTCGGACTTGCCATGATGTGTAGACTTGGAGCACAAAAGCCACGATGTACAGACTTCGTGAGACTTTAATGAAGACAGACGATGTATAGACTTCATGACTGAGGCACGATGCAGACTCGTCCAATGTATACACTTGCTCAATGTTCAATCTTCACGAATGATGTACAGACTACCAATGTGTAGACTTTGAGTCTGTAAAGCAAGCGTTGTACAGACTATGCAAGCATGACACTGGGCGATGTATAGACTTACACTATCGGATGTGTAGACTTCATGAGAATGCAGCAGCCAGTGTATAGACTTCATGCAATGCAATGCAGATGAATGTATAGACTTCATGCAATGCAATGCAGACCAATGTACAGACTTTGGCGAAGCAAAGGCTGTACAGACTTCAACCAATAGAAGCACGATGTACAGACTTGAATTCAAGTGATGCACAGTGTACAGACTTCATGAAATGATGTATGCAATGCACTGGACAATGTATAGACTTCATACATAAAGCTACACGATGTATAGACTTGATGAAATGCATTGAGCACATGAGAAAGTCTGTACAAACTTTATAGTGCTAAGACGATGTACAGACTTCATGCCAAGAGAAACTCTGTACACACTAGATCAAAGCAAAGCAGTTGACTGTATGGACTTCCAGTGTGTAGACAGCCAAAGATAACTGGATGACGTACAGACTTGAACAAGGTAAAGTCTGTACAGACTTGGAAGTTCACAGTGTGTAGACTTTGGCAAGGCAACGTCGGTAAAGCAACCACTGTATAGACTTGTTGAACAGAGCGTAGGTAAAAGTCCCAATGTATAGACTTGGAAGTGCAACGTAGGAAAAGATGCCAATGTACAGACTTTGGCAAAGCAGCGATGTACAGACTTGCACAGTTCCAGCTAGAGGATGTATAGACTTTACCCAATAGTCCAATGTACAGACTTCGTCTCGTGAAAGCTTCAGTGATGTATAGACTTGGAAGCAAATGAGAAGCCAATGTACAGACTTGCCACCGACCAATGTATAGACTTGGTGGAAGGCATGCAATGTACAGACTTCACGATGAAGGCATGAACAGTCCGATGTATAGACTTCATGAATGAGACGCTGAAGTCTGTATAGACTTTAACACTGAATGAGACGTTGGCTGAAACAATAGGCTGTGCGGACTTTAGATGCGTGAGACACAAGTTGAGACAATGCAGTGTACAGACTTCATGCATGCAGACGTTGAACTACAGAATGTGCAGACTTTGCCAACAATCAACAATGCAGTGTATAGACTTGGCCAATGCAGCGTTGTATAGACTTCAAGTCAGAATGCACAATGTGTGGACTTGACCAATGTTCAGACTTTGAATATGAAGATCAATGTATGGACTTGGAAAACAAAGGGGGCGTCGACCCATCAGAAGGGAGCGTCGACCCACAACTGTCCAGACTATGCATGAGACGGTGAGCCATGTGCAGACTTTGAAGCTTAACAGAGACACAGGATGTACAGACTTCATGAAATGCATGCTATTCAATGTACACACTTTGAATGCTTGAGAGACGATGCATGAGACGCAAATTAAGACGCTGGACTCTGTACAGACTTGAGCGATGTATGGGCTTAGCTTCGTGCAAGCTACAGTCCAATGTATGGACTTTGAAGTTCAACTGGTGAGTGTACAGACTTCACCAATGAGACGCTCACTGTACAGACTTTGTCTGTGACACATCCAATGTACAGACTTAGCCATGTATGGACTTAACTGCTCGCACCAGCAATGTATAGACTTGGTAGCATGAACTGTGCACATGAATGTACAGACTCTAAGGCATGAGCAAATGCAATGTACAGACATGCAAAACTGGGGAAATGCAATGTATGCTGGAACACATTAATGCAATCTATTCAAACAGAATAATGCATTCAAAACATCATTTCATCATCATTCATGTTGCTATCATATGCAGAATGCTCAAGGATCTCAAGAATAAAGGATGCACAGAAATGCACTCACTTTGTTGCTATCATCAAAACAAAATAGCATTGCTATCATCAAATCAACATAGCACATGCTTGTGCCTAAGGGGCACAACATTCTCCCCCTTTTTGATGATGGCAACAAAGTGACAGTAAGTCACCAAGATTTTCTCCCCCTTTGACATAATCAAAAAGAGAAAAATAGTATAAACATGAGTGCAACATGGCAGTATGCATGCAAATTCCCTTAGAGCACCTCATTTTCCCCCTGAATGTATAACTCCCCCTGAACTAGTTCTCCCCCTAAATAATTGCTCCCCCTTTGAGAAGGAATATGGACAGATATACAAAGGTAGAGAAGGTAGGAGGGTCACTTGACAACAGCATAAGCATTGGTTCAGAAAGGGAGCATGATTATAAACAACTGTTAAAGTATAAGAATCAGCAATATATAATTTTGACAAAAATTCAGGTTTAACAGTGATAAATCTAGAGTAAAACAGCTGACTCCTGAAAAAGAGTTTTAGATTCCATTTATAGCAATGAATCTGAGGCACATGGTTTTAATAGAGAAGTCAGAAATAATACCCTTTTGTGATTAAACATGGAAAATCAAGAAAGGCAACTTGAATATGTATTGAGAAAAATAGATTTCACTCAATGACTTTTGATTTTCGAAGGGTTATAGCAGATTAATTTTCCACTTTTTAATTTTTTAGAGACTGAGCTAAGTGAATAGACCAGTGGCATTTATGCTGTTGACATTAGGTGTACACCTTGATCAGAGGCAGGTACCCCCAGTTACTAGGCATAAACTACAAGATCTACTTCAGGTCAAGGCCTACAATGAACAATCTTCACCTTTGACATTAAGGGCACACCTTGGTCAGAGGCCAGTACCCCCAGTTACTTGGTGAGGACTCCCCCTATAGATTTGACCTTATGAACAGAGGTAGTCTGAAGCACTTCATGACATATGAATTCTCCTGCTTCTTTGGAAGGAGATCACAGTTTCTCAGTGCAATTCAGCCATTGCTCTGTCACTATGTTCAGCTCATTACTTTTATGATCTTATTTACTGCTGCACTTATTTCTTTTAGAGTGATTGTTTAAAAATCAGTACACACTCTTATTAGCCTGTTCTAGATATTTCCAGATTAACACATTCAGGTAAAAAAAAAACTTTTTCTATTTTAATCATGAGACAAAGATTAAGAGCTATAAAAGTTTTCTTTTATCTCAAATTCTGAAGGCAGACACTTAACTCTTCAATTTATAAAGGTTAAACCTTTAGTTCCTTTCAATTTGTAAGAGTGATTCTTATAAATGAACAATTGTAATAACCATAACTCAATTCACTAAACCAGAGGCAATACTGTTGTTCAGTGAAGGTTAGGGAAATGATAGCAATAGGCAATAAGGTCCAATAACATCTGATGTCAAAAGAATATGAATGAATTGAGTGGGGACAGTGAGAAGTAGCAAGGATTCAATGAATTTAACAGAACTCTCAGCTCCCCCTGACACCATGATGCAACAATATGCTATGCACTAGACTGTTCTACATGTATGCAACAATGATACATGAGGCAAGTATGCAATCAATTCAAGTTTATGCGCTCAAGTCATGAACATTTATATACTTTTTCAGATTTTTCAGATTTAATGATATGCAATGAGTCATTTCTTTTCAATTTTCAATTTTTCATGATATGCAGTACACTGCTCTACATGAAGACAGGACCCATGGTACTAGGCGGAAAACCTGGTCTCAAAGACCATCTCTCACATAGTAAGAACCTCCGGGTAGATTTCCCTGCCTTTTAGTAACTTACCATTTGATATACGAGGGTTATGCATGACAATGCACTGCAAAACAGTCTTGATGCATTGAACAATTTTTCTTGATTCAAATGATGAATGCAGACATTGGACACATGCATCAAATATATACACTAAATGACCCATTTAAAATCAGTGCAAGTTATGCATTTAACAACAAGCATGCAATGCAATAACACAAGACACATGCATAGACTCTATGCACTAGATGAATCATTCAAGCTCAGTACAAGGTATGCATCGACTACAAACATGATTGTGCAGTGCATCTAGCATCTTATTTACACAATGCAATAACTATAAGAGAGAAGTGCATCATATATGCAGAATTAAAACTCAGTAGCTGAGTCTGGAATGCAGACTGATCAGCTAGACATGAAGAGATCATCAAAAATCAAACAAGCAGAATAACAATTTCAGATGATGAAATTAAAACAAAGTTCAGAACTGACCTTAAGAGTTGAATCATGGGGTTTCCATTTGAGTGCCTTGGTTTGTTAACCCCTGTTTATTCTTTGACCCAAGGCACACCTGCAACATTATGATCATTTTGATCCTGCAGGGACCCAAGCAGCTTTGGGTCCTGCATTTACCCTGACAGGTGTTCTAAACATTCTTTTTGCAGCATTATCATCAAATTACATTAGATAACAGTCAAACATGGAATGTCCAAATTTTCCAAAATAGTAACATGAAGCCACAGAATTTTTATTTTTATTATTCATGTTAGCAGAAACATGATGCCCATGTGCATGCACATGAGTATGAAAATTATGTGTATGAGCATGAGTATTTCTTTTATTAACATGAAAATTTTTCTTTCCATACTCAGCCAGCCGACAGTTGGCAGCTTTGTGGCCTAGCTTACCACATTCAAAGCATGCAATGTTTTTCCTTTTATCACTCAAGTTATTTCTAGCAGAATCATAGAAAGCAGGGAATTTTACAGATTTAGAGTTCAATCTATTTCCCTGAGCATGCCAGCAGTCTTTGACTGCATGCCCATACTTACCACATTCAAAGCATTTAAAATGCTTGCTTCTTGAACCATTATATCCCCATGAAGGCCTAAACCAACACTCAACAGCTTTATGACCACGTTTGTTACAATTATAACAAATGATGTGTTGGTTTGAAGCATACATGTTTCTTTTGGGGTGATGATGATTATTTGAAAAAGATTTATCCTGCATCATATCATCACTTTTCATCACACTGCAGTCATCCATATAATGACCATGCCTACCACAGTAGTAGCAAGAGGCATCAGATTTCCTAGGAGCATGATTTCTATCAGATGAATTCACAGATGCATGTGAATGAGTACAAGAATCATGAGCATTTTGCATTGACCCATCAGATTCAGCAGAGCTAACAAATTTCAGAGTATAACCAGAATTATTCTTTGCCTTCTTTGTTTGACTCTTTCTTTTCAATTTCTGATTATTCTCAACAGGTTTTCTTTGCTTTTCAATTTTCTGGGCTTTGAACTGAAAGACAGATTTTGAAGGTGACTTCTGATTTTCATTTTATTTTGGGGATTGCCTTGAGGTACCAGCTACATCAGAACTATGCACAAATGTAGTATATAGCTGGTTGCTGGTAGTTTCCTTAACATCAGGACTATAGCTTGTCCCCTTTCTTGAATTGTCATCCTTCCTTTTCACAACAGTTTTTACTTTTCTTTCATTCTTGGCAGAATTGGATGCTGATTTTTCTAGTTCCTGAATCTTATTTTCCAAAGATTTTATATGAAGCTCATAACTGGCTATCTCCTGTTCACTGCAATTGACACATTCACTTAAGACTTTATTTGCAGTTTTATACTTCTCAACTTCTTGTTCTAGACTGTTCAACATTTGTGATTCTTCATCACAAGTGAGCTTTCCCTTCTTTAAGGTGAGAAGTGTTTCAGATAAGCCAGTATTTAACAACTTTAATTTTTCAACTTCAGCTTTCAGTTCAGTGTTTTCCTCCTCAAGTCTTTGTGATTGAGCTTCCTTAATAACAGATTTTTCTTTTTCGACAGTCAGAAACCTATGTGAGAAAATAGTATTTAAAACCATCAGTTTCCTGTTTTGTTCCCTCAGTTCTTTGTTCTCTTCAGATAGCTTCATGACTGTTTCATTGCATTTTCCACTTCCAGACATCAGCTCCAGTTTTTCAACTAGCTCCTCTTCTCTTTCCTCCACTCTAATTTTCTCAGCCACCAAGTTTTTGTGATCCTCTTTAAGTGAGATAATTTATTTACTCAGCCATTCATTCTCACTATAAAGATCTTCATTACGTTCTCTTAGAGCTAAGCACATATTGTAGTTTGATTCAGCAGAAGAGGAATGTGAACCTTCCCCATTGATTTCATTTAATCTAGCCATAAGGTTTTCATTTTTCTTTTGAAATTCTTTATTCTCAAGTTTCAGTTTGTCCAATTCAGAATTGACTTCAGTAAGTTCTTGCATGCTTTTTAGATGCTCATTTTTCTTATCATTCAGCTGATTCTCAATTTCTGACATTTTGTCCAAGCATGTTTATTTTTCAATTTCTAGAGAATCATTTTGTTTCTTAAGGTTCTGAACGTCTAGCATACATGCATCATAAGATTGTTTCAGATTTGGATAGTTTTCACAGGAATCTTTCAATTTTATTTTATCACATTTCTTTTTCAACCTTTTGTTTTCAGATTTTAATTTCTTGGAAACTTCTAAAAAATTTTCATACATCACTATCAATTCATCAAAAGAGTATCCATTTGATTCGGAGCTTACCTGAGATGAGGTTTCATCATCGTCATTTCTCCGATCAGCCATCAAGCATTTGTTGTGATTCCTGGTGAGCTTTGGTTTTTCTAGAATTTCTTTGGCAGACCTGCAAAAAGAAGTACATGAGATTAAATCTCTGTCAATTGATCTTTCATTAAAACTAATGCTCTAGTATTGACAGAATCTTTCAATTTATCCTTTTCAGTCCATCTAGATTTATCTTTTGTTAGGTTGTATGGACCGTGAGTCATTACCTTCCACAAATTAGGATCAGTTTTGCTTACATACCGATGGAAATTTTCTAACCAAGAATCAAAGTTATCACCTCTGAATATCGGAGGATTAGCCATCGAAGCAGATAACAACCAGATTCAAAAGCACAGGACAATTGACAAGAGATGCACTAAAATAGATGAGCAAAGCAATGCACTAATTCAGTGAAACAAAACACGATCTTAAGAGACCCACTCTGAAATGCACCAACAGCTAGCAGGATCTGCTGCGGATTGTTAGATCCTATGCACAGCAACCCGCTCTGATACCAAGTGTTGGGTTCGATGCGGTATTCAGAGGGGGGGGTGAATGAATATAGCCCTTATAAAACTTTCGCCCAAAATAAGATTTCGCTCTCTTGACAGATTAAAACACTCACAATAAAAACTTAACAATTCATCTACTGAACCTATAAGCAAACAGTTGGAGCGCCCCTATGCATTCATCTAGCGGAAGCACAATTGTACAAAACAAACCACAATGCAATAGGAGTTTTTAGGTGGTTTGGTCCAACAGACCTACATCCACCCCACACTCAACCCGAGTGTGGCTTACTGTTGACTCACAGCTTGAACCGCTGGGCATCACAGCTTGCCTACAATCCGCTGGGCAACACAGCTTGCCGTCCGAGGAATCCTCCTCGCCCGCTGAGCCTCACACCTTGCTGTCCAGAGGATGCACCTCTGCAAACCGCTGGGGATTACAGCTTACCCGTCCAGAGGAGTCCACCTCTGCAGTCGCTGGCTAACAGCTTGAAGAAAGTATAAAATGAAAACAGAAAATGATGCAGCAACGAAAAGCTGAAACAATGAAGCACAAATACTGTAGCTCTCGAAGGAGCAGATCTGGCTTGGATTTGATCCAAAAGCCAGACAAAGACTATCTCACTCTCTTTCTCAGCTCGAGCTCTCTATCTCTCTCTTTCTCTTCTTTATCTTCTGCTCTTCTTCTCTTTCTCTTCTCTTCCTCTTTCTTTTTCCTTTTCTTCTCTTTTGCTGGATCGAAGGGCTCTCTGCTTCTGCTCTTCTAGTTCAACTCACAGGCTTCGATCAACCTTCTCTTGATGAAGAAGACTTGTATATATAGCAGCAGCAGCAGCAGCTAGGGCGTGTATTCTCCACATTTCCCGCCCAGGACTTTTGGGCACGTGTCGTCTTCCTGTCAGCCCTTCCAGCCTCGGATCACGTGCCCTTCATTGGCCTTCACGAGCAGAGCACCTGTCAGACAGACGAGAACACTTATCAGGTTAAGTATAAACCATGTACAGACTTTAAGGAAGCAATGCATTGTATAGACTTGCTGTGAAGAGCAGCAATGTGTAGACTTGTGAAGCGCAACTGCATGCAATGTATAGAGTTCAATGTAAAGACTTGACGTTATGCAGCCTGGGCAATGTATAGACTTGACCCAACTAAGAACCAGTCGATGTATAGACTTGGCTGAAGCCAACGCTGAAGCAATATTCATACTTTGTTCAACAGCAACGTACAAACTTTATTCAATGTATGGTCTTAGTGTGTGTGAGCATGCTAACATTCAATGTGTAGACTTGGATGAGAACAATGCATGAACACAGTGTATAGACTTAGAAGTCTAAAGGGGCGTCGACTCATCGAATTAGGGGGTCGACCCATTGATGCATGAATGAAATATACTTCCAATGTGTAGACTTCGGACTTCCCATGATGTGTAGACTTGGAGCACAAAAGCCACGATGTACAGACTTCGTGAGACTTTAATGAAGACAAACGATGTATAGACTTCATGACTGAGGCACGATGCAGACTCATCCAATGTATACACTAGCTCAATGTTGAATCTTCACGAATGATGTACAAACTACCAATGTGTAGACTTTGAGTCTGTAAGCAAGCGTTGTACAGACTATGCAAGCATGACACTGGGCAATGTATAGACTTACACTATCGGATGTGTAGACTTCATGAGAATGCAGCAGCCAGTGTATAGACTTCATGCAATGCAATGCAGATGAATGTATAGACTTCATGCAATGCAATGCAGACCAATGTACAGACTTTGGCGAAGCAAAGGCTGTACAGACTTCAACCAATAGAAGCACGATGTACAGACTTGAATTCAAGTGATGCACAGTGTACAGACTTCATGAAATGATGTATGCAATGCACTGGACAATGTATAGACTTCATACATAAAGCTACACGATGTATAGACTTGATGAAATGCATTGAGCACATGAGAAAGTCTGTACAAACTTTATAGTGCTAAGACGATGTACAGACTTCATGCCAAGAGAAACTCTGTACACACTAGATCAAAGCAAAGCAGTTGACTGTATGGACTTCCAGTGTGTAGACATGCCAAAGATAACTGGACGATGTACAGACTTGAAAAAGGTAAAGTCAATACAGACTTGGAAGTTCACAGTGTGTAGACTTTGGCAAGGCAACGTCGGTAAAGCAACCACTGTATAGACTTGCTGAACAGAGCGTAGGTAAAAGTCCCAATGTATAGACTTGGAAGTGCAACGTAGGAAAAGATGCCAATGTACAGACTTTGGCAAAGCAGCGATATACAGACTTGCACAGTTCCAGCTAGAGGATGTATAGACTTTACCCAATAGTCCAATGTACAGACTTCGTCTCGTGAAAGCTTCAGTGATGTATAGACTTGGAAGCAAATGAGAAGCCAATGTACAGACTTGCCACCGACCAATGTATAGACTTGGTGGAAGGCATGCAATGTACAGACTTCACGATGAAGGCATGAACAGTCCGATTAATAGACTTCATGAACGAGACGCTGAAGTCTGTATAGACTTTAACACTGAATGAGACGTTGGCTGAAACAATAGGCTGTGCAGACTTTAGATGCGTGAGACGCAAGTTGAGACAATGCAGTGTACAGACTTCATGCATGCAGACGTTGAACTACAGAATGTGCAGACTTTGCCAACAATCAACAATGCAGTGTAAAGACTTGGCCAATGTAGCGTTGTATAGACTTCAAGTCAGAATGCACAATGTGTGGACTTGACCAATGTTCAGACTTTGAATATGAAGATCAATGTATGGACTTGGAAAACAAAGGGGGCGTCGACCCATCAGAAGGGAGTGTCGACCCACAACTATCCGGACTATGCATGAGACGGTGAGCCATGTGCAGACTTTGAAGCTTAACAGAGACACAGGATGTACAGACTTCATGAAATGCATGCTATTCAATGTACACACTTTGAATGCTTGAGAGACGATGCATGAGACGCAAATTAAGACGCTGGACTCTGTACAGACTTGAGCGATGTATGGGCTTAGCTTCGTGCAAGCTACAGTCCAATGTATGGACTTTGAAGTTCAACTGGTGAGTGTACAGACTTCACCAATGAGACGCTCACTGTACAGACTTTGTCTGTGACACATCCAATGTACAGACTTAGCGATGTATGGACTTAACTACTCGCACCAGCAATGCATAGACTTGGTAGCATGAACTGTGCACATGAATGTACAGACTCTAAGGCATGAGCAAATGCAATGTACAGACATGCAAAACTGGGGAAATGCAATGTATGCTGGAACACATTAATGCAATCTATTCAAATAGAATAATGCATTCAAAACATCATTTCATCATCATTCATGTTGCTATCATATGCAGAATGCTCAAGGATCTCAAGAATAAAGGATGCACAGAAATGCACTCACTTTGTTGCTATCATCAAAACAAAATAGCATTGCTATCATCAAATCAACATAGCACATGCTTGTGCCTATGGGGCACAACAGGCGCTGGGTGCTAGCCTTTATCCCTGTTAAGGGAATAGATTGGGCGTGGGTCTTCGTCCGATCGGACCGACGCTCGGCCTTCCGAGCCTAATTGCCGCCTAGGAAGTGCTTGATGTTGAGTGATCTTATTGGGCTTCTATGCTAAGTGGGCCCTGCGGGGTGGTCACTTAGATGAGCTGGGCCTCGTTTGGTCTCGTTGGACCTAGTTTGGCCGCTCTTAGATGGGCTACAGAAATCCCCCTCTCCACTTGTCCCCCTCCTACTCACGAGCCTTGGCAGTCTCAGAGAGTAGCCGTTAGGGTTTTGTACCAGCGTGGCTCGGGTGGGTGGAAATCTGGCGGTGTTAAGAAGCCACATGTCATGGTCACCTGGGCCCGCAATAATGATAATCCTGACGTATTTGAAATGAAGGGCCCCCCTTTCTCGGTGGTCGGAAAGACGCGTCACCTCCCGCGAGGGGATATAAGTGTTGTGCGCTTGCTGTCATTCCATACTCCCTCGCTCTAGGGTTTTGCCATCCTTCGTACTTGCTTTCGGGCTCTCTGATGCGCCATGGGGATACGGCGGAAGAGTAGAAACTCGCAGTGGTGTTCGCAGAGTTGGCGGAGATAACAGCGGAGGCGGTTAGATAGCTTCCCCTTCCTCCAGAGTCTTCAGGGTCTTGTGAGCCTTCCCCGTCAAGTTCATCTTCAGACTTTATGGCGGATCAGCGTCCGGAGATTGAGGAGTTTGAGGGTGAGCCTGAGGCGAGGGTGATGGTGATACCGCCAGCTCTGAACTACAACGAGCTCGGGGAGGCGGGGGTGAAGCAGCTGGAGCATCAGTGTCACCTGCCCTATCAGTATTACTTCACTGCGGATACCCCAAATGAGATGAGCCTAGGTTCTCGTACGGGTCATATATGCTCCTTCCTTCTGTCGTGGAAGGGTGGGTTCCGTCTTCCCTTTGACCCTTTTGTTCTTAAGCTTCTCAATTTCTTTCAGTTGGCTCCTATACAGTTGGTAGCCAACTCTTATCTTCTTCTCTCCGCATTCCACATCCTCTGCATCCAGTGTGGGGTTCCCCCTTCCCTGGACCTCTTCCATTATTTTTTTGAGTTGAAGGGGCATTCTTCGGCTGGGAAGGGCTTCTATTTTATTCAGGAGAGGTGAAACAGGAGCTGTGTCTCCTTAGCCACGAAGGACTCTTCCCACAAGGGGTGAAAAACTCAGTTCTTCTGGGTGGGGATTTTTTCGGTGGAGGAGACTTGGAGGTGTCCCGTAATCCCCAACTTTCATCCGAACATCCCTCCGAGACAAGATGAGTTCTCTCTGGACGTGGAGGAGTACGCGACCATTCTGATGAAGCATCGCCAGTCCACGGAGGAGCTCGTGACTCTGGAGAACATCGAGCGATGGCTTCTCCAGCGGCTACAGCCGACAGGTACGGGCACCCCGAATCAGCTTCCTCATCGGATGATGACACCATTTTTCTTTTCCTGACCATATTTTCTTCTGTACAGATGCCAGGCGGCCGGCCGCAGAGGAGGATCCGGTGTCCGTGTGGGAAGTGATCGATCTTGATGACTCGACTGCCGTCGAGCCGCGAGCTCCCGAGGGCCACTCCCGAGACCGAGATAGGGGCAAGGGCAAGGCCCGGGAAGGGTCTTCCAGGCCGGGATGGTCCAAGCGCAAGGATCCCATGGAGGGGATGATACGAGATGCCATGAGGACCAAGAAGCGGGCCAAGAAGGCCGAGGCCGTCCCCATAGTCGAAGGTGGCTCTGGCTCGGCTCTCCCCTTATCGAGCGTGACAGGGCCGACCCTATTAGGCTGGCTCTCCCATCCGCCGAGCAAGAAGGGGCCGATGAGGCCAGGGCCATTTTTGTGGTTGGAGGAGGTGATGGCCCGGCTCTCCCCTCTACAGGAGCTGAGGGGGCCGGGGCCGAAGTGGGCGACTCTAGGACTATGGCTGAGATTGGAGCGTCGGGCGAGGCATGCGGCGCTCCAGGTGGCGACGCCCGGGCTGAGCCGGTCGAGGCCGAGGGGTCGCAGGGAGAGGCGACGCAGCCCCAACCGACCGAGGCAAGAGGGGCGGATGAAGCAGCTGCTCAATCCAGGCCAGCCGACGGGGCTCCCGAGGGGATGTCGCAAAGCGGGGGCCCTTATGCTGGCGGCTCTTGAGAGGCTGGGCATCCAGGGCCCTCTATACCAGAAGTGTCGCAGCATAGCTGTGAAGGTGGTGAAGGGAGGAGACAAGCAACGCTCCCCACCCATGGCCCTTGAAATGGTTATGGAGGGTGGTCTGATCCTGGCCCAGATGGGGGCTTCTCTAGTTGAGGCCTATGCTCGGTCAGAGTCGGAACGGGCGAACCTTGCCTGGACCCTTGGTGCGTCTTTCAGGAAGGTAGCTCGGCTCACTGACGAGCATGATGGGCTTCGGCGGGAGCTTTCCTCAGTTAGAGAGAGGGCAAGGGCGAGCCAAGCGGAGGCTCGGACGCTGGCCGAGCAACTAGCTCAGGCCCGCGTGTCGCTCCAGAGGAAAAGCAAGCTTCTAGAGGAGGAGCGTCTGGCCCGCATCGAGCAAGATGGCCGGTGGAAGGCCGAGCGTGCCGAGCTACTAGACCGGGCAGAGGAAGCCACGCGTCTTCGGTTGGAGGCTGAGGCTGATCGGGCCAAGGCGGAGAAGCGGATAGCCGAGGTAGAGTGGAGGTTGGCCGAGGCGGAGCGGGAGAAGGCCAAGCTCGCCAGTAGGGTAGGATCGGCCGGGGCGGAAGCACTCGAGCAATACAAACGCTCGGAGGCCTACCGGGTCAACCTTAAGGAGGTTGCCCTCCCCTACTATGAGTTAGCACTTCGCTGGGGCATCTGCAAGGGGTTCAAGCAAGGCTACGGCCGGGCCATCTCCTACGCGGAGGAGCAGGCGTCTGGGATAATTGATTTCCCGTTCGGGCAACGCTACGACTCAGATTCGACGTCCTCTGATTCCTCTAGTTCGGTGTCAGGGGAAGAAGGAGACCAGAGGGACTTGCCTTCATCCGAGGGGTCGCCAACTCTGGATGCATAGGGAGGGCACGCAACCGAGTTAGTTCTCACACTGGTGGGGTCAGTGCCATGGTCGACCGTCACCGAGGGTGCCAGGGGCAGACCGTCTCAGCCTTCAACTTTCGAGCCTCAGAAGGGGCCAGGGGCCTGATGTATCTGTTTTTCTTTTTCTCCTTGTACGTTTTTTCTTTTTCGAGGAAAAACTTCTTTTTTTGTGTAAAGGAAGGTCAAAAACGTAAGGCAGTAGTGTTATGATAAAGACTTGACTATCTTTTACCGTCATTACCGTGGTTTGACCAGCGTATCCGCAGTAGTTGGAAAGTGCCGATACTTTCTGCGTGGATCTCGCATGATGGTTGGGCGGGCATCTGACAGGGTGTCTTTCCGTTTTCTCATGCTTTAAATGCATGGCCGCTTCGTGTGTCCCGTTGGGATGGAACCGAGGAGTCTGAGTTGACCGTTCGTAGGGAGAGGTCCCTTTAGCGTGTTTTCGAGGGGAGAATCATTTAAGGCAAGTAGCCTCCCTTCGCCTATAAAAGGTCTGAAGGGCGTCTCTTCCTCTCCATCGCTTAGGATTTTCTCTGACAGTCTTTCCTCCCTCCTTTTTCATGAAGCGTTGTGCCGTCAAATTTGAAGCATGAAGATGCTCTGGAAGACGAAGCTGTAGACGACGAGGGCAGAGAGTCCTTGCCACTTCGGGTTTGAAGGGTGTTCGACAGCCGGTGGCCAGGTTAGAAGGGGGTTCGACGTGTGGAAGCACGTCACCTTCTTTTTATCAGTTCCGGCGGCGCTTGCAGGGAGGGGCGTAACGGCGGACGGATGGGGGGATCAGGCACCCCTTTCTCTCGTCCCTTCTCGCTCACTCTCTGGAGGGGATTCCTCTCAAGATTCATATACACTTCCTACTTCTCCTCCCTTCTCCCGCAGCCTCTTTCTCTCTCTTCTGCCCTTCTTATCATTTCTTTCACTCTTCGGAGGGTGCCTCTTGACATCCTCTTCTATTAGTTGGCTTCCTCTTCCCCTTAATCTTCCCTGCGCAACTTGGGAGGTAGCCTTCTTCTATCACCTTTGTTTCGAGTTACCCGAGCCAACGGGGTCGACTATCCTTTATCCGAGCCAGTTTTCGCACAAGGCAGAGTCAGTGGCTGGACGCAGGAAGGTTAACCGAGTCAGCCGAGCGATGGGCTTGTATGGCGGTGCCAGATGCATTTTTACTTTTTTGACATGTATTGTATTGGCTTCGGCCTTTCTGATGTAAAAACAATTGTTTGAATGAAAGAGGAAGGAAATTTTTGCTTTATCTCATATTGCTTACACAACTGAGGTGTTCAGAAGTAGAACTTGCATAGTGTAGTCGCGTTCCACGTCCGAGGGATGAGTTCTACTTCCATAGTAGATAACTGGTACGCTCCTTTCCCGAGCAACTCGACCACTCGGTAGGGGCCTTCCCAATAAGGGGATAACTTGCCAGCCGCCTCAAGTGGTCGAGAGGCTTCGACTTTCCTGAGAAGGAAGTCTCCCGACTGGAAGTGTCTGTCCCGGACTTTGGCGTTGTAGTATCGAGTGAGGCGGCGTTGATATTCCGTTGCTTGAATGCTGGCAATCTCTCAGGCTTCATCTGCTAGGTCGAGGTTTTCGAGCAGTTTCTGGTCGTTTTCCTCGGGCGAGAAGCAGATGACTCGGAGGGAGGGATTGCAAATCTCCAACGGGATCACGGCCTCGGTGTCGTACACTAGCTGAAAGGGACTCT
Organism: Amorphophallus konjac; assembly: GCA_022559845.1. NCBI lineage: Eukaryota > Viridiplantae > Streptophyta > Magnoliopsida > Alismatales > Araceae > Amorphophallus > Amorphophallus konjac. Next base: position 267,082,472 of record CM040122.1, on the reverse strand, counting down.
CACCGGTTGCCGTTCTGGGAGTCGTTCTGTGCGACCAAAGTACGTTCGGCAATTCCTCGAGTCAGCTGCCCTTGGCTTTTCCGAGCCTAGTCTTAATGCCTTTTAAGATAGTCTTATTTGCATTTTCGACCAGCCCGTTAGCCTGAGGGTGGGCGACCGAAGTGAAGTGATTGTGAATGTTCAGGTTGACACATCTGTCTTGGAAATAGCGAGAATCAAATTGCCGACCATTATCGCACACTATCACTCGAGGGATGCCATAGCGACAGATGATCGATTTTCAGACGAAACTCCAGACGACTATCTCGGCGATCCTAGCTGTGGCTTCAGCCTCGATCCACTTGGTGAAGTAGTCGATGGCGACGATGATGAACTTCTTATAGGCCTGAGCCGTAGGGAACGGCCCAAGGATGTCGATCTCCCACCGAGCAAAATGATAAGGCTCGGCTAGGGTGACGAGCTCCGTTGCCGGCTGATGGACCAAGTTGTCAAATCGTTGGCATCGGTCACACTGTTGCACATAGGTCGAGCAGTCACGCTGCAGAGTGGGCCACCAATAACCCTGTCGAAGCAAGATCCTGGCGAGCGACCTTCCTCCTTGATGCGCTCCGCACAGGCCTTCGTGAACCTCTTGAATCGCTCGGCTGGCTTCGTCAGTACTGATGCACTTCAAGAGGGGACCAGAGAAGGATCTGCGGTACAAAGTGTCATCCAGAATGACGAAGCGCCGAGCTTGGTATTTCAATCTCCGGGCTTCCCGAGGGTCGGGAGGCTCCTGAGAGTCTTGGAGCCACGATAGGTAGGGGGTACGCCAGTCGCTTGGGGAGGCCGAGTCAACAGCCATGAGCTCGAATCGTTGCTCGGCCGCTCTAGCTCTTCGCGAAGGACCGATCGAGTACCCTCGGGGTCTAGAGAGGAGGCCAGCTGAGAGAGGGCGGCCGCTCGGGAGTTTTTCTCCCGAGCTATTCGGACTACCTCAAAACTCTCGAACTGTTGTGCCACGATTTTGACCAGCCAGAGGTATTTGACCATCGATTCTTCCCGAGCTTCGTAATCGCCATTGACCTGGCTAGCGACCTGTTGGGAGTCAGTGTGAATTCTGACTCGCTCAGCCCCCAACCACGGGCCATACGGGCTCCCGAGATAAGGGCTTCGTACTCTGAGGCGTTGTTGGATGCCTGGAAATTGAACTTCAAAGCGTATTGTAGCTCTGCTCCTTCGGGGGACTTCAAGAGGATACCGGCGCCACTCCCAGCCGAGTTGGAGGATCCGTCGAAGAACAATTCCTAGGTTGGCCCGGGATTTACAGACGGAGATTTTTCTTCGGTCGGATGGTACTCTCGGTGATGAAGTCAGCGAGCGCCTGTCCTTTGATAGCTGAGCGAGGCCGATACGATATATCGTAGGCCCCGAGCATGATGGCCCAGTTGACGAGGCGTCCCGAGGCTTCAGGGTGAGCGAGGATCCTCTTCAGTGGTTTGCCGGTCAACACGATGATGGAGTGCCCTTGGAAGTAGGGTCGAAGGCGCTTGGCCGAGGTAACCAACGCTAGCACAAGTCTCTCGGTTGTGGGGTACCTTCTTTCAGCCTCGTTGAGCACCTTGCTGGTGTAGTAGATCGGTCTTTCGACTCCCGAGCCATTTCTGACTAGGACCGAGCTAACTGTGGATGGAGTTGCCGAGAGGTAGAGATGTAGGGCTTCACCTGGAACAGGCTTGGACAGCACCGGGGGCGAAGCTAGGAACTATTTAAGCTTAGCGAATGCCTTTTGGCATTCCTCATCCATGCAAATGTAGCAAATGCCATTTTGGGCCCCCTCAATAGTTTGAAGAAGGGTAGGCATCGTTCGGCCGCACGGGACAGGAAACGGTTGAGCACAGCAATGCGCCCGGTAAGGCATTGAATGTCCTTGGTACAGGTGGGCGGCCGCATGTCCAAGATGGCATGGACCTTGTCGGGGTTGGCCTCGATCCCACGCTGGGTCACCAAGAAACCCAGAAATTTTTCGGACCTTACTCCGAAGGCACACTTGGCGGGGTTGAGCTTCATGTTGTACCTTAGGAGAGTGCCGAAGGTCTCAGCCAGGTCGGCGAAGTGATCCTCGGCCTTGGGCGTCTTGACGAGCATGTCGTTGATGTAGGCCTCGATGGTTCGGCCAAGTTATCCCTCAAACATATGGTTGAGCGGCCTCTGGTACGTGGCTCCAGCGTTCTTCAGCCCGAAGGGCATCCGGGTGTAGGAGTATACGCCAAAGTCGGTGATGAAGGCAGTCTTCTCGATATCTCCTAGATCCGTTCTGATCTTGTGGTAACCTAAATAGGCATCCATGAAGTTGAGTATCTCGTTGCCCGAGGTTGAGTCAACCAGTTGGTTGATGCTCGGCAACGGATAGCAGTCTTTTGGTGTGGCTTTGTTCAAGTCGGTGAAGTCCATGCACATTCGCCACTTTCCCAAAGCTTTTGGCACCAGGAAGACGTTAGCCAACCACGTCGGGTATAGGATCGATCTAAAAAGACCAGTCTGCTGCCCCTTGGTGACCTGCTCCTTGATGACCGTCTGCTTTTCTGGCACGTGCTTCCTTCTGCGTTGTTGTACGGGCTTCACGGTCGGGTCAAGGTTGAGTTTATTCACTACTGTCTCTCTCGGAATTCCGGGGTGTTGATCATCAGACCATGCAAAGACTCGAATGTACCTGGAAAGAAATTCTTTGTATTACTGTTGAACCTCGCATGGTAGGTCGGCTCCGATCTTTACTCCTAGGGTCGGGTCATCGTTTAGGAAAACCGTTAGCAACTAGCCTCTAGGCTCGGATGTTGCGTGTTTTTCCTCAACTTTTCAAGGGCCCTTGTTCTTCCCGTCCGGCCTTGTGGCTTCGACCGAGATATTATAGCACCTTCTGGCCATCGCCTGGTTGCCCCGGACTTCCCCCACCCCATGTTTAGTGGGGAACTTCATCTTTTGGTGATAGGTAGAGGGCACCTGCTTTCGTTCGGCTAAAGATCCCTCGGCCGAAGATTGCGTTGTATGCTATCATACCTTTGATCACTATGAAGTCAACCATAACCGTAACGGTTTTGGGTGGGGTGCGAGAGTTACCGGCAGGCTCAGGGCTCCCTCGGGATAAGTGGCTTGGCCATTGAACCCGCAAAGGGGTTTCGGATCGGGCGGAGTTTCCCATCTTAAGAAAACACTCATAAGACAATACATTAGGGGCGCTTCCATTGTCAACTAGAATCCTATCTACGTTACAATGGTTTATCGTAGCCGATATAACTAGGGCGTCGTCATGCGGGGTGGTCAGCCCTTCCAGGTCTTGGTCGGAGAAGACTATGACCTGGGGCTCACTTGGCGGGGCCTTGGGAGGCTCGATGACTCGGCTCACCCGCTCAGCATGACGCTTCCTTCTCGGCTACTATCTCTTCCTGATGCAGCTCCTCCAGCGATGACGTTGATGTGGACCCCCGAGGGGCATTGTCGATCTCCTATGGGGCGTCTCGATCTTCCTTATGCCCAGCCATGAACCGGGATAGGTGTCCCTGGCAGACGAGGCGCTTGATCTCATCCTGGATCTGGTGGCAATTACCGGTATGATGCCCGTGGTCGCTGTGGAACAGGCAGTGCTTGCTGCGATTGTGGCTCTTTGACCTCATTGCTCATGTTGGCGGAGGAGGGCCGAGCCTTTGATGTCTTCATAGTTCTCGTATACCAGAGTGGTTAAGGGAGTGTACCGCTCGTACTTTCATGATGGTTCTTTGTGCTCCCCATCTTGGTTCCGCCTTTTTCCTTGGCCTGAGCTTGACTCGGGTGCTCGCTTCTTGTCCCCCTCCTGACCCAAGCCGTTTGCGCCTCGGCATGCGCTGAGAACTTCTTCACACTCAGCATGGCGTAAAGCCAAAGTCACTAGCTCGGCAAGGGTCGAGGGAGGGTAGAGGACAAGTTCACGGCAGAGGTTCTCATCTCGGGTGCCTCTGGTTAGCATGGTTATGGCCGAGGAAACATCCAGGTGGGGGATTCTCAGGGCTTCCGACTTGAATCGATTGATATAAGCCCAGAGTTTCTCCCCTTGCGCCTGTTTGAGAGCCAATAGCCCCGCTACCGACCTTGGGGGGCTGCTACCGATGAAACTCTCCTTGAACACTCCCCCAAATTACTTGAAGTCTTGGATGGATCTGAGGGCGAGGGCCTGGAACTACGCTTGGGTGCCTTGGACCAGGGTGGTCACGAAGGCACGGCACTTGATGGCGTCGGACGCCCCGTGAAGGGTCATCAAGGCGTCAAAGCTGTTGAAGTGGTCGGCCGGGTCACCCTGGCCGTCATAAGACTTGAAGGTTGGAATGAGGATTCTGGGAGACATCTCCACCTTCAAGATGTAGTCGAGAATGGGGATTTCTTCTCGTCCCTTGCTGGGGAGGTCTTCTGCAAGGCGCGCTCCTGCTCTGTGAAGCGCCTCTCGAACACTCGCAGTCGGAGGGATAACTCCGACTGCGGTTGCATCGTGGGGCTAGGGGGGCGCGATGGCGGGCTGCCCTGGCATTCCTCGTGGACTTCGGTCTCTGGGTGCGGGTGGCGTTCCCCTGGTTTGCCCCTTCTTGGTGTGGAGGATGCCTCTTTCTCCGGAGGAGGGGCTTGCGAAGGTCCTCTTGACCTGTTGCGAATAAGCTGCCATCCTCGGAGGGTGAAGCGACCTCTGGCAGTGTGTTGGGACGCGTTCTCGCGGGGAGGGCTTTCGAGAGGATGCGTGACCTTCCTTCCCTGGCCGCCTGGGTCCTCATGAGTTCTACGAGGACGTCTAGTTTTACGTTGAGGCTTGAAAAGCGTCAGCGCCCTTGTTGGGTAGTAGCTCCACCACCACGGGCGGAGGAGGTGGTTCATCGGCGGGGGTGTTGGCGTTGGAGGGGGGGTTCTGTGCGGCCTGAGAGGGGCCCTCTCCCCCCACCACCATGACTTTCCCCCTGTCGCCGGCGGACCTCCTCCCTGAACTCCTTCGCACCATACTAGCTCTTTGATCATTTCCCACAGGCGGCTCCAGATGAAGAGGGGCGATCTCGCGCTGGTCCTGAGCTGGAGAGATAATCACCGATCAGTGAACTGCAAGGAAGAGAAACGGATCAGGGGGCCCAGGGGTGGTTCCGTGGGGAAAACCCTCCGATGTCTAAGTCAGCAGAGCAGTGGTGGAAGTAATGAAGGGAGGAAGAAGGAGATGCATGAGATCCCTCTCCACCAGGGTGGTGAAGTGGTTCCTGCTCAGGGAGCTTAGGCTTATGTTGGCCTTACCTTTCTCTAAAGGGAGTCACATGTTTAAATAGTGCGCCAGCCCTATGAGTTCTGTAAGCTGAGGAGTTTCAGGCGGGGGTTACGTCCTCGACGTGGGCTCTTTACGTCCTTATCGTGGGCTCTTTATAGCCTTGAGGAGTCGTGGGCCCCCTTATCCTCGTAAACTCCTACTCAGAAAGGGCTCTCGGTGACAGTTTGGATAAGCATTCGTCGGTCGACCCAAGCTTGAAGAGTGCCAGCCCTGTCACGGGCGATAGGCATAGCTCGGGTGAGAGTCGGTCGGAGTGGGCGCTGGGCGCTAGCCTTTATCCCAGTTAAGGGAATATATCGGGCATGGGTCTTCCTCCGACCGGACCAACACTCTGCCTTCCGAGCCTAATGGCCGCCTAGGAAGTGCTTGATGCCGAGTGATCTTATTGGGCTTCTATGCTAAGTGGGCCCTGCGGGCGGTCACTTAGATGAGCTAGGCCTCATTTGGTCTCGCTGGACCTAGTTTGGCCGCTCTTAGATGGGCTACAGAAATCCCCCTCTCCATTCCCATTTGACAATTTTACACAGAATGAATGGGAGGATGCTTATGCTAAAATTTTGGAAAAATATGAAGACATGCGTAGGGAGAACAGACATTTAAAAAGGAAAGTGAATTCATTAGCTAATGATACCTCTTTGTCTGATAAGATTGCTTGTCTACAAATTGAAAATTCAGAACTGAAAAACTCCCTTAATGAAGCTGAATGTAGTAAAAGCATGTTAGTTGATTTGAAAAAGGAAAATGAGAATTTGCAGAACACTATTGATGAACTCAAAATGAAAATTCATGCTTTTCAAGAAGAAACAAGAATTGCCACTGAAAAATATGATGCTATCAATGGTGTAAATACTAAAATGAAAAAGACAATAGAAAATTTATAAAAAAAACAAAGACAAACAAAACTCCCTTGAAGGTATGACACAAGGTGCAAAAAATCTGAATGCCATCTTAGGAACAAAAGGAAATTTTAGAAAGGAAGGTTTGGGTTTCAACCTAACTAATAAGGAGAGGTTTGACATGAGAACTATCTCCTTTGTAGCAGAAAAGGGGACATTTCAACCCCTGATAAAAATGACTTCTAGAGAAAGTCAAATAAGAACAAAACGAAAAACATTGAGAAAACTAAGCCCAATGACAAGGACAAGGGCAAAAGAAAAATAGAGGTGTCTAGGGAATCATGCTCATACACTCTCATGCCTCAGACCAAGGGACAGGCTAGGGGCCAGTCTTCTAGAGATAGAGTTCAAGGAAGCCCCAAGACCAAAATAGACCAATCTCCATAGATGAGTTCCTTTATGTCATCTTGGTATAAGTCCTCTAGGAATCAAGGGCCGAGTAGAATAACCTCAGGTCAAGGCTACTGCAATACAGTTCCTACCTACCCTACATTTCACAGCACGTATCATCATAACTTTGGAAAGGGAGGTCTAGACAGTTTCTATATGAGGCCAGTGCAGCATCATTTTCAGAATCCATACTCCAATTAAAGGCATCAGCCTCATCATTGGAATTCTTATATGACTAGGCACAATAATTTTAGAAATCAGAATTCCTATAGCTTTGTCAACTCCATTTCAAGTCAGTCCAGGATCCATAGTGAACCTACTACTCCCAATGCATGTTGGACTAATCGTTGGCAAAGAAACTTTCAGAATGATTTCAAAAAGAAGAAACAAGCCACACCTAAGAAACAATTTTCAAAGAATAAAAGTGGCAAGAAAAAGTAGACCAAACTGAATGATAAGAGATCTACAACTGCTATGAAGAATCCAAATCAAATGTGGATACCAAAACATCTAGTTTCTAGTCTGTATGAGATAAATGTTTTTATGGGACCCAAGAAGTTCTGGGTTCTAAATCATTCCACTTGATTCCCTTGTAGGTATGCCTGGCAGCCAATCACAACAAGTGGTATCTAGATAGTGGCTATTCCAGGCACATGATCGGAGATAAAGAAAACTTATGCATGTTGGTGAATAAAGATGCTGGTCATATTACATTTACAGGTAATACCAAGGGAAAGATTATTGGATCGGGAAAGGTTGGTAAGTGCTCTTCTTGTTTAATTGAAGAAGTTTTGTTAGTTGAAGGTTTAGCTTATAATCTTCTTAGCATAAGTCAACTCTGTGATAGAGGCCATAAAGTTGTATTTAATTTTCTTGCATGCACCATCTATGAACCCAATTCTGATTCTGTGAAATTTATTGGCAAGAGAGTCAATAACATCTATATGGTAGACTTAGATGATGTAGCACACTATAATCTATGTCTTAATGTTAATAAGGATGACCTAGTCTACCTATGGCATCGTAGATTAGGTCATGCCGGCTATAGTGTGCTTCATAAACTGAATAAACATAGCATGGTAAAAGGGCTTCCTAAAATTTCTTTTAAAAAGGACAATAAAATCTGTGAGGCATGCACCCAATGTAAACAGACCAGAAAATCTTATAAATCTAGAACAACATGTCTTCTAAACCACATTAGCTAATTCACATAGACTTATTTGGACCCACAAGGTCAGTTAGCTTATCTGGAAAAAGATATGGTTTTATGCTTGTTGATGACTTCTCTAGATTTACTTGGGTTTTATTTTGAAGAATTTCAGGAGTTCTTTTATAAAATAAAAAAGACCAATGAGCATGCTATTTTCAACATTTTGTCTGATCATGGTGGTGAGTTTGTTAACTCATAATTTGATGATTTTTGCAGGGAGAATGGCATCACTCACAGGTTCTCGTCACTAAGAACTCTAGAGCAGAATGGAGTGGTGGAGAGAAGAAACCGAAGCTTAGTTGAGATGGCTCAGACTATGCTGGTAAAAGGTAACCTACCAATGAAGTTTTGGGCTGAGGCTATTAACACTGCATGTTACATCATCAATAGAGCCCTGGTAAGACCCACAACTCAAATGACTCTCTATGAGATTCTTAAGGGTAAGAAGCCTTCTCTAGCTCATTTCAAGGTTTTTGGCTACAAATGTTTTATTCACATTAGCTCTAAACGAGACCTTGATAAGTTTGAACCTAAAAGTGAACCTGGAATATTTCTAGGTTATTCTGATCAGTCCAGAGCCTACAGAATTTTTAATCTCAACTCTAAAATTGTTGAAGAATCTCCTCATGTTGTCTTTGATGAGTCTGCAATTAGAACTGAAACTGGTTTATGCAGGGACAAAATTGATGGAGAAATCTTGAAGATCAAAGATGATCATAATAAAGAATCTGTTGAAGAAGCTGAAGCAGAAGGATCTAAAGCTCAGGGGGAGGTAAGTGAAAATCCAGGTAATCAGGTCACCAACGTTAAATTTCTTAGAGACCATCCTCTTGAAAATATTATTGGTAATCTAAATGAACCTCTGAGAACTAGAGCTCACTTAAGAATTGAAAATGAATTGAACTCTTTTGCTTTAGTATCTCAGATAGAACCAAATAACATAGATAGTGCCCTTCAGGATGAACATTGGATTAATGCCATGCATGATGAACTTAGTCAATTTGATAGGAACAAGGTCTGTCACTTAGTTCCTAAACCCCCTCATGGCAACATAATAGGCACTAAATGGGTCTTTCGGAATAAAACTGATGAGCAAGGTAAAATTGTTAGAAATAAGGCTAGGCTGGTTGCTCAAGGGTACAACCAAGAGTTTGGTATTGACTTTGAAGAGTCTTTTGCCCCTGTAGCTAGGCTAGAAGCCATTAGGATTCTTTTGGCTACTACATGCAGTCTAGGAATAACTCTACAACAGATGGATGTCAAGTCTGCTTTTCTAAATGGAGAAATAAAAGAGGATGTATGTGTAAAGCAACCCCCTGGTTTTGAGTGTCTTGAATTTTCTAACCATGTTTATAAACTTGATCAGGCACTCTATGGATTAAAGCAAGCTCCCCGAGCATGGTATGACAGACTGAGCAACGTTCTCACTGAAAAATGGATTCTCTAGAGGTAAGGTTGACCAAATATTATTCACAAAGGTATGTGAAAAAGAAATTTTGATCATTCAAATTTATGTAGATGATATAGTGTTTGGATCAACCAATTTATCCATGTGTGAGGAATTCTCAGCTTTAATGACTAGTGAATTTGAGATGAGCTCAATGGCAGAGCTAAAATTTTTCCTTGGGTTGAAGGTCTGTCAGACCAAAGAAGGAACATTTATAACTCAAGAGAAATATGTCAAGATCTTTTGAAGAAATTCAAGATGGAGAACCTCAAAGCAATAACCGCACCAATGGGAACATCTACCAGCATTGATTCTGACCCTGAAGGTAAAACGGTAGACCCAAGCTATACAGAGGTATGATTGGATCATTGCTATACCTTACTGCTTCTCGACCTGATATTCAGTTTTTAGTATGTTTGTGTGCTAGATTTCATGGATGTCCTAAGGAATCACATTTAATAGCTATGAAACGAATTTTTAGGTATTTGTCTGGCACCCTAGACTTAGGCTTATGGTATCCTACTAAGTGTGAGCTGACTTTATAGCTTACACAGATGCAAACTATGCCTGGTGTAGGATACATAGGAAAAGTACTAGTGGATATTGTCAATTTCTAGGTGGGTGTCTTGTGTCCTGGGCATCTAAGAAACATCACACTGTCGCCCTATCCACTGCTGAGGCAGAGTATGTGGCTACAGGTAACTGTGCTGCCCAAGTCCTCTAGATTAAACACCAGTTAATTGACTATCTTATCAATCTTGGTTGCATTACAATTTTTTGTGATAACACTAGTGCCATTTCCTTAACTAAAAATCATGTTCACCATTCTAGGACTAAACACATTGAAATCAAACATCACTTTCTTAGAGATGAAGTTAATAAAAAGGAGATTGAGCTTGAATTCATTGATTCTGAAAGATAAATTGCTGACATTTTTACAAAACCACTTGGAAATGAAAGATTTAAGTTTTTAAGAAGAGAACTTGATCTTTGTAAATTCTTAGCATGAATGCTCATTCAGATTTATTTTATCTCCTAGATGGTTCTGATGTAATATGAGTCACTGAATGTCTATTTACTGCACTTCATGGTTGACCCATAGGAATATCAAATGGAAGATGGGGGAAGGACAGATATTTTCTGTCTGGAAACCCACACTATGCGTAGAGGCTAGTCCTTCGCCTAGTACCATAGGTCAATTCACATATGTCTAGAGTAGGTTAGTGCCTTTCTTATACATATCTGAAACCTCATGTACACAGTCAGGGGGAGTTTGTGCATTCTCATATCATCCCTATAATTCCACTTCATGCATCTTAATTTCATCTCATACATTTTGATAGGGGGAGTTTCAGAATAATTCTTTAGTGATTGAACAGATCATTGCTCAAAAATGTCGACTTTCAGTGTTGACTCCTTTGAAAACTCACTCTATCTTTCTTGAATCTGTCTGATATACTCTCCGTTTATCTGATCTATTCTCATCCTTGGCATCAGTATCTGAACATTTCTTGGAATCATTTTTTTAATCTGATCAAATGACAAACTGATAGACATGTTCATTAATCTAAGCTGCTGAAATTAGAAAGCTTCTCTTATAAGAAACATTAATGAACCCTAAATGAATTGTTGGTTTAAACTTAATGTTCTTTAGAGACTAAAAGCCAAACTCAATGAAGAAGGACTGTGGAATACCTTTTAATAGTTCTTAACCATTTCGTTCATGTCATGTTTAATTGAGTCTTGCAAAATCTAATTTCTCTAGACTCGGGCTAAATTGGTTGAGAAAACCTAAAAATATGTATTGTTCTTGAACAACACTTTCTGAAAATCAAATGGACAGCTGTGTTAAAATGATAAATCATATACTCTAAAGGCAAAGCAATGATTGAATGCACTGAGTAACTGGGTACTTCATCAATGAAAATGGAGAAAAACTCATGTCATGAAGTGCTTCAATTTATTTTTGTCCAACAAATAAAAGGTTAGTCCCACTGAGTAACTAGGGGTACTGGCGTCTGATAAATGTGTACCCTTACGCAAAAAGGTGGAAACTATACCTGAGATAGAATAGTGGATCTTGCCGAGTAACTAGGGGTACTAGCGTCTGATAAACATGTACTCTTTTGTAAAAAGGATAGATTATACTTGACTGTTCTAAAGCAGTAAAGAAAAGAAATATATGAAACTGTTTCTGCTTCTCTGTAGATTAATTCAGAACTGTGGAGTTTGTTTAATCTCAATACAAGTTCTGGTCAATCCTGATGATGCCTTGAGGCTTAGATAAACAAGATAAAGCAAGACAAAAGTTGACATGTCCCATGTGCTCCTGGTTCATTACTATTAAGAACTTATACATACTAGTTCTCACAGAGTGGAGTGGCTAGTCTCTCACTTTCATACTCTTCAAACCACATAAGTTCAAGAATGCACTATCTGCACTCTTATAATAGAAGAATCTATGCTTTACTTGCTTGGTTACTGAAAAGCCTAAATAGTTTGTCACACCAGATTTCTTCTTCAATGTGGTACTCATCTTGATATCTTCCTTTTATCCTTTCTGCTAATGGCAAAGGGGGAGAGATTTTGATGTTGATAAGTCTTAAGAGAGTTTGATGGGGGAAAGTGTTTTGCATTAAGGGGAGCCTTTGCATTTGCATCTCTTGAATTTTATTGTGTATGTGCATATTGGTGTGAGCATAATTCTTGACTCTTAATAAAACCATTGTTGACATCAAAATGTAAACGTGTTGCCATCATCAAAAAGGGGGAGAATGTTGTAGGAGCTTTTGTGGAATAATATATTTCATGTCATGTCTCCTTTGACTTAATTCTCTGAATTTAATTTCTTATTTTATTTTGATGATTGGCAATAATACATTTTATTTTTTAGCCCTTGGATTTTGATAAATAATGATTTTCAAAACTATTAGCATTTCATAGCTTCATGTACATGCATTTCATATTAAGGTCTGTGCATGATAGACTTTGTTCATAATAAAGGTCGATGCACACTTCATGGTAAGCAGAGGCAAGGTCGGTGCACGTCTTGTATGACTATATACAAGGTCGGCGAACGTCTTTGTAGAAGTGCACATAAGGTCAGTGCAGAATTTGCCATGTGTATCTAAGGTCAGTGCACATCGGTCTTAGTCATTGATAAAGTCTATGCACGTCTGCATTGTGCTTGCATATAGTCGGTGCATGTCTCTATAGAAACACACTTGCATATAGTCGATGCACGTTTCTATAGAAACACACATAAAGTCAGTGCATGTTTTGCATTGTACACAACAAGGTCGGTGCACATTCTTTTTCATGCACAATAAGGTCGGTGCACTTTAACAGTTTGCATCATGCACACATATGTCGGTGCACATTCCCTTGTGCATATAGGTCAGTGCATACATTGTGTGTCTGCATACAAGAACAAGCATAGAGGTCAGTGCACCTTTCTATTATAATATACAAGGTCAGTGCACCTTTATCTTTTATGCATATCAGGTCCGTGCTCGTTATGATTGGTCAGCATATAGGTCCGTGCAAATTCTGCATATCTACATATAAGGTCAGCATATAAGTCGGTGCATGTTTGAAGGTATAAGGTCGATACTAGTTCTTTGACTCGTATATAAGGTCGATGCTAGTCTCATGTCGCATGCATATAAAGTCGATGCTAGCAACATTCTCCTTGTGCTAAAAGCTAACGCTTCTATCTGTTATATTGCCAGGTCAGTCACTTGGTCGAACAAATGATGGGTGTACTGACAGCCTACGAACTTATCTCACGTGGAAGTCAAAGTACCAGGTTAATGGCACGTGATCGAGGCAAGGAACGGAACAGATGATCCTACCACGTGGACAGCTACAGTGCTGAGATTCTGACGCGTGGAACCTCAAGGGATCAGATCTGAGCGAAACTTTTGGTGGGAACATGGTGACCACACGCCGATTGTCTGCTGCCTATAAAAGGAAGAAAGTCACCCAAAATTTGTGTGCCACAATAGGAAAAATAGAGAGAGAAAAGATAGATAGAGGAAGTGAGCGAGATCTGAAGAGACTGGCAGAGCGAGCGCAAGAAGCAAAGAAGAAGAAGTCTTCGGAGCTGAAGAGAGCCGAAAGCTGAGAGGAGAAGCTAGAAGGAGAATAGAGTATCGTAAGTTTGAGATTGAAGAGACTTTAAGAGAATTGGTACTTGTAATTGACTCATGGATCAAATCTAGAGTCAATCTGCTCCTAGAGAGTTTCATTGTTGTCTCGTTTCTTTCTTTTGTTTCTATTTCTAAATTTTGTTAAGCTGTGAGTCAGCGGGTGAGGGTGAGTCCTTGGACAGCGAAGCTGTAAAGCTCAGCGGTAGCAAGCTGTGAGGCTCAGTGGTCTGGGATCATTTCCCCAAAGCTGTGGATCAGCGGTGTGTAGGGATTTAATCCCCGAAGCTATGGATCAGCGGATCGAAGCTGTGAATCAGCAGCAAGCCACACTTAGTCTGAGTGTGGGGTGGATGTAGGTGAAAACCGAACCACCTAAAATCCATGGTGTTCTGTGTGATTGATTGTGTGCTTATCATTCTAGTTCATTTCTCGCTTAGATGAATCCATAGGATCGCCAATCGAAATTAACTCTGTCTAGTCATATACTGCCTAATCTGCTTGCTTAGATGTTCTTACTTCCTCTCTATGTCTGCTACTATCTAAATCTGGTTATAGATTCTTATATCTGTGATAAGTGCATCTGATAGTTTCGTAGAAGAACCTTTAATTTTGTAATTAATTTTTGTTCATATTTTTAAGGGGTAGATCTATTCACCCCCCTCTAGATCATAGCGTCCATCCGTTCCAACAGTAGCTTATCGCATTGCCTTACCTCCACAACTATCGAAAGTGCACAATGTGTTCCACATTTCTATGCTGAAGAAGTATGTGCACCATCCTTTCCACGTCATCGACCATGATAACTTGATGATATGAAAGGACCTTACTTATGAACAAAAGCCGATAAAGATCCTTGATCGAGAGGACCGAGTTTTGAGAAACAAGACCATTCCCATGGTAAAAGCACAATGAAACAAGTGTTTGGAACAAGAAGCCACGTGGGAAACCAAAGAATCTATGAAGAAGAGATTCCCCGACTTATTCTAGATTGTAAGTATTCTGCACCCTCCATGTCTATACGCAATTGAATTTGGGGACCAAATTCTTTCAAGTGGGGGAGGGTGTAGTAACCCGGATAAATATAGGAATAAATAAATGAATCCTTCAAATAAAATAAGCAAAATAATAAAAGCCAAGCCACAAACATCTATTATGGGGCCTCAAGCTATATAAATGGGCTATAATTTACTTCTACAATGGGCCTCCCATACACATATATTGGCTAAAGAAGCTAATGGGCCTTATGTGCCCATAACCCTTCTGATGACCCAAAAGGGATGAAGGGTTTGTGTCTAAAACCAAAGGAGGTATCACGCTCGAAGACGTCCATGCATGGCTTAGGGTTTTAAACCCAACTGAGAAGGTGGCTGCGATTTGGGAAGAGAAGATCAACATAAGAAGGTTTAAGCCTCTTATGATTCACGAAGGGAAACTCAAATCCCGTTAGAAGTCAGAGATATAAATCTCTATAAATATACTTCTCCATCGACAAGCTCTGACTACTACTGCTACTCGTATTAGTTCCTTTGTGTCGACGTCATCCTCATCGTCTTCCTCCTGCTGTCGTACGAGAAGAGGATAGTTGTCTCCTCATCAGTGCCTAAAGAAGCAATCACTTCTTCCTCTTCCATCTTTGCTGCCATAATATTGCCATGAAGGAAGCCTGCTACTTCGTCTCTGCTGCTTCTTTCGTGAAGAAGCCGCCTTATTCTTCTACCTCTACCTCCTGCTGCAGTTGCTGCCGTAAAGAAGCTGCACACTTCTTCTTCGTCAGTTGTAGTTGCTGGTGCTTTTTCCTTTACTTGCTGCTGAAGGAGCAAGCCTCATCTTCCAGTCGTAGCTGCTATAGCTACAGTTGATATAATTCTCTCACATTCATCGTTCCTCTTCAACCCAAAAGGTAGGTGTTTTTTTTTTTTTGAGAGCCTGAAGAGAAACTAGGCCTGAAAGAGGGGCACCCTATCTTATCAAGACGATAGGGACCCTTTACAAAAGTGGGGAGCTCGGCCCAAGAAAACCAAGTAGAGGGAGAAGACAAAAAACACCCATGGCCAACCAACATGTCCGCCACCTGGTTAGCTTCCCTAAACACATGAGATAAGACCACATGCACTTGGTGAGATAGAGAATCCACGTCCAGCATGATAAGGTGCAGCCGCCACGGACAATCAAACCGCCGGTTGGCAACCTGAGCAACCACAAGAGAGTCGGTCTCGACCTCAACCGCATGGACTCCTCGGTCAACACAAAGAGAGAGACCATCACGGAGGGCGAGGGCTTCAGCTTCAAGGCTGGAGGTGAAGTTCTGGTAGGGGGTAGCAAATGCAAAGATAAGATGACCAAAAGAATCTCGAAGAACAACACCTCCTCCTGCTGCGCCAACATCACGTTTGAACGCGTCATCAACATTAAGTTTCAGCCTGCCCGGATGTGGAGGCAGCCAGCGAATGAGCCTAGGAAGACCGGGCTGCACCATGTTAGGAGAGACCCCCCAAGAGGTCAGCCAATGACGCTGGACAGAGTTGAGGGCCCGTCCCCGAAACAGGTGAAGAGAGGCCAAAGAGCGTACAGCCTGCATAACCTGGGCAAGGACATGGCGGGAGTCCATGGGCTGGGCTTGAAACCTCGCACAGTTACGACTGAGCCAGATCTCCCATAATGCTGCCATGAAGATGCAACGAGATAAGCTCCCAGCCAAAGAGGAGAGTTGAAGGCTGCCTAGGTAACCGAAGATGGCCGAGGATACTGAAGAGGTGCAGGGATAAGTGAACCGGAGGAAATCGAAGACGGCAGCCCAAACCTCCTTAGCAATGCGACTGTGAAAGAATAGGTGCAGACAGCTTTCAGATTGTGGAGAGGGGCAGCAGCAACACATGGAGCTGAGGGGTACTCCACAGCCTGAAATAACATCGTCCACTGGAATGCAGCCGAGGAGGAGCCGCCAAAGGTGCACAGACCACTTGATAGGTAAAGTTTGGTTCCATAATGCTGCCCAAGGTTGGGTGGCAGCAGGAACAAGCAGAAGGCAAACAGACTTGGAGGAGAAATGTCTATCCGAGCATGCGGTCCACACCCATTTGTCGCGTTGCCCAGCGGAGGCAAAAACCTGCTGCATAAGGATTGGCGAGCAGAACTCAGAGGCGGCCAGAAATGCTACACCCGAGGGATTTGAAAAAGCTTGGCGGACAGAGCAATTTTTTTCGGGCATGCTAGCTCACACATTGGGTGGCAGAAACGCCTTCAGTGGAGAGCTCCTAGCCCACATGTCTAGCCAAAAGCTCGTGCTAGCATCAAGAGGCGAGATGAGGACCCTATGATTTGCATAAATGAGACCGGCGGCCTGCTGCCATAACACCTTATCCGCAGCAAGAGAAAGACTGTAAGATGCCGTAGTGTAGTGTTCAGAATGCAAGTGCTTTGCCCTGAAGAACCTGGCCCATAGCGATGGAGAGAAGATCGCTTCCCATAACAACTTGGTTCTCATAGCAATCTGCATAGCGTGAAGATTGAGAACCCCTAGGCCGCCACAGTCAGTGGGGCGAGAGATGGAGTCCCAAGACTTCCAATGCTTCTTCGGAGAGCCCTCGTAGGAGCCCCAAAAGAAATTAGCCAATAGTTTATGAAATGCTTTGAGGATGGACTTAGGGATCGCTGTAGAGGAAAGGGTGAAAAGCGGCAAGGCGGAGAGCACGTGGCGGATGAGAATGATCTGTCCACCCGAGGAGAGGAACCCGCCCTTCCACGCCTGTAGCTTGACGCTGTCTTGGAAAGAATATAAGAGAAGTGAACTGTCTTTTGTCATCCTGAGAAGAGAGGAACCCCCAAATAAGTAAACGGAAGGCTAGTTTTGTTGAATCCAGTGACCTCTTCAATGGACCGCCTGAGCGAGATAGGTGCATCTTGTGCAATAACAAAGGAACTTTTGGAATAGGTGTTCTAAAGGTACGAAGCCCAACATGTTAATTACAGTAAATCCATGCATATAGGTCATTTAGTGTTTACTCCATAATTTCTGTTTTTAGTTTTCGAAGCTTTTCTAAGTTTCAATAAATAACGTCCAGGTCAAGGGCGCCTATTGAATAACGCCCGCGCGAACTGTCGCCAATTCTTTTGAAATAGCGACCGTGGTCAGGGCTTCGTTTAATGAACAACCTTTCCAAATCCGCTAACTCTCTAGAGTATTTAATAAATACCACACGCTTAAAAATTAATTTCGATGCAACCTGATGATTAAAATTATTGCATGAGCATGTTCCTGGAATCCTTATATTTTTCTCTGACTATTCATGTCTTTACTTTCATGATTGTGTAAATTAGAAGTCTGTGAACAGTGTTGTGTCTGCAAATGTAGCTGCTCGATGCGTAGCATCTGACAACGAATGAGCAACAGTCTCATCATCACTATTTAAAGAATGAGCGCCCCCATACAGAGGCGTTGATTTGTAAAATAATTAGTAAATTAAAATATATAGAAATTATTATTCTACGACCTTACAGTAGACGTTATTTAGAGATTGGGCGCCGTTGTGAATGGTCGCCAATTTTAATTAAATTACATTGAATTTGGAAAATTACAAGAATTAGTGCTAGTCCATGCAGTCGCTAATTACTAGTAATTTAAAATGTATTTTTAAAACATATAAGAATGAGCGACCCTCCAGAGAGCCGCTATTTCCTGATATAGCGACCTCTAATAAGGCGCCAATTCTTCTCTCTCAGTTTTATCACGTTTTATGATCCATATCACGGGTTTACGTGGCACTCTCATCTCACATCCGTAGATAGAGTCCCTATTTTGATACTATCAATTATCCACTAATTCTTGGTGATGATTGGACCCTCCATAGGATATTCCTTCTTTTGGACAGGTACTTTCTTCATTGTGACCTCTGTAAGTCTATGCTAGCCTTGGATTCCCTTAAGGTAGCCGAGCAGGTTGTACCCTAAAAACCCATGACACCGTGTCTTGTCACGTCACTCTGAAGAAACATGATACTTTATACCTCATAGAGCACTATTTCTGGCCTCTTGTGAGAAGTTCTACCTTTTGTCTTGAAATAGCGACAGCCATATGGGTGCTAATTGAATTAGCGACCAGACAGTCGTCGTTATTCAATGAACCTGCGACCTGATAGGTGTCGCCAATTCTTTATGGGCGACCGTGTTAACGAGTGCTATTTCATCGAGCATGTACTATTCATAGGAATTAGCGACCAGATGGTGGGCGCTATTTCTGTAATTGGTGGCGACAAAGTGGATGCCAATTACCCAGTTTTATGACATGTCACGATTTTTCATACAGTTTATCGATATGTCCTATTTGTTCAAAGTTCTGCCCTTGAACTCCTTCATTAGTGAAATCTACCTTATGATCCTACTATGGTTTATTCTTGGAATTCTATATTGGCTATAACTATGGTGGATGTCTAAAAATATACATGACTCAATGCTTGTCCTGGGAGGAGCACCCGAAAGTAATTATGCCCATGGGAGTTATATTGATCACGGTGTGGCATTGCATTGAAGTACATGACTAGTTTGATTTACGACATTCCACGATTCATACTTGACTTGACTTGACTTGACATGACTTGCGTGGCCCAGAATGGGTTTTTACTTACTTGATGTTATAATAGCCAATTCACATGACATGACTTGATATATTTACATACTTGACCATCTGGATACATTTCACATGGTTATCTTGAAATCTTGCTTGTTCATCTCTATTAACTCTTGTTACACTCTCTCTCATCATTTTCATGCATACATGCATATCCAGACTTGCATTCATGTAACATGTAATTACTTTAAGCAAGCTTGTACTTGAGATATAATTCCTACTGAGCGTTCGCTCACCAAGTTCATTCCAACATTTTTCAGGTAACTCGGATAGCGACAACTAATTGGATGGGAATAAGACCGAGTGAAGAGCGTAGAGCTTCCGAATGTCGAGCCGTTGTCGAGTCGTGTCTTGTCATGTCCTATCCTTTTATTGAGTCCTATGTCATTTTACCTTTTTGTCATTTGGATCTAGTCATGGAAACTTGTTAAGGCTTGTAGCCTTGTGGTTTAATTTGGATGGTTGACATTATAGATTTGGAATACTGTTGTTATGGTTAATTGGTAACATTATAGAATTTAATTATGGTTGTTATTATATTACCTTGTATTTTACGCACTCTGTCTTGGTGTCGAATTTCCTCGTGTTTTGATTGACATGATTGATATAAACTCGTCACGCGCACCAGATTCCTTCCACGCTAGGGGCGTGACATGTGTAGTATGCAACCTCCCCCTTAGCAAGACATATAAAATTCCATGTGTTTTATTTCAGACAAGACCAATCATATTTCAGGCAGAAATCCCACATCAAATGAGTATAGTATCAAAAACAAATTAGTTTTCAATTAAAAACAGAATCATGAGGTCTACACAGACCAAGCTCTCTTCTCAAGGTGGTGAACCTATCATTGCTTAGAGGCTTGGTAAAGGTATCTGTAATTTGATTTTTGATTGAATAAATATTAATTCAAAACTCTTTTTATAGACCTCATCACGTAAGAAGTGGTGTCTGATATCTATGTGTTTGATCCTAGAGTGCTGAATTAGATTTTTAGCTAAGTTTATAGCACTAGTGTTATCACACAAAATTGGGACACACCCAAGATCAACAAGGTAATCTGGAGTTGGTGCTTTATCCAAAGCACTTGGGTACCACACTCCCTGCAGTGACATATTCTGCCTCTGCAGTAGAGAGGGCAACCGAGTGTTACTTCTTTGATGCCCAAGATATTAAGCACCATCCCAAAAATTGGCAATATCCACTAGTACTCTTCCTATCCAATTTACAGCCAGTATAATTAGCATCTGTATAAGAAACAAGTGTAAAAGCACAAGATGATGCATACCACATTCCCAAATCTTGAATCCCGACAATGTATCTAAAGATACGCTTGACAACACTCAGGTGGGATTCTCTAGGATCAGACTGAAATCTTGCACACAAACACACACTAAAATGGATATCAGGTCTAGATGCAGTAAGATAGAAGAGTGAACCAATCATACCTCGATAATTCTTTGCATCCACAGATTTACCTATTTGATCAACATCTAGTGTTGTACCCGTGCTCATTGGTGAGGTCATTGTCTTACAGTTCTCCGTGTTGAATCTTTTCAGCAGTTCTGAAAGATACTTGGATTGGCTAATGAAGCATCCTTCCTTGCCTTGGGTGATTTGCAGAACTAAAAAGAATTACAACTCACCCATTAGGCTCATTTCAAATTCAGTAGTCATTAAAACTGCAAATTCCTCACACATCACAGATTTGGTAGAACCGAACACTATATCATCAACATAAATTTGAACCACAAGAATATCATCTTTGTGTGCCTTTGTAAAGAGTGTCTGGTCCACCTTACCTTGTGAGTAGCCTTTGTCCATGAGGAAAGAGCTCAGTCTTTCATACAAGGCTCGAGGGGCCTACTTCAAACCAAATAAAGCTTTGTCTAATCTAAACACATGGTTGGGAAAATCCGCATGCTCAAAATGAGGGGGTTCTTTCACAGACACTTCTTCTTTTATTACCCTATTCAGGAATGTACTTTTTACATCCATTTGGTATAGTTTTATGCCATGACTACATGCAAATGCAAGCAATAAACAAATGGCATCTAACCTGGCTATAAGAGCAAAAGATTCTTCGAAATAAATACCTAACTCTTGATTGTAACCCTGAGTCACAAGTCTAGCTTTATTTCTAACTATCTTACCTTCTTCATTTAATTTATTTCTGAAGACCCAGTTTGTACCAATGATAGGACATGATTAAGGTCTAGGGACTAAATGCCATACTTTGTTTCTTTCAAATTGATTTAATTCCTCATGCATGTCATTTATCCAAAATTCATCTTTTAAGGCATTTTCAATATTTTTAGGTTCTAATTGGGAGATAAGAGCCAATTGATCAGTTTCTTCAATTTTCCTAAAATGAGATCTAGTCCTTGTAGGGTCATGTAAACTACCAATGATATTGCCTAAAGGATGATCTCTAAGCAATCTTATATTAGTAAGAGTGTTACCTTCATTGGCATTGTTGCTCGCTTGTTCACTAGACTCACCTAGATCTTCATTTGGCCTTGCTTCCCCATCTTGTGAGATTTGCTTGTCTTTTGATTCCAAAAACTCCCCATCATCTTCTTTCCTACAAGAAACATCATTTTCAGATTTATAGTTGAATTCATCAAATGTAATGTGGGGGGTTTCTTCAACAACTTGGCTTTTGGTATTAAAGACCTTATAGGCCCTAGAATGATCAGAGTAACCAAGGAAGATACTTGGGTCAATCTTCGGTTCAAATTTATCTAGCTCTTTTTTGTCATTATTATGTATAAAACATTTAGTTCCAAAATTTCTGAAGTGAGTAAATGATGGATTTTTACCTTTGAGTAGCTCATAAGGAGTCTTTTTATATGAAGGTCTTACCAGTTGACAATGTAACATGCTGTGTTCAGTGTCTTAGCCCAAAATCTTCTTGGAAGCTGACCTTCAATGAGTATAGTTCTAGCCATCTCCACAAGGGTTCTATTGCATCTCTCCACTACTCCATTCTACTCGGGAGTTCTTGGTGAGGAGTACTTGTGCATTATCCCTTGTTCCCTGCAGAAATTGTCAAAGACTGCATTATCAAATTCACCTCCATGATATGAAAGAATAGAAGAAAGTTTAAATCTTCCTTCCTGCTTTATTCTCATGAAGAAAGCTTGAAACTCATCAAATGCATCACTTTTATGTGATAAAAAGAAGACCCAAATGAATTTTTAAAAATCATCTACAAGAACATAACCATATCTACTTCCATTTAGACTTGTGGTTCGTGTGGGTCCAAATAAATCCATGTGCACAAGTTCAAGTGGTCTTGTAGATAGATTCTCAATTTTGCCTTTAAAAGATTTCTAGTTTATTTTCCTTGGGTGCATGCATTGCAAATTTTATTAGTATGTTTAAAAGAAATTTCAGGCAGACCCTTAACCATGTTGTGCTTCACTAACTTGTGTATGACAATGAAGCTAGGATGCCCTAGTCTACGATGCCAAAGCCATGTCAACTCTTCCTTACTAGCAGTAAGACACATATTTTTATGTGAAGGGTCATCAAGATCAACCATATAAATGTTGTTGACTCTTTTACCAACAAATTTAACAGATTGAAAATTTTGATCATAAATGGTGCAAGCATAAGAGTCAAACATTACCTTATGGCCTTTATCACATAATTGGTCGATGCTTAACAAGTTATATGCCAACCCTTCAACTAAAAGAACATCATCTACAGACTATGAAAGGTTCTTACCAACTTTACCTTTTTCAATGATTTTTCCTATATTGTTACCTCCAAATGTAACATGTCCACTTTCCTTCTCAATCAGAAAACAAAATTTTGCCTTATCCCCCGTCATGTGCCTTGAACAACTGCTGTCAAGATACCATCTATTATGCTCTGATACCACGTGTTGTGTAGTGGAATAGATAATCTAGAGGGGGGTGAATAGATTATCACCCACTTTTCGCTAAAGCAATTAAAAGAGTAAGCAAGATGGGATATAAACATCAGACTGAAATCAAGTTAGCGATGCAATGCTATTGGCTGTATCCTTCTATCTAACGAAAATAATCACACATTGTAGAGAGAGCAAACCACACAGAGAGACACACAATTTTTAAGGTGGTTCGGTCTCATCCTTGAGACCTACGTCCACCCCTCACTGAACCAGTGAGGCTTCCAGCAGTCACACAACTTGAACGATGAGGAACAAATCCTCAAACAACAGCTGAGCTTCACAGCTTGCTGTGAAGAGGAACGAATCCTATCCGAACTCTGAGCCTTACAGCTTGCTCTGCTGCCAAACAGCTTGAAGACGGGCACACAGGGCCCAAACACCACAGATCAGAGACAAACTCTCGATTTGTCTTCCTACACACATGGTAGGGGCGAATCACAAGTTCCAGTTACAAGATCAAAAGGAAAAAAGAAAATACTGAATAAACAGACACGATTTATCAATGAAACATAGAGTTGAAGTTTCTTGTCTAAGACTGGAAGATGTCCTTGATGCTTCCAGTATGATGACCTCCTCTCCAAATAGTACAGGTAGATGAGGGACGAAGCTTTGTCTTCTTCGCTTGAGGGATGGAGATGGGTTTCCTTTCGCTCACTGTTGTGCCAGGGGTGGACGAAGAGCTTCATGCTTCCTTGAGATTGCCTGACTAGGAGGAAGGACTCAACTCTGCTCTTCTTTCCTCTCTTCTCCTTTTTCCTCTACTCTCTTAGTCTTCAAATGGGGCTACTACCTTTTTTGCAAGCACACCTCCGTGCTCTCCACACGCTCGGGTGAAAAAGTGAATCAGATATTCCCATGGGGCCCATTGTCGATCATCCAAGAGGCGGGGAACAATTCCCTCCAAAATGGTGCTTCGAGAAGCTACTCTTAGTATGGACAGGAATCTCCAATTATTGCATGCGGATTCAGGACCCAATCATGATGCCCATTAAGTGTTCGAAAGGGTCCGGGAACGAATAAGGGCTATATGGGTGTTTGTCACAAATGCTAGCTATTTGTCACCACAACATAGCTATTTGTCAACCTTAGCTGTTT
Organism: Amorphophallus konjac; assembly: GCA_022559845.1. Taxonomy (NCBI): domain Eukaryota; kingdom Viridiplantae; phylum Streptophyta; class Magnoliopsida; order Alismatales; family Araceae; genus Amorphophallus; species Amorphophallus konjac. The sequence goes on along the minus strand of CM040122.1, from coordinate 267,058,415 downwards.
ATTTGTTACCCTTACGAAGCTATTTTTCATCCTTATCATCCATAAACTGTCGCCTTCTTCCTTTATACAAAAACGTTAGCCTAAGAAACTGTGAAGGCTTGAGTGCTTCGAACCTGGTTAGACGTCTTCTGGGAGAAGTTATTTATCACCCTTTGTCTTGATCTGCTACCCTTATCTACCTTTTCTCTCTCTCTCTCTCTTGATCTTCATTGTTCTGCCTTTGCTTATGTTATCGTAGATGACTTCACAGGTTCTCTGGTGCTATTGAATATAATTTGTCACCCCATGAATGACTCCATTTCACCCTTGAATCTTAGGGGATTTCTCTATCGTGAATCTACTACCAGATCGATTCCTCTAACTTCCTTTTCTTCCCTTCATATGCTGGAATAGGCTCCACGATACTCCATGGTTGCTTCTGCTATAGCACTTTACAATCAGATTCTCTTTGAACAAAGGATGAGCATCTTTCTTTGATCTTGAGTGTGTTTATCAGTGTCATCCAAGGCTTAATGAAGCTTCCAATCTGATAGAACAGAGTTTAGAAACTAAAGCATAGCAGTTTTCAATGAAGAAGCATGATCACTCTTCATGTTTCACTGCTACAAGCTATTTGTCACCGTTAGGAAGCTATTTTTCACCCTTATTGGCTATTTTTCACCTAAAGAGCTATTTGTCACCCTTAATTCGTCGCTATAGCTCCATTTCAGACTTTGTGAGCTACGACAAGCCTGTGTCAATGCCATGGACCTATTGCGTCGACGCAACTCTGTTGCTTTTGACATTTCCAGCGTTGCAACCAATTTTACACTGATATAGGTCTATTTGTCACTGATAAGGAGCTATTTGTCACCGATACGGGTCCATTTGTCACCGATATGGGACATAGTTCAGCGAAGGCTTGTGATGTGATTCTTTTCAAAGTGGTGAGCTCCCTTCAGCCTCTTGAGCCATTTGTCTCCCATAGTGACCTATTTTTCACCCTTAGCAGGCATTTTACACCCTTAACTGGCCATTTGTCAGCGATAGCATGCTGTTCAGACTGCTCTATGATTTTCACACTTCTGACCATTTCCTTGATCCAAAATCGAACCTGTCTTCACAAGGCTCATGAAATTCATGTATTAACATTATCAAAAACATTGGTCAGCATCAAAAATATATGAAATTCAAACACATATGCAACTCAAAGATCAAAACACATGATCTTGAAGAATTAAGGACATATAAGACTCTAAGAAAAAAAGCACATGAAATTCATCAAAAACTCATAAAACTCAATGCTGAATCATAGTGTTGACATCATCAAAACACAGGGACACAACAGCTCTCACCCTCAGATCCGTCATTTGAGTAATCCGAATCTGATCCACTAGAGTTTTCTGAAAAAGATTAGAAAAGTAGGGAATGAACGCACTCGTCCAGTAGGTATCTTCGTATCAACATGAAGGCATAATTTAAGTGATTAACATTTTAGCTCTATGAATGGTAATAATGTAAAATGCGATAGAACACGTGATCAAACTAAAGTAACCATAAATCATAAGATAAATATAGAGATATGTGGGAATATGTGAGCATGATCAAGTAAGATTGTAATGTGGCCTTTAACGAACGAGAATGTACTAGCATGTATCGAGAATATACTTTTCATAACCATAAAGGCTATACACTAGAAGGTCATATAACAAGAATGTACTAACAAGCATATAAATTTCATAAGATAGCCTCGTGGATTTCACCCGTTTATAAAAAAAGTACTCCCGGCTCAAGGCGACGCCAGTAAGTATCATACCCCATGGTTTACATTATGTTTCCGGCCATCTGCAGAGGGGGCTAGCGTCGAGCCCTTGGACACCATTTATGCCCGCCCTTGCATCTTCAAGTTATAAGTCAAGCTACTTTCACGAGTATAATAATAAAGTTTGGCCGATAATATCAAGTTCAAGAATAGTTTTATGATAACAAGTGCCAAGGTAAGAATGTACCAAAATGGAATCATGAGATCAAGGATAAATTAATTGGACATTATGCTACGGGAGAATTTTGGCAGCATAATGGTACATTTACATAGTTTCATAATGTATTAATAACTTATTAAACAACGTGTTAGGCTCCAGATAATCATAAGACTATCTAGGAATAGAGTATAGTCAACCCCTTGGTCAAACCACGTGTTAGACACAATCTGGGAAAACGCGGTCAAGTGAGGACCATCTACTTGAATTTGCGGTCGAGCCAAGATTGCCTTTAGACATAGTCGATGCAAGAAAAGAAAGGGGTCAACGCAGTAGAACTGTAGGCAGAACGTGGTCGCGCCAGGACCGCTATCAGGCAGTCGCGGTCATGTGGGAACCGCTATCAGGATGAGTCGACGCAAAAGCAAGAATAGGTTGACGCAATGAATAAACAGGAAGAACGCAGTCGCACCTAGACCGCTATCAGGAAGTAGCGGTCTCCTGAAGGCCGCGTTCAGGTCAGTTCGCAGAAAACACGAGTTTCACAAAGTACTTTCTAGACCATTGGGCTTTTAGGGTACAACCAACTCAGCATCCTAGTGAGAATCCCAGGCTCGCAGAGACTTACAGAGGCCTTGAAAAATGATCACCTAGTACGGCAGAAGGAATATCCGACGGAGAGGATCTCAAGTCTAAGAGAGTGTTCCTATCAAGTGCATATGATCTAATAGCCACGTAACCGAATACGGGTTATATGTGAACTTATAAAATAGAATGGAGATGAGAAAGGAACGTGCCAAAGCATAATACAAGTGTAACACCCCGATTTTTTTTGATTTTTTCGGATCAAGATCTGTGAGTTCGAAGCGTCATTGCGGGTCCTGGAGTGTATTTTGCGGCTACGCGTGTTTTTACTTGTCGAATCTTCGTAACTCTATGTATGGTGAGCTGATGCATTGTCCGACTCCGGGACGTTACCAGTGCATTGTTCGTTTTCTAAGGGTCATGGGGAGTATTTTTCCCTATTTTTCGTATTTTCCAAAAATTTTGGATTTTCTATTTAAACACCCCACCCTTTTCTCTCTCTCCCTCACTCTCATTTCTCACGTTCTCTCCTCTCCCCCTCTCTTCTCTCCGGACGGCCGATGGAGATGGATGAGGTGAGGTGGCGACACTCGTGTGGCGAGGGGCGGCGTGGACGGGGAGAGGATCGAGGGGTGGTGGCGCGAGGAAGCTCGGGTGCACGTTCGTGAACCGGTGGGGGTTTCGCAACGGAACGACGTCCACTGTTGGGTCCCGTAGTGCAGTAAGATGGATCTAGAGCGGGGCGTGAATAGATCCTTATATTAAAAATTAGTTCAATTAAAACACAAACACCTCACAGCAGAAACTAACACAACATCTAAACAACTAGGCACGACGTAGATTTACCAAGAAGCAAATAAATGGACATTAAGGATTAAAAATGACTTGTAGAACCAAACTCAAGTTAGCTCTTTGTGTGCACAAATTAAGTGTGTGTAGCAATTTGATTGGATTGAGTGTATAATAGTATCAAATAAAACCTGTGAATGGAGATAGAGGAAATGGACAGTGACACAGGCATTTAAGTATGAACACAGTGATTTCTAAGGTGGTTCGGGACCATGACGAGCTCCCTACATCCATCCCTTACTTAACTGAATGAGGCTTCACTACTGGTAAACCAGTACGGGGATAAATCTCGACACACACACGGAGCCAAGTTCCAACACACACACACAGGACGGCACCTGCACACACACACAGGGACACGCCCCAACACACACACGGAGACGAAGTCTCCAACACGATCCAACGACCGGATCAACAACACACACACACACACTACAACAGACGCAACACTCTACACATACGAACACCCAGATCTGGATAGATCCACACACACACGCAGATATGAAGAGATCCACACACACACATGGATCTGAACGAAACCACGCACAAACACACGGATCTGAATAGATCCACACACATATACAAACACGGGGATGAACCCCAGAGCGCGCCGCTCGGAACGCAGCTCACAAACGCACACGCTGCAAGTTGCAGTAAACTAAACTCACTTGGATGTGCACACTGCACAATCCGACCGCACACAACTCGGATGTGTACACCGCACAATCTGAGAACACACTTGATGTTCACAGATTTAGAAGGAAATACACACTTGAAGTTCAAAGCAATTTAGAAGAGGAAACAGAAATAAAAACTTCATATCTTGGCTCTCCCTTAGTGAATGATGCAGATCTTGGGCTGATGTTGCTTCTCCGCTTGGTTTCCATTCGATTGACTTCAGGATAATCTTCAAATGCTTGAGATTTGATGAAGAATGCTTGGACGAAGCATTGTTCACGGAGTTCTTCCCACAACCTTCTTTCTCCCTTGATAGCCTTTGTGACGACCCAGGAGATCCGGATACCGATAACCCGATATCATCGATTTACCGATAGCAAGAATGTGGGGCGCATACCGACCCAATTCCATAACTTACTCCGATATTCCATCACAGTCATATTGCCTTGAGCTAGCTCCATAAATTGATGCATCTTATCCATCATGAGGTAAGCTGGACTGAAAGTGCGCTCAAAGGTCATAACAAATACCCTCCACGTGATCTGACGAAGCGGACGGGATCTGAAAGCAACCTCCCACTCCGTGGTCCACCACGTGAGTGCTGCTCCTTGCAGTTGAAAAGTAGCCATCATGACTTTTTTATCCTCCGTGCACTCCATAGAACGGAATACACGCTGGTTGCATCAAGCCACACTCCAGCCGCATCAGGATCTGCCTGTCCTACATAAGTCGGTGGGTGGAATAGCAAAAATTATTTCAATGCCCTGCCACGACCACCTGGAGACAAATCGGCTTGAGGAGCAGGATCTGCTTGAATTGGAGCTGGCACATTAGCCGGAGGAGAAGTACCACTTCCTTCCCTTGGGACATGTGCCCTTTTACGAGGTGACATTTTAATCTAGAAGAAAACACGTAGTAACAGAAAATCCATTAGTAATCACGGAAAACATCCTAAGCCAGCAGTAGACTCACATGGACTTGTTCTAGACTAATGCAATTTCAATTCCTTATACAAATCCTCAACACCGCTCTGATACCAACTGTGATGACCTAGGAGATCCGGATATCGATAACCCGATATCATCGATTTATCGATACCAAGAGCTCGGGGAAGCCACCCAAGAGGCTGATGAGACCTCGTAAGGGTTAGTGAGTGTTTGTCGAGGGGATGTATAACGAATAGAAATTACACGCGCAATATTAATTAAAGCATTCATTTGAATTTTAAACGGAAGCAATTACGTATATCAGAGTGGTCAATTTATACAAGTAGTCCAAATTCATATATCACAAGTCCCACACTGTACAATGGTCAAAAATAAATAACTACATGGGGCATACCCCGGCCAAAAGGAAACAAAAGAACAGACTGACCATTGACAAACCACTGCTGGTTCTAAGACTTTTCGCCAAAAGCACATGAGAATCCTGCAGCTAGTTGCTCCGCCTCACCTGTAAAAGGAAGGGGTGAGTCTCACAATAGAGACTCAGTAGGGTTCACAAGGATCCCTAACAAGCAACTAACTAAAAGAAAGCAGTAAAGCATGCATTGGCATAATAAATGACAGTCTAGTAAAGCTGTAAAACTAACTAAACAGTTTATAATCAGCTAACTAATATGCCAATTGTAATCTAAATAATTTAAACAAATGCGAGTACTCGAAATCTACCAATAGATAATAACTCAATCATTCCCAAGTGACAAGAGAGAGAAGGAGAGGAGATCCACCAGATCCGTCCACTGATGGCATACACTGCGTCTCAAGCATCTACGCAAGCCTGATCATAGCAAGCGAGACATGTAACGATACAAGAAACAAGTAACTAGTCAGAGTAACACTCGTTAGTGTCAGTCCAAGCCTCTACCACGTGTGCACACACTGGCTCGTGTCTAGAGCCAGGCCTCTAGCTAGTATTCCCCTCCGTAGGACGCTACGGCTGGACTGGGGCCCACGGAACTAGCTTAAAACCGTATCATGGGACTACCCCGCCACCTCTCTCGGGTGGGATCAACACTAAAAGTCGTCGGGCTACGACTGGTGGTTCCATCACTAGGAAAGAGAATATAATTCTATTGGGATCTAAAAACATGCCATAATTTATGATAACAATTAAACATGGCAAATATGCAAGATTAAATGCATAACTTATCGAATCATGTTAAAATGACAATTATTCATTAATTACATGCATAAATAACTGATTATGCTAAAATGGCAAGTATGCAACTATTAAATGCATAGTTAATTGATTATACTAAGATGGCCATTATTCAATAATTCAATGCATAAATAATTGGATATGCTAAAATAATTATTCCATAACTAAATGCATAAATTATTGAATATGCTGAAATGGCAATTATTCCATAATTAAATGCATGAATAATTGACTATGTTAAGGATTGAAATCTTTCGGGATTAAACGGTTGAAAGAAAACCGCCCCAGTCGAAAAAATGACTTAAACATGGCGGAAATGCTATAGTAATTGCATGATTTAACGAACACGCAGAGTTGCAGAACAAGTGGTCGAACGACGAACCGCCGCGTGTTGTTATACAGACGGGCCGTGAAATTTTTACCGCCACTCAAATTTAATTCATTTACGCGATCTAATCGTCAGCCACTCGGGTCAATAAACGATTTATGGCGGACCGTTATAAAATCTAAAATAAATTAAACATGGTCCTTACCGGAGAATCGAATCCACCGGAATCATAACCGAATCCCCTCTCGCTCGACTCAAATCGACGTGAGTTATTATTTTTAACATGTTCCCTACCATTCCACCATCATAATATAACAATTTATCATCTATGAACTCAGCAACGATGGGCATGCCAGTTAATCTATGAACTCAACGACGATGGGCATGCGATTGTTAATCTATGAACTCAGCGACGATGGGCATGCGATTGTTAATCTATGAATTCTGCGACGGTGGGCATGCGATTGTTAATCTATGAACTCAGCAACGATGGGCATGCTGTTAAAACATAAGGACGATGGGCATGCTATTTAGAAATGATCTAATGGGGCTAGGGAAATGATCCCCCTATCTCAAATGCGATGGAAATGTCCGATCTGGCCGCATGCAAGCCGATGGACACGCCGTGGTCCGCCTTTCCCGACCATCTCTCCACTCCGAGGTTGGTCCCAGGTTGATACCACGGCGTTCCTCGTCGCTCCAAACGAGGCTAGACAGTAGTCCCCCCACCGGATCTAGGCCGAGGATGACGATTCCACCGTGAGAAGGGGAGGGAGAAAGCCGCCGTCTTCCACCGCGGGTTCGTCCCTCCACACCAGGGTTTGGCTCCGATGGTGGCGCCGCTGGGTTCTACTCCTTGCAGGTTCATCGACGGAGCTCTGGCTCTTCCGCCAAGGCCGTCGGCTCATTGGCGTGCCAAGAAGAGAGAAAGAGGAGAGAGAGGCCGTCGACTGCCGCGGGGTGAGGGCGCCGCCGCGTCTCCACCTCCTTGCCCGGTCGCCGGCGAGGCCACCGATCGCCGCCGTCGGGTCGCCGTCGCCGTCCTCCGCCGTGGCCGGCCGGTCGCCGCGCCGAGAAGATGAGCAGGGGGGGTCGCGGGCGTCCGCGGGTTCCCCGCGCCTGTGGGTTCGCCCGATCGGGAGAAAGAAAGGGGGGGGGGAATTGGTAAAGTGAGAGAGAGAATGGTTCTCTCTTTCTCACGAAAAAAAACCCCTTTCGATATATTTTTTTTAAAAAAAACCTTAAATTGCTAAAAACCCCTAAGTTAAGCGAAATTGGATATATGCCCCATTTAATTTCAAAAAAGCTTATATAAATACTCAAAGCCCAATTAACTAGGCCCAATAAACCCCAAAAAAACTCCTAAATTCACGAAATTTATTCTAATTCTAATACCAGTAAAAATTCGTTAAAGAACGGGTCTCACAGTCCCTCCCTCCTAATAGAAATTTCATCCTCAAATTTAAAAGGAAGAACAAGGAGCGAACTGAAAGAAATCTTAGTCTTCAGAAAGAAATGAATGAGAAACTCATGAATCAAACAAAACACGAGCTGCATGGCCATAAATCATAATCGTATCTTCCACGAGATGAGATGCCACAGCTTCAACACGAGTAATATGAGAGACCTTCCCTTTTTGCCTCGTTCCCACTGCGGTAGATTGCTGGGAAGAAGACACTGACGCTTGAGGATAATACTGTTGAGCTTGAGGTGGTGGAGGAGGTCTGAACTGAAACGGTTGTGGTTGAGAAAAGTGAGAAAACTGCATCGGTTGCAGCCTCAGAGGACAATCTCAAACCACATGCCCCGGTTGATCACAACGGAAACAAATTACTGGCATCGAACACGGCTTACCCGGATGATAACCACCACACCTCGGACACGGTCTCTGTTGGAGTTAGATGGAAGGCTCTTTCGCCACAGAATGTGGATCTAGAGGGGGGGTGAATAGATCAACAGGCTAATTTAAAATTTATGCCTAGATTCAAATGCGGAATTAAAAGAACACTGGACAACCACAGTCAAAGCACCGAATGATGGAAACAATATCTGCTAAACAGACAAGCAAACACACGAGAGGCACAAAGACTTTTAGGTGGTTCGGTCAATCCGACCTATGTCCACCCTACATTCAACTCGAATGTGGATTATTGCTGATACACAGCTTTAATCTGCTGGGCACTACAGCTTGCCAATAATGGCTGGGCTTACAGCTTATCCCGACCAGAGGAACACCCTCTGCAACAGCTGAGCTTCACATCTTGCTCTGCTGGGCACTACAGCTTAGCTGACCAGAGGTAACACCTCTGCACACCGCTGCCTCACAGCTTGACACCGCTGACTAACAGCTTGATCGAACAAGAGTTTTCAAAGAAAAAATAACAAGACTGAAAAGCAAGAAAAACACAATCGAATGGAAGAAAATCAAAACGACTGTAGCTTAAAGTGAGCAATATCAGCTCTGGTATCTGGACCAAGACGCTGATTCACAAGCTCTTATATCACTCTCTCAACTCATTTCTTCTCACTTTCTTCTTCTCTCTTTTCTTCTTCTCTGTTTTTCTTTCTTCTCACTGTGGATCGATGGCTCTCTACTGTATAGACTTTTCTTCTCTTCAGTCGATCTGCCTCCATCTGAAGACGAAGGCTTCATTATATACTATCAACAGGTGGATGAGGGTGCGTGGCTTCCACATTTCCCGCCCAGAGAATTCGCTAGAACCGAGGCAATTCCATCCACATGGCAGCACCTGATCACCTCGTCCTCCTGGGATCACGAGCCATGTCAACAATCTCAGTAGCAGATCCCTGTCAGACAAATTATAGGATTATCAGATTAAGTGAAGAACTCTGTACAGACTTATAAGATGAACTGCATTGTATAGACTGCATTGTATGGACTTGTGAATTCGAATGCAGTGTACAGACTCTGCTCAATGTATAGACTTCATCTATGTGAAGCATTCGCTATACAGACTTCATATGTGAACCAGCCGTTGTACAGACTTAAGCAATATGAAGACTTGACAGTCAACTGACGATGTATGGACTTCAAGTGTGAAGACGTTGTGAATGCAAATGTACATACTTCATATGTGAAACAGCCGATGTACAGACTTCACTCATTGTACAGACTTCACGAACGATGCATGCAATGCATTGAATGATGTACAGACTTCCTGAAGTGTGAAGGAGTTGAGTGTATAGACTTCATCATGTGAAGACTTGAACAAGGAATGTATAGACTTCACGTCGTGAAGCAATGTATATACTTAGCTGAAGAAACTCTGTACATGCTTGACCAAGGCAAGGCAATCGAGTGTATAAACATCCACAATGTACAGACATGCCAAGCGAAGGGGCTGTACAGACTTAATGAATGATGCAAGGCAAACGAATGTATAGACATTCAATGTATGGACTTGCCAAAAGAAACTCTGTACAGACTTGATCAAATCAAGGCTGCTAATGTATAGACTTAACAGTCGCCCTGGCTGTACAGACTTGGTCACAAGCTGAACAGTCGGTTGTATAGACTTGCACAAACCAAAGTCTGTACAGACTTGAAATGAAAACCAATGTATAGACTTTCAAAGCTGAACGTAGGTAAAGAACCCAATGTGCAGACTTGGAATTGCAACGTAAGAACAGATGCCAATGTACAGACTTTGGCAAGCAACGATGTACAGACTTGGCCAAACAGTCCAATGTATAGACTTGAACTATCGACAGAAGGATGTACAGACTTGGCCAAACATTCCGATGTATAGACTTGAGGCATGGAGGCCAATGTACAGACTTGGAAAGCTAAGGCTAATGTACAGACTTCGAAAGCTGAGGCCAATGTATAGACTTCACCTCATGCAAGCTATAGAGAATGAATGTATAGACTATGAACACTTTGAACTCACTGAACTCTATACAGACATTGCAATCGACAGGCAATGTATAGACTTGCAAGCTTGAAGGCCAATGTATGGATTTGCACAGTAGCCCAATGTATGGACTTGACAGGGCTGAATGAGTGAATGAGCAAGCCACAATGTGCATACTTCACGATGTGTGGACTTGAGTGAGCGTGCAAGCCAACAGCCAATGTACAGACTTCCTCGTGCAGGCAATGCAGCAATGTATACACTATGAACTTGAACGTGCAGTGTATAAACTATGCTTTGCAGTGTATAGACTATGCTTTGCAGTGTATAGACTATGCTAATCTGAGGAGTCGACCCATGTGAACAAGGGGGTCGACCCACAACTGTCCAGACTACACAATGAAATGTAAGGACTCTATGTTCATGCTGCAATGCAATGTAGACCTGTGGGTGTGTGCACGACAGTATAGACTCTGACTGCATTATATACACGGACAACCTGATAAAAATAATTTCATCAAAATAAGAACAGTTAAAAACAATTTCATCAAAATAAGAATAGTTGCCAATCAATCAAAACAAGCTGTTGCCAATGAAGTAAAACACATTGTCAACATCATCAACACAGAGGAGTCGCAACAATCTCCCCCTTTTTGATGATGGCAACACCCTATTATATAGAGTAGCAATATCCTGTTATGCAGATGCAATTTTGATGAAAGATATGAATTGTTATTCAGATTGTCATGCAGATGCTATGAAATGCTATGAATGACATGCTGAGACATGAACACAACTCTCTGCTCACAAGATCTCCCCCTTTGCCATAGGCATGATGCATACACTTCCCTGGAAGAATTCATCAAGTAGACAATATATTCTCCCCCTTTGCCATCAACAAAGAGGAAAAAAAATACAAGGGAAGGAACAAGAAGAGTCAGCTGACTGGCATTCTTATCAAGTAGTTCAGAAATTAAGCAGCTAAAGCACAGAACCTTCAGTCATATGAATTTAGAAACTGCTTAGAAAGTGAGGTTCTGGTTTAAAGGTTAGAAAAGTGAGAGTTCATGCACTACATTCATTGGATAAGGTAGGTGTGCATGATAAAACAATAAACCAGAATTATATTTACATGAGAGATTCAGTTTCAGAATATCTTACTTTCATAGACTCAGTAAAATGTGTTAAGAGAAACCAGATCATGTATTGAAATTAAACAATTGACATCCATGAAAATTCTTTGAAGGAACAACATTTTCACTATGAATTCATTTTGGGCAGTCAGGTACCATTTGTCTTTTTGCTTAAGGGTATACATTTATCATACGCCAATACCCCTAGATACTCAACATGATGGACCATTCTACTATGATCAAACTCAATATAAGTGGTTTACATCTTTTTGTGTGAGGGTACAAGTTTATCAGACACCAATTACCCCCAGGTACTCAATGAAACCACCCTACTATTTTGATCATTTTATACAGAGATAGCTGATACGCCTCATGACATAAGTGTTGTCCACTTCTTTGATGGATCACTCAGTTTCTTAGTGATTTACCAGTCATTGCTCTGCCAATGTTATTTTTCAATTTGTTTTTAATATTTTTCAATATCTTTCTTAGCTGTCCTTTAGTTGTTTCAGAATGACTTGTTTAAGGACAATACACATACTTAGTTTCTCTAACATGATTTCAGATGAGTTTTCAGATTTCAGATATAATTAACTTTGTCTGACATGAAATAAGATGAGGGTTGAGTGCTTTATCAAATTTCAGCATCCTTATTTACTGATTGTAGTCTTTCAACTCTAAAGATTATAAAATTTAAACCATTAAGTCAGTCTTTAAGCAATTACAGTTCTTATGAGGGAAGAGGTCTGTTTGCTATTGCTTAATATTAGAATTGATTAAAAGATTGCCAAACTGTCAGACTCAATCATTCAGAGTCGAAGATTGAATAGACAGCGTCGACGCTGGGAGTTCAAGGCGTCCACGCATCATTTGAAGAGACAATACTGAGATAGTGTCAGTACGTCGACTCCAGGCTATTGCAGCGTCAACTCATCAGAATAATGAAACAGAGGCATTCACTGATCTGGTTCACTGCGTCAATGCCACAGTATAGCAACGTCGACGCAGTAGTTCACCTTGAAACTCTGACAAGACTCCCCCTGTCTATATGCATGCAATTTTTGCAAAAGATGACTGATCAAATGATTTTTGAAGTTCATGCTTATTCAGACTGTACTATCATGCAATGTGACCACCATGGTTATGCAGAGAAATGTAGTGCAAAACAGTTCTATATGCATGTGATTTTAGACACATTACTGACTAAATGATATGCAGTGATGATCATGAGAAAACAATATGAGTGTCATGCATGATCATGAGTCTGTTGCACCAATCAACCTTCACAAAGTTTTATACAATCTATCATATGTAGGTCCAAATCAGAGATTGTATTCAAAACAGCTGAAAATTTTATTCATCATGCTGAAACTTACACAAGCCAAGTTCTCTTCTAAGAAATTTAAACTTTTCATTTCCAAGTGGCTTAGTAAAGATATAAGCAATTTGCTTGTCTGTTTCAATGAAATTAAGTTCGATTTCCTTTTTATTCACAGCATCTCTCAAAAAATGGTGTTTTATCTCTATATGCTTAGTCCTTGAATGGTGAACAAGATTTTTAGCAAGGCATATGGCACTAGTATTATCACATAAAATTGGAATGCATTCCAGTTTTATCTGATAATCATCTAGTTGATGCTTGATCCATAGTACTTGGGTAGCACAATTACCAGCTGCAACATATTCAGCCTCAGCTGTAGACAAGGCTACAATGTGTTGCTTCTTAGATGCCCAAGATGCTAGACAGCCACCAAGGAATTGACAATAGCCACTAGTGCTTTTTCTATCTACTCGACACCCAGCATAATCAGCATCAGTGTAAGCTAGAAGCTCTAACTCACACCTAGCAGGATACCATAATCCTAGCTCTTGGGTGCCTAGCAGATATCTAAAAATCCTTTTTACTACTTTAAGATGAGTTTCTTTAGGACTGGCCTGAAACCTAGCACATAATCCTATAGCAAATTGAATATCAGGCCTAGATGCTGTTAAGTAGAGAAGGGATCCGATCATACCTCTGTATAGCTTTTGAACAACAAGTTTACCTTTAGTGTCTTCATCCAAGCTTGTAGAGGTACCCATTGGAGCAGCTATCTCATTGAGGTTGTCCATCTTATATTTCTTGAGTAGATCCCTTGTGTACTTGGACTGAGTGATAAACATTCCATCCTTTATTTGTGTAACCTGCAGTCCAAGAAATAATTTAAGCTTACCCATTGAGCTCATTTCAAACTCATTAGCCATTGTTTTAGAAAATTCCTCACACAATTTGGGGTTAGTTGACCCAAAAATAATGTCATCCACATAAATTTGTACAATAAGAATGTCGGAATGACTCACCTTTGTAAACAAGGTCTGATCAACTACTCCTCTAGTGAAATTTTGATCAGTAAGGAACTTGCTCAACCTGTCATACCAAGCTCTAGGAGCTTGCTTAAGACCATAGAGAGCTTTATTTAATTTGTAAACATGATTAGGGAAACTTAGACATTCAAACCCAGGGGGGGCTGTCTTACATAGACCTCCTCACTAATTTCCCCATTCAAGAATGCAGATTTTACATCCATCTGCTGAAGGATTATTCCTAGAGAGCATGCATAAGCCAATAAAATCCTAACAGCTTCTAATCTGGCTACAGGGGCAAATGACTCTTCAAAGTCAATACCAAACTCCTGGTTATACCCCTGAGCAACAAGTCTGGCTTTATTTTTAACAATATTCCCTAATTCATCAGATTTATTCCTGAATACCCACTTAGTCCCTATGACTGTTCCATGATCAGGAGGTGGGACCAAGTGCCACACCTTGTTCCTGTCGAACTGATTAAGCTCCTCATGCATGGCATTAGTCTAATGCACATCCTTGAGAGCACAATCAATGGACTTGGGTTCAATTTGAGAGACAAGAGCATATGTATTTAATTCATCCTGAATTCTAAAGTGACCTCTAGTCCTAGAGGGATCATTCAGATTGCCAATGACATTATTCACAGGGTGATCTTTAAGATATCTGATATTAACAATCTGAGTTTCAGGAATTTCACTTACCTCCCCCTGAACTTCAGATTCTTCTTCATTTTGCTCTCCTTTTTCTTCCTCACCATCAGACTGGTTTGCAGAGTTATCATCTTTTAAAATGCTCCCATCTTCATTCCTGCAATGACCAAGGTTAGTTTCCATCAAGGTTTCATCAAAGATAATATGTGGAGATTCTTCAACAATTTTTGAGTTTAAATTTAACACTCTATAAGCCCGGGTGTTTTCAGAATAACCGAGGAAGATTCTTGGTTCACCTTTTGGCTCAAATTTATCGAGGTCCCTCTTGTCATTTATATGTATAAAACATTTACAACCAAAGACCTTGAAGTGTGCGATTGAAGGTTTCTTACCTCTCAAAATCTCATAAGGGGTTTTCTGGGTGGAAGGTCTTACCATTGCCCTGTTAATTACATAACATGTTGTGTTGACTGCTTCAGCCCAGAATTTTCTTGGCAGTTGACCTTCAACTAAGAGAGTTCGGCCCATCTCCACTAGAGTTATGTTCCTCCTCTCAACAACACCATTCTGCTCAGGTGTCCTGGGTGAGGAGAACTTATGATGAATCCCATTTGCCCTGCAAAATTTTTCAAAGTGTGAGTTTTCAAACTCACCTCCATGATCAATCAAAATATTTTCAATTTTCTGATTTATTCTTATACAAAACTCCTGAAATTCTGAGAATGCATCATTCTTATGTGACAGAAAAAATACCCAAGTATACCTGGAAAAATCATCTACTAAAACAAACCCATACCTCTTCCCTAATAAACTGATAGACCTTGTTGGCCTAAATAGGTCCATGTGTATCAGTTCATAAGGTTTAGTGGATAGGTTTTCTGTCCTAGATTTGAATGATTTTATAGTCAACTTGGACTGAATGCATGCATTACAAAATTTATTTTCCTTTTTAAAAGAGACTTCAGGGAGTCCTCTAACCATGCTATGCTTGTTTAGTTTATGCAAAATAGTATAACTCGCATGGCCTAACCTACGATGCCATAAAAATGCTAAATCTTCTCTACTGGCAGTAAGACATAGGTTAGAATGCTGAATATCATCTAAATCTATCATGTATGTGTTATTTATTCTTTTTCCAGAAAATTTAACAATATCAGAATCAGGTTCAAAAACCTTATAGCATTGAGAGTCAAATAAAACTTTATGTTCCTTATCACACAACTGGCTAATACTGAGTAAATTATAAGCTAACCCTTCAACCAGCATAACATCATCAATGCAGCAGGTAGAACACTTACCTACCTTACCTGATCCAATGATCCTACCCTTTGTGTTGCTTCCAAAGGTGACAAGGCCTCCTAGCTTTTCAGTCAGCATGTAGAACTTGGCCTTATCTCCTGTCATATGCCTAGAGCAGCCACTGTCTAAGTACCACAAGTTGCTCTTGGCTGCCAGGCATACCTGCACACACAATTAGGGCAAAGGGTTTGGAACCCAAGACTGATTGGGCTCCAATGCAGATGAAGTGCAAGTAAAGAAAGAAAGCATGGCTTTGGGAATCCACATTTGTTTAAAAGAACTTTGTTCAGTGGATTTTACAGATTTCCTTCTATCATTTTTTCTCTTATTTTTGTTGTTCTTCCTTTTATTTGCACCAACAGAGTTATTCACATAATTGTTGTTATTGTGCCAATGCTTCGGCCAAGTAGCATTCATAAAGTTTTGATCAGGGTAATATTTGGGTTGGCTGTAAGATTGGAAGTTCCTTGTTGTTCGACTACCATACCTATTACCCCAATTTTTGACATAAGGTCTGTAAAATTGTGTAGGTTGTTTAACATACCCTGTATGCATCCCTTGAGTTCTAGTCCACCCAAACCCATTAGGATAGATTGACTGTGTGGGGTAGTAGGACTGGACTCTAGGTGGATTGAATTTGTTGGGCTGATTCCTGAAAGCATTTTGTCTTCCCTGCACTCTTGACCCTGCTGACCTGTTCATAGGTTTTTGTTGGGTCTTTTTCTGTGATGGTGGTGGTGAAGACTTTTTGGCATTGACATGAGGTTTATTTACATGAGCAGGCTGACCCCTAGCCTTGGGTTGAGCACTAGAGCTAGGTTTGGAATTTCCAATTCTACTAGGCTCACCAACTTTCTGTTTGCCCTTCTCCTCTGCATTGGGCTTTTTCAGATTCACATTAGTGTTCACAGCATTATTAGAATTCATGTTAATCAGAGGTCCTCTCTCCTTTTGTGCAACGAAGGAAATAATTTTCATTCCAAAGCTCTTAGTTGCACTAGAGTTAAATCCTAGGCCCTCTCTCCTGAAATTGACCTTTGACCCCAATAGAGTATTTAAATTTGCAGATCCTTGGGTCATTTTCTCAATGGTTTTCAACTTATCCTCATTGTCTTTCTGAATTTCATCAATAGACTTTTTCAATTCATTATTTACATTGAATACATCTTCATATTTTTCAGAGGTAATTTTTATCTCACTTTCATAATTCTAAATTTTCAATTTCCATGCATCAATTTCATTGTCTAATCTCATATTTTCTTCCTTAGAGATTTTCAGTTCTTTCTTGATTTCTTCAAATTCAGAACATGTGAGTTTCAGCTTACTGTTCTCATTCTCTAAGCATGCAATTTTATCAGACAATGAAGTATCATTTTGCATGATGTTAATTTTTCTTCGTAGATGCCTATTTTCTTTTCTGACATCATCTACTCTATCAGCAAGTTCATTATAAGCATCCATCCAATCAGCAATAGTAAAGTTTTCAAAACGAGAGGATACCTCATCAGATTCTTCCTCTCTATCTTCTGAGCTGGTTGCCATGAGACAGATTGGCTTCTCAGCTTCAACTTCACTGTCCGAAGTGTTGCTCAAGGATCCCTCGTCCTCATCACTCCAGGTACTCACCATAGCTTTCCCTCTTGTGTTCTTTTTCTTGGGGTTGTCCTTGAGGTTCTGATTTGTCGGACATTCAGCTTTAAAGTGACCAGCCTTCCTGCATTGATAGCAAACATTAGTCTCAGCTTTCTTTACAGGGTTTGATTTGTACCTTGTATCTCGGCGGCCACCACTGGGATTTCTTCGGATGAATCTTCTTCCTTCTTTCTTGAGAAAACGTCGGAATTCCCTAGTAATCATAGCCATATCATCATTTGCCATTTCTTCTTCAGACAAGCTCTCTTCAGTTGATGATCCGTTGGGGCTGGATCGACTGGATTTGCTAGCACCAGCCTTCAGAGCTATTGGCTTCCTCTTTCTATCAGCCTCCTCTATCTTCGGCAGATTCATCTCATATGCCATTAGAGATCCGATAAGCTCATCTGCCCTTGTATTGTGCAGATCTCTTGACTCTTCCATAACGGTGGCCTTTGTGTGCCAAATTGGAGTCAAGGATCGCAAGATCTTCCTGACTATGTCATACTCAGAATACTTCTTCCCGAAACCTCTGAGACCATTTGTGATAATAGTCAACCGAGCATACATTTCTTTGATCGTCTCATTAGGCTTCATCTTGAAAGCCTCGTATTCTGAAACCAGTAGATTAGTCTTGGTCTCTCTGACTTGTGAAGTCCCCTCGTAGATGACTTCAAGTGCATCCCACATTTCCTTCGCTGAGGAGCAGGCAGATACTCGTGAGAACTCGGTGGGATGCAGAGAACACTGGATTGCATTGATTTCACTCCAGTTGAGCGTGGACCTTCTAATTTCCTCCTTGGTCCATACATCTTCATTAGGGGACATCTCGAAAGGTCCCTTGCTAACCACCTTCCAGATTTCATAGTCTTTAGCTCTTAGGAATACCTGCATACGGTGCTTCCAGTATGTGTAGTTGGTTCCATCGAAGTACGGGGGCTTGGATGTGGAGTGTCCTTCAGCTATCATCCCTCTTCCCTCCATCTGTGCTTATCCTCTTCGGGCGATAAGTCCCTGTAGAAGAGTCTAGCTCTGATACCAATTGTTGGAGTTAGATGGAAGGCTCTTTCGCCACAGAATGTAGATCTAGAGGGGGGGTGAATAGATCAACATGCTAATTTAAAATTTATGCCTAGATTCAAATGCGGAATTAAAAGAACACTGGACAACCATAGTCAAAGCACCGAATGATGGAAACAATATCTGCTAAACAGACAAGCAA
Source organism: Amorphophallus konjac (assembly GCA_022559845.1). Classification (NCBI taxonomy): domain Eukaryota; kingdom Viridiplantae; phylum Streptophyta; class Magnoliopsida; order Alismatales; family Araceae; genus Amorphophallus; species Amorphophallus konjac. The sequence goes on along the minus strand of CM040122.1, from coordinate 267,039,700 downwards.
ACACACGAGAGCCACAAAGACTTTTAGGTGGTTCGGTCAATCCGACCTACGTCCACCCCACATTCAACTCGAATGTGGATTACTGCTGATACACAGCTTCAATCTGCTGGGCACTATAGCTTGCCAACAACGGCTGGGGCTTACAGCTTATCCCGACCAGAGGAACACCCTCTGCAACAGCTGAGCTTCACAGCTTGCTCTGCTGGGAACTACAGCTTAGCCGACCAGAGGTAACACCTCTGCACACCGCTGCCTCACAGCTTGACACCGCTGACTAACAGCTTGATCGAACAATAGTTTTCAAAGGAAAAATAACAAGACTGAAAAGCAAGAAAAACACAATCGAATGGAAGAAAATCAAAACGACTGTAGCTCAAAGTGAGCAATATCAGCTCTGGTATCTGGACCAAGACGCTGATTCACAAGCTCTCATATCACTCTCTCAACTCATTTCTTCTCACTTTCTTCTTCTCTCCTTTTCTTCTTCTCTGTTTTTCTTTCTTCTCACTGTGGATCGATGGCTCTCTACTGTATAGACTTTTCTTCTCTTCAGTCGATCTGCCTCCATCTGAAGACGAAGGCTTCATTATATACTATCAACAGGTGGATGAGGGCGCGTGGCTTCCACATTTCCTGCCCAGAGAATTCGCTAGAACCGAGGCAATTCCATCCACATGGCAGCACTTGATCACCTCGTCCTCCTGGGATCACGAGCCATGTCAGCAATCTCAGTAGCAGATCCCTGTCAGACAAATTATAGGATTATCAGATTAAGTGAAGAACTCTGTACAGACTTATAAGATGAACTGCATTGTATAGACTGCATTGTATGGACTTGTGAATTCGAATGCAGTGTACAGACTCTGCTCAATGTATAGACTTCATCTATGTGAAGCATCCGCTGTACAGACTTCATATGTGAAGCAGCCGTTGTACAGACTTAAGCAATATGAAGACTTGACAGTCAACTGACGATGTATGGACTTCAAGTGTGAAGACGTTGTGAATGCAAATGTATAGACTTCATATGTGAAACAGCCACTGTACAGACTTCACTCGTTGTACAGACTTCACGAACGATGCATGCAATGCATTGAAGGATGTATAGACTTCTTGAAGTGTGAAGGAGTTGAGTGTATAGACTTCATCATGTGAAGACTTGAACAAGGCATGTATAGACTTCACGTCGTGAAGCAATGTATATACTTAGCTGAAGAAACTCTGTACAGGCTTGACCAAGGCAAGGCAATCGAGTGTATTAACATCCACAATGTACAGACTTGCCAAGCGAAGGGGCTGTACAGACTTAATGAATGATGCAAGGTAAACGAATGTATAGACATTCAATGTATGGACTTGCCAAAAGAAACTCTGTACAGACTTGATCAAATCAAGGCTTCTAAGGTATAGACTTAACAGTCGTCCTGGCTGTACAGACTTGGTCACAAGCTGAACAGTCGGTTGTATAGACTTGCACAAACCAAAGTCTGTACAGACTTGAAATGAAAACCAATGTATAGACTTTCAAAGCTGAATGTAGGTAAAGAACCCAATGTGCAGACTTGGAATTGCAACGTAGGAACAGATGCCAATGTACAGACTTTGGCAAGCAACGATGTACAGACTTGGCCAAACAGTCCAATGTATAGACTTGAACTATCGACAGAAGGATGTACAGACTTGGCCAAACATTCCGATGTATAGACTGGAGGCATGGAGGCCAATGTACAGACTTGGAAAGCTAAGGCCAATGTACAGACTTCGAAAGCTAAGGCCAATGTATAGACTTCACCTCGTGCAAGCTATAGAGAATGAATGTATAGACTATGAACACTTTGAACTCTCTGAACTCTTTACAGACATTGCAATCGACAGGCAATGTATAGACTTGCAAGCCTGAAGGCCAATGTATGGATTTGCACAGTAGCCCAATGTATGGACTTGACAGGGTTGAATGAGTGAATGAGCAAGCCACAATGTGCATGCTTCACGATGTGTGGACTTGAGTGAGCGTGCAAGCCAGCAGCCAATGTACAGACTTCCTCGTGCAGGTAATGCAGCAATGTATACACTATGAACTTGAACGTGCAGTGTATAGACTATGCTTTGCAGTGTATAGACTATGCTAATCTGAGGAGTCGACCCATGTGAACAAGGGGGTCGACCCACAACTGTCCAGACTACACAATGAAATGTATGGACTCTATGTTCATGCTGCAATGCAATGTAGACCTGTGGGTGTGTGCATGACAGTATAGACTCTGACTGCATTATATACACAGACAACCTGATAAAAACAATTTCATCAAAATAAGAACAGTTAAAAACAATTTCATCAAAATAAGAACAGTTGCCAATCAATCAAAACAAGTTGTTGCCAATGAAGTAAAACACATTGTCAACATCATCAACACAGAGGAGTCGCAACAGTCTCGGCTGACTAGCCACTTATCCCTGACGCTGGAAAGAAGGTGCTGATTGCTGCTGCTCGGGATCAGAAGATTCTTGCTGGTCATACCGCTTCTTAGACTTCTTGAACTTAGGTTCGGAAGAAGAAATGCCACCGACAGTAGGTACAACAGATGGAACTCCTGCCACAGACGGCTGACTGACTTACTGAAACTGCATACTCGGCTGAATGGGGTCAACTTGGGTACGCCCTCGGGATCTTGCCATATCCAACTCTAGAGCGGCAGTTGCCTGATAAGCTATGTCCATCTCTACTACTAGGGGTGCTATCAAAGGTTACCTTAATTCCGCTTTCAACCAATGCAGAGATTGCTCGGTCTTTAGACTTTCATCAGCAAGAATGTGGGGCGCATACCGACCCAATTCCATGAAATTACTCCGATATTCCAGCACAGTCATATTGCCTTGAGCTAGCTCCATAAATTTATGCATCTTATCCATCCTGAGGTAAGCTGGACTAAAAGTGCACTCAAAGGTCGTAACAAATTCCCTCCACGTGATCCGACGAAGCAGACGGGATCTGAAAGCAACCTCCCACTCCGTGGTCCACCACGTGAGTGCTGCTCCTTGCAGTTGAAAAGTAGCCAACATGACTTTTTCATCCTCTGTGCACCCCATAGAACGGAATACACGCTCGGTTGCATCAAGACACAGTCTAGCCGCATCAGGATCTGCCTATTCTTCATAAGTTGGTGGGTGGAATGGCAAAAATTATTTCAATGCCCTGCCACGACAACCTGGAGGCAAATCGGCTTGTCTCGGCTGACTAGCCACTGATCCTTGACGCTGGAAAGAACGTGCTGATTGCTGCTGCTCGGGATCAGAAGATTCTTGCTGGTCATACCGCTTCTTAGACTTCTTGAACTTAGGTTCGGAAGAAGAAATGCCACCGACAGTAGGTACAACAGATGGAACTCCTGCCACAGACGGCTGACTGACTTGCTGAAACTGCATACTCGGCTGAACGGGGTCAACTTGGGTACGCCCTCGGGATCTTTCCATATCCAACTCTAGAGCGGCAGTTGCCTGATAAGCTATGTCCATCTCTACTACTCGGGGTGCTATCAGAGGCTGCCTTAATTCCGCTTTCAACCAATGCAGAGATTGCTCGGTCTTTAGACTTTCATCAGCAAGAATGTGGGGCGCATACCGACCCAATTCCATGAAATTACTCCGATATTCTAGCACAGTCATATTGCCTTGAGCTAGCTCCATAAATTTATGCATCTTATCCATCCTGAGGTAAGCTGGACTAAAAGTGCGCTCAAAGGTCGTAACAAATTCCCTCCACGTGATCTGACGAAGCAGACAGGATCTGAAAGTAACCTCCCACTCTGTGGTCCACCACGTGAGTGCTGCTCCTTGCATTTGAAAAGTAGCCAACATGACTTTTTCATCTTCCGTGCACCCCATAGAACGGAATACACGCTCGGTTGCATCAAGCCGCACTCTAGCCGCATCAGGATCTGCCTATTCTTCATAAGTTGGTGGGTGGAATGGCAAAAATTATTTCAATGCCCTGCCACGACCACCTGGAGGCAAATCGGCTTGAGGAGCAAGATCAGCTTGAATTGGAGCTGGCACATTAGCCGGAGGAGAAGTACCACTTCCTTCCCTCGGGACACATGCCCTTTTACGAGGTGACATTTTAATCTAGAAGAAAACACGTAGTAACAGAAAATCCATTAGTAATCGTGAAAAACATCCTAAGCCAAAAGTAGACTCACATGGACTTGTTCTGGATTAATGCAATTTCAATTCCTTATACAAATCCTCAACACCGCTCTGATACCAACTGTGACAACCCAGGAGATCCGGATATCGATAATCCGATATCATCGATTTACCGATACCAAGAGTTCGGGGAAGCCACCCAAGATGTTGATGAGGCCTCGTAAGGATTAGTGAGTGTTTGTCGAGGGGATGTATAATGAATAGAAATTACACGCGCAATATTAATTAAAGCATTCATTTGAACTGTAAACGGAAGCAATTATATATATCAGAGTGGTAAATTTATACAAGTAGTCCAGATTCATATATCACAAGTCCCACACTGTACAATGGTCAAAAATAAATAACTACATGGGGCATACCCCGGCCAAAAGGAAACAAAAGAACATACTGACCATTGACAGACCACTGCTGGTTCTAAGACTTTTCGCCAAAAGCACGTGAGAATCCTGCAGGCAGTTGCTCCGCCTCACCTGTAAAAGGAAGGGGTGAGTCTCACAACATAGACTCAGTAAGGTTCACAAGGATCCCTAACTAGCAACTAACTAAAGGAAAGCAGTAAAGCATGCATTGGCATAAATAAATGATCGTCTAGTAAAGCTGTAAAACTAACTAAACAGTTTATAATCAGCTAACTAATATGCCAATTGTAATCTAAATAATTTAAACAAATGCGAGTACTCGAAATCTACCAATAGATAATAACTCAATCATTCCCATGTGACAAGAGAGAGAAGGAGAGGAGATCCATCAGAAGAAGAAACCAGATGCATCCACTGACGGCTTACACTGCGTCTCAAGCATCTACGCAAGCCTGATCATAGCAAGCGAGACGCGTACCGGTACCAAAAATAAGTAACTAGTCAGAGTAACCCTCGTTAGTGTCAGTCCAAGTCTCTGACCATGTGTGCATACACTGGCTCGTGTCTAGAGCCAGGCCTCTAGCTAGTATTCCTCACCGTAGGATGCTACGGCAGGACTGGGGCCCATGGAACAAGCTTAAAAACTGTATCATGGGGCTACCCCGCCACCTCTCCCCGGTGGGATCAACACTAAAAGTCGTCGGGCTACGACTGGTAGTTCCATCACTAGGAATGAGAATATAATTCTATTGGTATCTAAAAACATGCCATAATTTATGATAACAATTAAACATGGCAAATATGCAAGATTAAATGCATAACTGATCGAATCATGTTAAAATGGCAATTATTCATTAATTACATGCATAAATAACTGATTATGCTAAAATGGCAAGTATGCAACTATTAAATGCATAGTTAATTGATTATACTAAGATGGCCATTATTCAATAATTCAATGCATAAATAATTGGATATGCTAAAATAATTATTCCATAACTAAATGCATAAATTATTGAATATGCTAAAATGGCAATTATTCCATAATTAAATGCATGAATAATTGACTATGTTAAGGATTGAAATCTGTGGGGATTAAACAGTTGAAAGAAAACTGCCCAGTCGATAAAATGACTTAAACATAGCGAAAATGCTATAGTAATTGCATGATTTCACGAACACGCCGAGTTGCAGAACAAGCGGTCGAACGACGAACCGCCGCGTGTTGTTATACGGACTGGCCGTGAAATTTCTACCGCCATTCAAATTTAATTCATTTACACGATCTAATCGTCAGCCACTCGGGTCAATAAATGATTTATGGTAGATCGTTATAAAATCTAAAATAAATTAAACATGGTCCTTACCGAAGAACCGGATCCACCGGAATCATAACCGGATCCCCTTCCGGTCGACTCAAATCGACGAGAGTTATTATTTTTAACCTGTTCCCTGCCATTCCACCATCATAATATAACAATTTATCGCCTATGAACTCAGGAACGATGGGCATGCTAGTTAATCTATGAACTCAGCGACGATGGGCATGCGATTGTTAATCTATGAACTCAGCGACGATGGGCATGCGATTGTTAATCTATGAACTCTGCGACGGTGGGCATGCGATTGTTAATCTATGAACTCAGCAATGATGGGCATGCTGTTAAAACATAAGGACGACAGGCATGCTATTTAGAAATGATCTAATGGGGCTAGGGCAATGATCCCCCTACCACAAACGCGATGGAAATGTCCGATCCGGCCGCATGCAAGCCGAGGGATGCGCCGCGGTCCGCCTTTCCCGACCGTCTCTCCACTCCGCGGTTGGTCCCGGGTTGATGCCACGGCATTCCTCGTCGCTCCAAACTAGGCTAGAAAGCCGTCCCCTCACCGGATCTAGGCCGAGGACGACGATTCCATCGTGAGAAGGGGAGGGAGAAAGCCGATGTCTTCCACCGTGGGTTCGTCCCTCCACGCTGGGGTTTGGCTCCGACAGTGGCGCCGCCGGGTTCTACCTCTTGCAGTTCATCGACGGAGCTCCGGCTCCTTCGCCAAGGCCGTCGGGTCGTCGGTCACCGCCGCCGTGCCGTCGGGTCGCCGCCGCCGTCTTCTGCCGTGGCCGGTCGCCTCGCCGAGAAGACGAGCAGGGGGGAGGTCGCAGGCGTCTGTGGCTTCCCCACGCCTGTGGGTTCGCCCGATCGGGAGAAAGAAAGGGGGGGGGGAATTGGTAAAGTGAGAGAGAGATAGAACGGTTCTCTCTTTCTCACGAAAAACAACCCCTTTCGATATTTTTGTTTTAAAAAAAACTTTAAATTGCTAAAAACCCCTAAGTTAAGCGAAATTGGATATATGCCTCATTTAATTTCAAAAAAGCTTACATAAATACTCAAAGCCCAATTTACTAGGCCCAATAAATCGCAAAAAACTCCTAAATTCATGAAATTATATCTAATTCTTATACCGGAAAAAATCTGTTAAAGTACGGGTCTCATAATCCCTCCCTCCTAATAGAAATTTCATCCTCAAAATTTAAAAGGAAGAACAAGGAGCGAACTGAAAGAAATTATTGTCTTCAGAAAGAAATGAATGAGACACTCATGAATCAAACAAAACACGAGCTACATGGCCATAAATCATAATCGTACCTTCCACGAGATGAGATGCCACAGCTTCAGCACGAGTAATATGAGAGACCTTCCCTTTTTGCCTCGTGCCCGCTGCGGTAGATTGCTGGGAAGAAGACACTGAAGCTTGAGGATAATACTGTTGAGGTTGAGGTGGCGGAGGAGGTCTGAACTGAAACGGCTGTGGTTGAGAAAACTGAGAAAACTGCATCAGTTGCAGCCACAGAGGACAATCTCAAACCACAAGCCCCGGTTGATCACAACGGAAACAAATCACTGGCATTGAACATGGCTTGCCCGGATGATAACCACCACACCTCGGACACGGTCTCAACTGACTAGCCACTGATCCCTGACGCTGGAAAGAAGGTGATGATTGCTGCTGCTCGGGGTCAGAATATGCTTGCTGGTCATACCGCTTCTTAGACTTCTTGAACTTAGGTTCGGAAGAAGAAATGCCACTAGCAGCAGGTACAGCAGATGGAACTCCTGCCACAGACGGCTGACTGACTTGCTGAAACTGCATACTCGCCTGAACGGGGTCAACTTGGGTTCGCCCTTGGGATCTTGCCTTATCCAACTCTAGAGCGGCAGCTGCCTGATAAGCTACATCCATCTCTTCTACTCGGGTTGCAATCATAGGCTGCCTTAATTCTACTTTCAACCCATGTAGAAATTGCTCGGTCTTTAGACTTTCATCAGCAAGAATGTGGGGCGCATACCGACCCAATTCCATAACTTACTCCGATATTCCATCACAGTCATATTGCCTTGAGCTAGCTCCATAAATTGATGCATCTTATCCATCATGAGGTAAGCTGGACTGAAAGTGCGCTCAAAGGTCATAACAAATACCCTCCACGTGATCTGACGAAGCGGACGGGATCTGAAAGCAACCTCCCACTCCGTGGTCCACCACGTGAGTGCTGCTCCTTGCAGTTGAAAAGTAGCCATCATGACTTTTTTATCCTCCGTGCACTCCATAGAACGGAATACACGCTGGTTGCATCAAGCCACACTCCAGCCGCATCAGGATCTGCCTGTCCTACATAAGTCGGTGGGTGGAATAGCAAAAATTATTTCAATGCCCTGCCACGACCACCTGGAGACAAATCGGCTTGAGGAGCAGGATCTGCTTGAATTGGAGCTGGCACATTAGCCGGAGGAGAAGTACCACTTCCTTCCCTTGGGACATGTGCCCTTTTACGAGGTGACATTTTAATCTAGAAGAAAACACGTAGTAACAGAAAATCCATTAGTAATCACGGAAAACATCCTAAGCCAGCAGTAGACTCACATGGACTTGTTCTAGACTAATGCAATTTCAATTCCTTATACAAATCCTCAACACCGCTCTGATACCAACTGTGATGACCTAGGAGATCCGGATATCGATAACCCGATATCATCGATTTATCGATACCAAGAGCTCGGGGAAGCCACCCAAGAGGCTGATGAGACCTCGTAAGGGTTAGTGAGTGTTTGTCGAGGGGATGTATAACGAATAGAAATTACACGCGCAATATTAATTAAAGCATTCATTTGAATTTTAAACGGAAGCAATTACGTATATCAGAGTGGTCAATTTATACAAGTAGTCCAAATTCATATATCACAAGTCCCACACTGTACAATGGTCAAAAATAAATAACTACATGGGGCATACCCCGGCCAAAAGGAAACAAAAGAACAGACTGACCATTGACAAACCACTGCTGGTTCTAAGACTTTTCGCCAAAAGCACATGAGAATCCTGCAGCTAGTTGCTCCGCCTCACCTGTAAAAGGAAGGGGTGAGTCTCACAATAGAGACTCAGTAGGGTTCACAAGGATCCCTAACAAGCAACTAACTAAAGGAAAGCAGTAAAGCATGCATTGGCATAAATAAATGATAGTCTAGTAAAGCTGTAAAACTAACTAAATAGTTTATAATCAGCTAACTAATATGCCAACTATAATCTAAATAATTTAAACAACTGCGAGTACTCAAAATCTACCAATTGATAATAACTCAATCATTCCCAAGTGACAAGAGAGAGAAGGAGAGGAGATCCACCAACAGAAGAAACTAGATGCGTCCACTAACGGCTTACACTACGTCTCAAGCATCTATGCAAGCCTGATCATAGCAAGTGAGACGCGTAACGGTACCAGAAACAAGTAACTAGTCAGAGTAACATTCATCAGTGTCAGTCCAAGCCTCTGACCACGTGTGAACACACTGGCTCGTGTCTAGAGCCTGGCCTCTAGCCAGTATTCCCCTCCGTAGGATGCTACGGCTGGACTGGGGCCCACGGAACTAGCTTAAAAATCGTATCATGGGACTACCCCGCCACGTGTCCCGGGTGGGATCAACACTAAAAGTCGTCGGGCTACGACTAGTGGTTCCATCACTAGGAAAGAGAATATAATTCTATTGGGATCTAAAAACATGCCATAATTTATGATAACAATTAAACATGGCAAACATGCAAGATTAAATGCATAATTGATCGAACCATGTTAAAATGGCAATTATTCATTAATTACACGCATAAATAACTGATTATGCTAAAATGGCAAGTATGCAACTATTAAATGCATAGTTAATTGATTATACTAAGATGGCCATTATTCAATAATTCAATGCATAAATAATTGGATATGCTAAAACAATTATTCCATAACTAAATGCATAAATTATTGAATATGTTGAAATGGCAATTATTCCATAATTAAATGCATGAATAATTGACTATGTTAAGGATTGAAATCTGTTGGGATTAAACGGTCGAAAGAAAATCACCTCAGTCGATAAAATGACTTAAACATGGCGGAAATGCTATAGTAATTGCATGATTTAACGAACACGCAGAGTTGCAGAACAAGCGGTCGAACGACGAACCGCCGCGTGTTGTTATACGGACTGGCCGTGAAATTTCTACCGCCATTCAAATTTAATTCATTTACGTGGTCTAATTGTCAGCCGCTCAGGTCAATAAACGATTTATGGCGGACTGTTATAAAATCTAAACTAAATTAAACATGGTCCTTACCGGAGAACCGGATCCCCTCCCGGTTGACTCAAATCGACGGGAGTTATTATTTTTAACCTGTTCCCTGCCATTCCACCATCATAATATAATAGTTTATCACCTATGAACTCAACAACGATGGGCATGCCAGTTAATCTATGAACTCAGCGACGATGGGCATGCGATTGTTAATCTATGAACTCAGCGACGATGGGCATGCGATTGTTAATCTAAACATATGGACGATGGGCATGCTATTTAGAAATGATCTAATGGGGCTAGGGCAACGATCCCCCTACCTCAAACGCGATGGAAATGTCCGATCCGGCCGCATGCAAGCCAAGGGACGCGCCGCGGTCCACCTTTCTCGACCATCTCTCCACTCCGCGGTTGGTCCCGAGTTGATGCCACGGCGTTCCTCGTCGCTCCAAATGAGGCTAAAAAGCCGTCCCCCCACCGGATCTAGGCCGAGGACGATGATTCCACTGTGAGAAGGGGAGGGAGAAAGCCACCGTCTTCCACCGTGGGTTTGTCCCTCCACGACGGGGTTCGGCTCTGACGGTGGCGCCGCCGGGTTCTAGTCCTTGCAAGTTCATCGACGGAGCTCCGGCTCCTCCGCCAAGGCCATCGGGCCGTCGGCGTGCCAAGAAGAGAGAAAGAGGGAGAGAGGGCCATCGACTGCCGCGGGGTCAGGGCGCCGCCGCGTCTGCACCTCCTTGCCCGGTCGCCGGGGAGGCCGCTGGTCGCCGCCGCCGTGCCGTCGGGTCACCGCCGCCATCATTCGCCGTGGGCGACCGGTCACCGCGCCGAGAAGATGAGTAGGGGGGAGGTCGCGGGCGTCCGCGGCTTTCCCGCGCTTGTGGGTTCGCCCTATTGGGAGAAAGAAAGGGGGGGAATTGGTAAAGTGAGAGAGAGAGAGAACAGTTCTCTCTTTCTCACGAAAAAAAACCCCTTTCGATATATTTTTTTTCAAAAAAAACCTTAAATTTCTAAAAACCCCTAACTTAAGGAAAATTGGATATATGCCCCATTTAATTTTGAAAAAGCTTATATAAATACTCAAAGCCCAATTAACTAGGCCCAATAAACCCCCAAAAAACTCCTAAATTCACACAATTAATTCTAATTCTAATACCGGAAAAAATCCGTTAAAGAGCGGGTCTCACAGCCTTCCTTTGATCCCTTTGAGCAATTTGGGTTTCTTTGCCCAAGATTTATTTTTATAAGACCTAGAATGGTCAAGGGACAAGCCAAGAACTAGATCCACGATTTTGGGCTAGTTGGGAGACTTTAAGATCAAAAAGTCCAAGATAGGGGCTTTGAACACGTTCATGAAAAGAAGTCAACAATGGCTGCCTCGAAGGGTTCGGTCGATTGAAATTTTTGGTCGGTCGACCGGTTCTAGAAAGTTAGGTCGACCGAACTCTGTCAGAGTTCAGTCCCTTGGTTGCTGGAAAATTAGGTCGACCGAAATGGTCCCATAGGTCGACCGAACTCTGGAAACTCTGTAAAATCAACTTGTTAGCCCGGAAAACCATAGCCACACTAAAGAACCTTGCATTTGGCCTCTTGTAGAGGTTGTTTGTGGTTTGTCACCCACAATGGTTGGAGGTTATGGGAACAACAACTGAAGCATGTCGAGTTGAAGCATACTCTTTAGAATCCCACTTGAATGAAATCGACTGAGTTGGTGTACTATCTTCATGGTTTGTTTAGCATACTTGCCTTGGTGATGTGTACTATTTAACCCCATCTTCTTCACATCATATCCAAAAGTTTTGACATTAATAAACCTTGATATGAGGGATTTAAGCCTATTAAGATTCAGATACATGAATGCAGAGGCTTCAACTGACTTCCTCATATCTGATTCTTGAATGCAAAGGCTTTATGTCATCTGAATTCAGCTAGCAATTGGACTGAAATGGTTGCTGTAGAGACAAGTCTGTTGACTTGTGTGACACTTATGTTGACTGAATTTTCCATACTTTGCACATAGTTCGTCAACCTGAATTATGAATGGATCAAGAGAGTTTTAGGGGATTGGACTGGACGTATCACCTTCCGGATTGAACTTAGGCTTTTGCATTGCTATATAACTGAAGGACTTGCAGGTTGCTATTCATGCATCAAACTAAACTCTGATAGTGATGAGTTCTGTAGGGAATTCTGACTTGGTTGATTGCAGAAGCTGGACTGAATTCCAATAGCTTGGTGATTTGCATCAGACTCAGTTGACTTGAGTGCTGAGCCCCAGTGAGTCATAGTTTGTCATCATTTTATTTTCACATAGGGTTGGTTGAACCTGATTCAACATTTTCTTTTCACACAATTCAAAAGTGGTTAGTTGACATCATCAATAATCATGTAGACTCACCAGTGAGTCATAGTTCATCATCATCAAAACCATCAAACCTAGGGACACAACATTCTCCCCCTTTTTGATGATGGCAACTATGAGTCATGAGGATAGGCATTATGCAACTATGAGTCATGATAACAACCAAGCGTTCACCAACAAACTTGACATCTCCCCTTTTTGAAATATCAAACGCAAACCTCCCATATGAAATATGGCTCATTAAACTCTTGACTCATCAAACTCTCTCCCCCTTTGACATCAGCAAAAAGTAGTAGAGTGTAGTAGATTCTCTCTCCCTTGGAGCAAGAGAAAAGAATAGCAATAGCAAAAAGAAGGTAGAGATTGTCAGTATTAACAAAATCTTAGAGATGACCAATGAGCGAGGAACTGATGCAATAGTGCAAGTTCAGGTAGAATGTAAAATTCAAAGAGAAAGCCTGTGTAGAAGGAAATTGGCAGCATTAAAAACCAGCAACATAGAAAGCACATTCAGACACTTGGGTTTGATATCATGCAAGCAAGGGCCAGAACCATGAAGAAGAGTAGCAGATTTAAACTAGTGAAGTGGGCATGCATATCATAGGAATTAATACCAATGAGTAATTAGACCAATTGAAGATGTCAGCAAATTGATATTTTAAAGAAAGTACTAGGCAAACAGTTTGGAGAAACTATGCCAATACTTACAGCAGAATGAGCAACACCAATTGATATCAATGGTTGCCAAGAGGGCACAAAAGGCTTCCAGAAGTCATCGAAAACAGTGAATCAATGATCATTCAAGTAGTAATGATGTTAGAATAGTAACGGTGAGCATTCAAGACACTTCTTAGAATTATGAATCCATAGACATGAGCAATCTGATACCAATAGCACCAAATTGAAAGCAACTGTTTCAGGCAGGAGAAAGGTCAATGAAAGGATACCCAAAAATAATATGATAGATAACTCATAAACCAGAGTTTACAGATTTTTCAGATTCTTCTGCTATAAGGCCACTAGAGATTTAACCCATAACTTGATTGGTTCAAGTCTAATAAATTCTAAGTTTATCAATTACAATAGTTGAAACAAATTGCACTCAGAGTTAATAGAGATAAACCAATATAGCATATTAGAACCCTGTTATACCTCCCTTCATCTTACTCATAAAATTCCATTTGACCTCTTTGGGAGCGACTTAGGCTAGTATTGAAGCTAAACACTTGATATTTCAGAGTTGACCCCATGGATTCAACGATCATTTTTTTTATTGCTACCACTTTCAAATTTTCTTTTGCTCGATATTTTTAAGAACAATCAGGTGTAGCACACACCTTTTGATATAAGGATGCACATTGATCAGACGCCAGCACCCCTAGTTACTCAGTGTGACTAACCATTTTGCTACATTTTACACAGAGGTAGCACACCACTTCATGACTTTGTCCACTCCACTTCAGTGGTGAAAGGACTTAGTTTCTCAGTGATCTATCTACCATGGCTTTGTCTTTATTTTCAAGATTTTACGCAGAGATAACAGTGGCACTGTCACGCCCCGAGCGCGGAAGATTACCTTGAGGCGTGACGCGTCTATATAGATCGTGTCAATCATGTAAATATCAGAGTGCGCAATTGACTAGGATTTAACTCGAAGTTAATATAATTAGGATGAGCTGACAATCGATACAACTAACCCAATGACAATTACATACATATCCAAGTCCAACTACTAGGCTTCAAGCCCTTATTACAATTATTGGACTAACACAGCTGACGTCTGACATAACTTGATATGACTGACATAAATGAAATTACAATAACACCATTTACACAAGTACAATTTACAAGATAACAAGATAACTCTATTTTTTACACTCATCACTCCGACTCATTCCCTTCCGAGTTCTGGCTGATATCTGAATTTCCTGGAAAGGTTAGAAAATAACTAGATGAGCGAATCGCTCAGTAGGATTTACATCTCAAATTTTAACATGCTTTAAGTGAATTACACATTCATTTAATGTACGTAACCTATGCATGCAGACAGATAGATATCAAAGAATTGTAAAATCGACGGAAGTAGAAAGTGAGAGTATATAGATTTCACAATTTCAAGCAGCAGTGGCAAGTGATAGTAAATGATGTCAAGTCAGTGATAACTGAATAGCAACATGTTATTCAAGCTAGTAACTGAGTAGAAACATGTTATTCAAGCTAGTAATAGTAAGCAAAGTAGTTTCAAGTGTATAACTGGAATTGGCTATTTATAATGCATTCAAGTAAGCACTTTTACCCTTTTGCGGGTCTCAAGTCAATCAATCAAGTAATATCATGAGAATGAGTGGAATGTCTAAAGTCTAGCAAGCAAGTACTTCGGTGCAATGCCAAACACCGTGGTCAATAAACTCCCATGGGCACAAGTACCTTCGGGTGCTCCCCCCAGGACCAGACCGGGCCCTATATGCACAGCATTTATCATGTATGTTGACATCCACTCTCATTTATAGCCAATGTGAAATTTCAAGGTTTGACCAGTATGATATATAAGGTGGAATTATGGAATGGAATCCAAGGGCGCATTGATGTGTAGGGATGAACTAGGAGTGGAAACCAGTAACGTTTGATACACGGAAAAACTAGATAAGAGAGGTGCCTTATGGGCCACCTGACAATTTTAGAAATGACATCCTTACTGTGGGATGCCCTTCCTGGGAATTATACAGGGTTCAGAGGACCCTGTCAGGAGTTAAAATCACCTCTCCGGCTGCCATCTATCAGTGGAGATGGCAAAAGTGAAAGCCTAATGATCACGTTAACGTAATGAGCTAGTTGGGTCGACTCAATAGTTCATTGCGTCAACTCATCAGCTCATCGCGTCAACTCATCAGTTCACCGCATCAACTCATCAGTTCACCGCATCAACGCGATGAACTGGCAGGGTCGACTCATCAGTTCATTTTCACAGGTAGGGTCAACTCATCAGTTTATTTTCATTGGCAGGGTCGACTCATTAGTTCAAATCTGTTGGCAGGGTCGACTCATCAGTTCATTTTCATAGGCAGGGTCGACTCACCAGTTCATTTTCATAGGCAGGGTCGACTCATCAGTTCATATGAACAGTACTGCGTCAACTCATCCATCAGGCTGCGTCGACTCATCAGTTCAATTTCCAGCTCACAGGGTTGACTCATCAGTTCATATGAACAGTACTGCGTCAACTCATCCATCAGGCAGAGTCGACTCATCAGTTCAATTTCCAGCTCACAGGGTTGACTCATCAGTTCATATGAACAGTACTACGTCAACTCATCCATCAGGCTGCGTCGACTCATCAGTTCAATTTCCAGCTCACAGGGTTGAGTCATCAGTTCATTTGAACAGTACTGCGTCAACTCATCCATCAGGCTGCGTCGACTCATCAGTTCAATTTCTAGCTCACAGGGTTGACTCATCAGTTCATATGAACAGTACTGCGTCAACTCATCCATCAAGCAGAGTCGACTCATCAGTTTTGTTCCCTAGTTTTCATGCCCTTCCAATCCTCCTTTCACTCTGAGTTCTTCACAAAAGTTCTTCCCCTCTTGTAGATACAGATTTTCTTATTTTACCATATCCTCCAATTCTTCTTAGTTTTTAAGTTATAATTAATTTTCTACGGTTCTGATTTTTTACTCAGTAACTGTTCACCTACGCCTATAGATCTCATTTTTTCACATTTTTCACCTTCTTCCTCTCATTTTCTCTCTCTGCACTCTTCATGAAACTTCTTCCTAACCTTCCAATCTACGACTTTCTCTTCTTGCACACATTCTCATTCTCTCTAGATTTTTCATTATTCTCCTTCTTATAACCCTATATTTTCAATATCATTTCATTGTGCTTTCAACTGGGTCCTTTTCCACTTGGCCTCTTTCAACTTGGTCTTTTTCCACATTTTTCATCCTCTTGACTACAATTTCTTCTTTCACTATTTTCAGGCTTTAGTTTCTCTTAT
This sequence comes from Amorphophallus konjac, assembly GCA_022559845.1. Classification (NCBI taxonomy): domain Eukaryota; kingdom Viridiplantae; phylum Streptophyta; class Magnoliopsida; order Alismatales; family Araceae; genus Amorphophallus; species Amorphophallus konjac. Next base: position 267,023,160 of record CM040122.1, on the reverse strand, counting down.
ATAACATTTTTAACATGGTGATTTTAGTTTCACAGAAATTGACAAATGACAGGCCCTTTACTAAAGCATGAACTATATCAAATATAGATATTAGCTAATACATACTAATCGTCTAGATTTAAGCTAACACATGCTAATTATTCTAGGTATGAGACTAATACTTACTAATACTTGTTAATACTTGCTAATACTTGCTAATTATTTTAGATATAAAGCTAATACATGCTAATCATTTCAAGTATGAAGCTAATGCATGCTAATCATCCTAGATTTAAGCCAACACATGTTAATCATTCTAGATATGAGACTAATACTTGCTAATACTTGCTAATTATTCTGGGTATAAAGTTAATACGTGCTAATTATCTTAGGTGTGAAGCTAAGGCATACTAATCATCCTAGACTTAAGTCAACACATGCTTTAAAAACACTAAAATCGCATGGAAATGAGCCTAATACTAAAGGCCTAGACTAATCATCCTAGATTAGCTACTAATTTAGTTAAAAGTTGAGAACACCTACCTCTGTGAAGTTCGTAGCAGCAGAACCCCTCTAGCAAAGCTTTGCCCCAACCTCAGCTAGCCTAGAATGGGAATGGGGGTAGCAAAAGGGGATGTTATAGGGTCTAGTATGAACGGATAGGGGACAAGATCTGAAATAATGAGTCTTTACAGCTTGTACAGGCTGGAGAGATAAGAGATAGGCTGGAGAGATAAGAGACAATTGTTTGGACATCTAACCCATGGCCCAATTCGTAAGTGCAAGATTAGCTTATATCATATAATTATTTGGCAAAAAGGGTAGATACATGATGGATGCTAAGATTTGAACCCTGGTCATTGGATTGGAAGGCAAGCTACTTAACCAACTACACTAGGAAGCCACTTGTTAAGTGAATAACCTTTATATATGATAACTTCATGTTCCTACTTCTTACATAAACTACCTAAATAGTTTATCTAATATTATTTTATTTTATTTTATTTTTATTTGAAAAATATTGATAATAATAATAATAATAATTTTATACGGGGTGCTACACCCTCCCCTACTTAAAAGAATTTGGTCCCCAAATTCAATTGTATAAGGATAAATTCAACTACATAAGGATACTGTAGAAAGTATAAGATACTTGCCGAATAGTTCTGGGTATCTTCTCTTCATAGATTCCTCGGTCTCCTAAGTTGCTTCTTGCTCCGAGCATCGATTCCATTGAATTTTTACCATAGGGATCGTCTTGCTCCTTAGAACTCGAACTTCGCGGTCGAGGATCTGCATCGGCTTTTGCTCATAAGTAAGGTCCCTTTGAATCACCAATTCAGCATGATTGATGATGTGAGAAGGGTCGTGCACATATTTCTTCAGCATAGATATATGAAATACATTGTGCACTTCGAGAGTTGAGGAGGTAAGGCAATGCGGTAAGCCACCTCGCCCACTCTTTCCAATACTTCAAATGGACCGATAAACCTTGGTGTAAGCTTGCCCTTAACACCGAATCTTCTAATACCTCGGCCGGGAGATACCTTGAGAAATGCATGGTCACCCACTTGAAATTCCAAATCTCTCCTTCTGTTATCAGCATAAGATTTTTGCCTGCACTGAGCTACCTTGAGTCTCTCTTTGATAAGGTGTATCTTCTCAGTTGAATCTCTAACCATATCTGGGCCTAGAATTTGTCTTTCACCGACTTCTTCCCAGCATATTGGAGAACGACAACTCCTGCCATAAAGCGCCTCGAAAGGAGCCATTTGAATACTAGCTTGATAGCTGTTATTATATGCAAATTCGGCTAGTGGTAAGTGGTCATGCCAGCTTCCGTCGAAATCTATAATACATGCCCTTAACATATCTTCAACAACTTGATTTGTCCTTTCAGTCTGACCATCTGTCTGGGGATGGAAAGCAGTGCTGAAATTAAGTTTCGTCCCCAGAGAGTGTTGTAGACCCTTCCAAAAATGAGAGGTGAAGCGTGGGTCTCGGTCAGATACGATCGAGACGGGAACTCCATGCAATCTAACCATCTCCTTAATATACAGGGCAGCAAGTACGTCGACTGACCATCGACTTTTGATGGGTAAGAAATGGGCCGATTTAGTTAACCGGTCGATAATTACCCAAATTCCATCATATCCGCCCCTAGTCTTGGGCAAACCCATGATAAAGTCCATGCCAATGTCCTCCCACTTCCACTTGGGAATATCCAGCGGATGTAGCTTTCCGGCGGGTTTTTGATGTTCCGCCTTCACTTGTTGGCATGTGAGGCAACGAGACACAAAGTCTGCTACCTCCCTTTTCATGTTAGGCCACCAAAAAGTTCTTTTCAAGTCTTGGTACATCTTAGTAGCTCCAGGGTGGATTGTGTACCTCGATCTATGAGCTTCTTCAAGAATCTTCTTCTTCAATTCGGGACAGTCGGGCACACATGTCCGTGCATGAAATAGTAATCTGCCATCAGGTGCCAGCTTGAAATCTAGTCTCTCGTCCAGCTTGCTCTTTATCTCCACTAGCGAGGGATCCTCTTCTTGTAACTTCTTGATTTCAGGTAGTAAATCTGGATGTAGGCTCATATGAGATAGAATAATACACATGCTCTTCTCATCTGTGCTGATATCAAGCTCAGAGAATTTCTCCAGCAGTTTCCATTCTTGTATCATGCAGTTGGCCAATATTGTTCTCGGCTTTCGACTAAGGGCATCAGCTACGGAATTACCCTTACCAGGATGGTACTGTATAGTAAAGTCGAAATCCTTGAGATACTCGAGCCAACGCCTTTGCCGCATGTTTAGCTCCTTTTGGGAGAATAAGTACTTGAGGCTTTTATGATCGGAGTACACAGTGAATTGTTCTCCGTAGAGATAGTGCCTCCAGATCTTTAAAGCGAATACTACTGCGGCCAGTTCTAAGTCGTGAACTGGGTAGTTCTCTTCATGTTTCTTCAATTGTCGGGAAGAGTACGCAATGACTCTCCCATTCTGCATCAATACACATCCGAGGCCAATACCAGAAGCATCGGTATATACCTCATATTTTTCTCCTTCCATTGGTAATGATAAGACTGGAGCAGTGGTCAAGAGATCCTTCAAAGTTTGGAAACTCTTTTCACAGTCTTCCTTCCACTCATAAGGCACTTCCTTGCGGGTTAACCTGGTCAGGGGAACAGCAATTTTGGAGAAGTCCTTTATAAAACGCCGATAGTAACCAGCTAGACCCAAGAAGCTCCGAATCTCAGTTACATTTGTGGGTCGTTCCCAGTTCTTCACGGCTTCGACCTTTGATGGGTCAACAGCAATTCCATTCTTCGAAATGATATGGCCTAAGAAGGATACTTCCTCGAGCCAGAACTCGCATTTGCTGAATTTGGCATATAGCTTGTTTTCCTATAATATCTGTAATGCCTTCTTGAGGTGTTCTTCATGATCCTCTTCAGTCTTTGAATAGATCAGAATATCATCAATAAAGACCACAATAAATTGGTCTAAATAGGGCCTGAATATGCTGTTCATTAACTGCATAAAAGCTGCGGGGGCATTTGTTAGTCCGAAAGGCATAACAGTAAATTCGTAATGCCCATACCTGCTTCGGAATGCAGTTTTATGAATATCTTCTTCTTTGATCTTCAATTGGTGGTAACCAGAACGAAGATCAATCTTGGAGAAATATAAAGCTTCAGATAGTTGATCGAACAGCTCATCAATCCTTGGCAGTGGATACTTGTTCTTGATTGTAAGGTGATTTAGCTGCCGATAATCTATGCATAATCTCATCGATCTGTCCTTCTTTTTGACGAATAGCACGGGTGCTCCCCATGGGGAAGTACTCGGCCTGATGAAACCCTTTTTCAATAATTCCATTAGCTGCTCTTTTAGTTCCTTCAGCTCAGCAGGGGACATTCTGTATGGTGCCCTGGAAATAGGACCAGCACCAGGGACAAGGTCGATTGTGAACGACACTTCCCTTTCCGGGGGTAAGCCGGTTAAATCTTCTGGAAAAACATCGAGAAAATCCCGAATTACACGGATGTCTTCAAGTTTAACCTTCTCGACTTCCGTGGCAGTCACGAATGCTATGAAAGCCATGCATCCCTTATTCATAAGTTTACTAGCTCGGAGTGCTGATATAAGAAGTGATTTACTCCGAGGGCTATTGTAAACTAGATCTGGGAAATCTACGAAAGTTACCTTGCCATGCCGACAATCTACAGTTGCTTGGTATGTGGATAGCCAGTCGGCACCTAGTATAACATCATAACCCTTCATATCTAGGCATATCAGGTCAGCAGGTAAATTGCTTCCTTAATCATCACTTCACAATTTGGATAGTGGTAAGTGACATCAGACTCATTCCCAAGGGGTGTAGATATGACCAAATCTAACAGTTCATGTTTCTTAGAAAATGAAGCAGCAAAGTTCTTGGAAACGAATGAATGAGTTGCTCCGGTATCAAATAAAACTTGAGCAGTTTTTGAACAAATAGTGAGAGTACCTTCCACAATTCCGCCTTCAGTGGGTTCCGTCTCTCGGAGAGCTTGTAGACGGCCTTGTTTCTTTATCGGACGCTTCTCATCTTTGATGTCCTGCTCCTTCATCAGTGGGCAGTCTGGGATTCGATGCTCTCGGCTCCCACATCGAAGACAAGCTCCTAACTTTCTCCAGCATTCCTCGGTCCTATGACCAGCTTTATCACAATATTTGCAAATCTCCTTTGATGGTGTGGTGGTGGAGAATGGCCGATCATTCTTCTGGAATTTCATCGCCTTAGAGGGCTCCCCTCCCATGAAGAATCGCTTCTTGTTGAAGGATTGTTTGAATTTTCCCGGCTTGTGACGGGTTCCTTCTTGTCTCTTCCTCGGATTCTCTCAGATAATTCGGTGGCGTCTTCCAGCAGTTGAGCACGCCGAACCATCTCTGAATAGACTTGGATGTCCATCGGGGCCAGTTGTGTGATATAATGGGGCCGAAGCCCGTTAAGGAATCTTCTCGCCTTCATCTTTTCTATACACACCAAGTGAGGTGCATACCTGGATAATCTAGAAAATTGGGCCTCATACTCGGCCACTTTCAAGCCCCGTTGTTTTAGAACGGCGAATTCCGTGGCTTTCTTTTCTTGGATATGATCGGAGAAGTACTTGTTGTTGAAATGCTCCGTGAATTCATCCCATGTGACATGGTATTCTGGTAGTGTTGCTTCTATGGATTCCCACCAGCATCGAGCGTCCCGCTCTAGTTGGAATACGGCCACTAAAACCTTCTCGTCGTCCGCGCATTGCATCACACGGAAGATTCGTTCCATCTCTTTTAACCAATTCTCGGCGTCCTCGGGGTCGGACGAACCCGTGAATCTTGGTGGGTTCATGTTACGGAAACTCCTGTGGAGGTCACCTGCTCCACGGTTAGCTCCGCCTTGGGCCACTTGCTGTAGTGCCTGTGTAAGGCCCTGCACGGTGCGCTGCATCTCGCGCCATTGTGCTCTTTCAGCAGCCATGATCCTACAAAAGTGTTTAAGTAAGATAAGGGTCGGTTTTACTTATAAGGATAAAGTCACTAGAAATCTTAACCCATGGCTCTATCCATCTCACCGGGTAAGGTATATCTATCCTTGAACTTGGGTTTTACCTATCCTTGGACTCAAGTTTTTTTTTTTACTTAGATTTCAATTTCTAACCGTTTATTTTTTCTAGTTCCCTAGGTTTGAAAACCTAGGCTCTGATATCACGAAGACTGTCACGCCCCGAGCGCAGAAGATTACCCGGAGGTGTGACGCGTCTATATAGATCGTGTCAATCATGTAAATATCAGAGTGCGCAATTGACTAGGATTTAACTCGAAGTTAATACAATTAGGATGAGCTGACAATTGATACAACTAACCCAATGACAATTACATACATATCCAAGTCCAACTACTAGGCTTCAAGCCCTTATTACAATTATTGGACTAACACAGCTGACGTTTGACATAACTTGATATGACTGACATAAATGAAATTACAATAACACCATTTACACAAGTACAACTTACAAGATAACAAGATAACTCTATTTTTTACACTCATCACTCCGACTCATTCCCTTCCGAGTTCTGGCTGATATCTGAATTTCCTGGAAAGGTTAGAAAACAACTAGATGAGCGAATCGCTCAGTAGGATTTACATCTCAAATTTTAACATGCTTTAAGTGAATTACACATTCATTTAATGTACGTAACCTATGCATGCAGACAGATAGATATCAAAGAATTGTAAAATCGACGGAAGTAGAAAGTGAGAGTATATAGATTTCACAATTTCAAGCAGCAGTGGCAAGTGATAGTAAATGATGTCAAGTCAGTGATAACTGAATAGCAACATGTTATTCAAGCTAGTAACTGAGTAGAAACATGTTATTCAAGCTAGTAATAGTAAGCAAAGTAGTTTCAAGTGTATAACTGGAATTGGCTATTTATAATGCATTCAAGTAAGCACTTTTACCCTTTTGCGGGTCTCAAGTCAATCAATCAAGTAATATCATGAGAATGAGTGGAATGTCTAAAGTCTAGCAAGCAAGTACTTCGGTGCAATGCCAAACACCGTGGTCAATAAACTCCCATGGGCACAAGTACCTTCGGGTGCTCCCCCCAGGACCAGACCGGGCCCTATATGCACAGCATTTATCATGTATGTTGACATCCACTCTCATTTATAGCCAATGTGAAATTTCAAGGTTTGACCAGTATGATATATAAGGTGGAATTATGGAATGGAATCCAAGGGTGCATTGATGTGTAGGGATGAACTAGGAGTGGAAACCAGTAACGTTTGATACACGGAAAAACTAGATAAGAGAGGTGCCTTATGGGCCACTTGACAATTTTAGAAATGACATCCTTACTGTGGGATGCCCTTCCTGGGAATTATACAGGGTTCAGAGGACCCTGTCAGGAGTTAAAAATCACCTCTCCGGCTACCATCTATCAGTGGAGATGGCAAAAGTGAAAGCCTAATGATCACGTTAACGTAATGAGCTAGTTGGGTCGACTCAATAGTTCATTGCGTCAACTCATCAGCTCATCGCGTCAACTCATCAGTTCACCGCGTCAACTCATCAGTTCACCGCGTCAACGCGATGAACTGGCAGGGTCGACTCATCAGTTCATTTTCACAGGCAGGGTCAACTCATCAATTCATTTTCATTAGCAGGGTCGACTCATTAGTTCAAATCTGTTGGCAGGGTCGACTCATTAGTTCATTTTCATAGGCAGGGTCGACTCACCAGTTCATTTTCATAGGCAGGGTCGACTCATCAGTTCATATGAACTGTACTGCGTCAACTCATCCATCAGGCTGCGTCGACTCATCAGTTCAATTTCCAGCTCACAGGGTTGACTCATCAGTTCATATGAACAGTACTGCGTCAACTCATCCATCAGGCAGAGTTGACTCATCAGTTCAATTTCCAGCTCACAGGGTTGACTCATCAGTTCATATGAACAGTACTACGTCAACTCATCCATCAGGCTGCGTCGACTCATCAGTTCAATTTCCAGCTCACAGGGTTGACTCATCAGTTCATATGAACAGTACTGCGTCAACTCATCCATCAGGCTGCGTCGACTCATCAGTTCAATTTCCAGCTCACAGGGTTGACTCATCAGTTCATATGAACAGTACTGCGTCAACTCATCCATCAGGCAAAGTCGACTCATCAGTTTTGCTCCCTAGTTTTCATGCCCTTCCAATCCTCCTTTCACTCTGAGTTCTTCACAAAAGTTCTTCCCCTCTTGTAGATACAGATTCTCTTATTTTACCATATCCTCCAATTCTTCTTAGTTTTTAAGTTATAATTAATTTTCTACGGTTCTGATTTTTTACTCAGTAACTGTTCACCTACGCCTATAGATCTCGTTTTTTCACATTTTTCACCTTCTTCCTCTCATTTTCTCTCTCTGCACTCTTCATGAAACTTCTTCCTAACCTTCCAATCTACGACTTTCTCTTCTTGCACACATTCTCATTCTCTCTAGATTTTTCATTATTCTCCTTCTTATAACCCTATATTTTCAATATCATTTCATTGTGCTTTCAACTGGGTCCTTTTCCACTTGGCCTCTTTCAACTTGGTCTTTTTTCACATTTTTCATCCTCTTGACTACAATTTCTTCTTTCACTATTTTCAGGCTTTAGTTTCTCTTATATAACATTTTTAACATGGTGGTTTTAGTTTCACAGAAATTGACAAATGACAGGCCCTTTACTAAAGCATGAACTATATCAAATATAGATATTAGCTAATACATACTAATCGTCCTAGATTTAAGCTAACACATGCTAATTATTCTAGGTATGAGACTAATACTTACTAATACTTGTTAATACTTGCTAATACTTGCTAATTATTTTAGATATAAAGCTAATACATGCTAATCATTTCAAGTATGAAGCTAATGCATGCTAATCATCCTAGATTTAAGCCAACACATGTTAATCATTCTAGATATGAGACTAATACTTGCTAATACTTGCTAATTATTCTGGGTATAAAGTTAATACGTGCTAATTATCTTAGGTGTGAAGCTAAGGCATACTAATCATCCTAGACTTAAGTCAACACATGCTTTAAAAACACTAAAATCGCATGGAAATGAGCCTAATACTAAAGGCCTAGACTAATCATCCTAGATTAGCTACTAATTTAGTTAAAAGTTGAGAACACCTACCTCTGTGAAGTTCGTAGCAGCAGAACCCCTCTAGCAAAGCTTTGCCCCAACCTCAGCTAGCCTAGAATGGGAATGGGGGTAGCAAAAGGGGATGTTATAGGGTCTAGTATGAACGGATAGGGGACAAGATCTGAAATAATGAGTCTTTACAGCTTGTACAGGCTGGAGAGATAAGAGATAGGCTGGAGAGATAAGAGACAATTGTTTGGACATCTAACCCATGGCCCAATTCGTAAGTGCAAGATTAGCTTATATCATATAATTATTTGGCAAAAAGGGTAGATACATGGTGGATGCTAAGATTTGAACCTTGGTCATTGGATTGGAAGGCAAGCTACTTAACCAACTACATTAGGAAGCCACTTGTTAAGTGAATAACCTTTATATATGATAACTTCATGTTCCTACTTCTTACATAAACTACCTAAATAGTTTATCTAATATTATTTTATTTTACTTTATTTTTATTTGAAAAATATTGATAATAATAAAAAAAAATTATACGGGGTGCTACAGGCACTTCATGACACTGTCCACAAAACTTCAGAGATAAAGGAACAAGTGTTTCTCAGTGGACCATTGTCATTGCTCTGAATTGTATTGCCTTGGGGATTTTCATATTTATGTAATGTTTAAGAAGCAATACTCAACTTAAGTTCCTCACCAAGGGATGCCTTATGGTATTAGAAATTTTCAGATTCCAGTAAGTAATACAGGACATAACATGCACAGACTGTTGAGGTCTATTAATTCTTAATACAAGCATGTGCAAGACCTTTATCTTAAAACTCAGAAATTTATTAAGCTCAAACCAGCTAAATCCACTTGTTAATCACATAGCCTTATAATAGAAGATACCTTTCTTGAAGTTTGCTCAGGTTTATGAAATTAACAGTCAGAATGGAATCCTCCTGAGTTAAGACTGGTTCAGGAAAATTCTGCCAAGCAGAAGGTGTCTCTTTGATGTTCACAAGACATGCAGGAGCAAGAAAGCATTTGAGAGATGAACTTTCTCATAGTATCAGAAGCTAGACAAGGTTATCAGATTACTGGGACTCCACCTGAGAAAATAGACTCCAAGAATTTTTCAGAAGACTCCCCCTAAACAAATGCAGGGAACAAGAAAAGAAATTTTACGACTAGAAATTGTGAGCTCAGTGTCATTTCAAAGGAATCAAACCATGGAATGAGAGTGAAGATCAGATGTGTAGTTATTTCAGACTAGTTTAGGAAGATGAGAGTGCAACTTAGTCCATTGAAGCTCACAGAACAGCAGAAAATGAAGTGAGAGGTAGTTCTGAGATTGGTGTGTCGACCTAGGATCCATAGTGAGTCGGCACAATGGGGTTTAATAGAAGGTAAGATTTTTTTTTGGAATCAGCTGTTGTGTCGACGCAACATGAGGAGTGCGTCGACACACAAGCTTCAGAGACAACAACAAACTCACTAAATTCATTCTTTCAGCAGAAGCACATTGATTGATGTTTTGAAACACCTCTTTTGCAGACATCTGACTTTCCTTAACTGTATGCATGAACTTTGAATTATTATTTTTATTATTTTGCATGATAAAGACATGCAACCTGATCAGAAATGACATATGCACATGAACAAACCTAATAATTAGATGACTCCCCCTATTTAAGTCAATTTATGCATGTGCAGTAAGAATTAGAGAAATGCTTGACTACTGACCAGATCAAAAGAACAGAAATGCATACTCCCCCTTACTAAATGCACTAAAGACTGAACTAGACATCGAGACCATGCAAGGGAGTTGGCTGACTTTGACTGTTAATGGTCTGCTTAGCCCTAAATGGAGGGTTGACCCTTGGTACTAGGTGGAGTTACAAACACTCATGCATCGTGATAGCTTTCAGACCTGCTTAGCTTGCCTTTCTGCACATCACCATTTGATATACCCTTGGGTCATGCATGAAGATGGATTTGCAAATGCAGTGCACTTTTGTATGAAGAGCAGATTCAACAAACTTATATATCATTGCATGATACACAGAATGATGTTTGAAGTGCAGACCCGTGCACACATTGACTATGTATGCAACACGTTTAAACAACACAAATCATATTTTTCCTCACTTATTCAATTCAAGGGCTCTATACAGCTATATACACAGTCCCAAGGTACCTGGAGGAGCTTGTGCTCATGCATAGTGAAGGTTTTCATATAGACTTCTCTGTCTTTCCACCAGTCACCATTTGATATACCTATGGGTCAGAAATACACGACTGTCCTCAAAACAGTGAAGACCAATTTTACACATCCAAAGCATGATCTCTGAATGACTAGAGGGAAACTATCAAGCTAACACATTTAACACTTGAGAGCAAAATTGGGGTTTACCAACCGAGGGAGCCTTGCATCATTGAACCCCCTTTTATTCTTCTTTTTCTTCAAGGCACTCCTGCAAAAAAAAAATAGATCCTCATTTGAAGTTCTTAGGTACCCAAGATCTCTTGGATCCTTAAGGATTAGTCACACCTTTGGCAGGTGTTTTCCAGAAGTTCCATGCATTGTAATCATAAAGATCCATCAAGAAACAATCATGTATCGTATGACCAAAAATACCACAGTCATTGCTGCAAATAGTGGACTTCACATTTTTTTGAAATGAAAAAGTAGTGAATTTCTATGTGTGGGAAGGGAATTCATTACTTTGATCATGAAGTTTGTTTTTCCCTCTTCTTTGCCAATAGTTCTTGACTGTATGGCCAATTTTCGAACACTTAAAGCATTGAATCTTTGTTTGCCTGACTGCATGATTTTCAACATGAAAGTTTTTCTTATTTGCAAATCTCCTTGAGTTTTTGAAACCATTCTCTTTGTTACATGCTGTCAAATCATCAGACTTTTTAACAGGAGAGTTATGCATCATATGACCATCCCTACCACAGTAGAAACATGATGTTCTAACTTCCTTTATGGTTGCATGTTTATGTGTAGCAAGGTTGTGTTTAGCATGCACAAGGGTACTAGCAGCACCAGTTTTGGATTTCCTATTCATAGTATTCTTTTTCTCAGACCGGATTTCAAGAGTTTTCACTTGTTGAACATGAGGAAGTTTCTTAGATGTGTCGGGAATATCTGAAGCATGAACAAATGAAGTATGTAATTTATTTTCAAATGATTTCTTGCTCACTGGGCTATAGCCAAGCCCTTCCTTTTGGAAGTTAACTCTAACTCCCAGAAGTTTATCTAAATTCTCTTTCCCTTCAAAAAACCTTGACAGGGAATCATTTAGATCATGGATTTTAGATTCAAGGGTTGTTATGTGAAGTTTATAGCTTGCTATGTCGGCTTCATAAGAAACAACTTGTTGATTCAATATGTCATTCATACTTTTGAAACTTTCTATTTCATGTTCAACTCCTGCACATTTTCATAGTCATTTACATCCAGAATGCATTTTCCTTTCTTCAAAGCCATAAGTCTCTCATACATGGCACTATTTAATTCCTTTAGTTTTTCAATTTCTTTTACAAGTTCTTCATTTCGAATCAACTCATCAACCAGAAATTGATCTTTGGTCATTGAGTTTAGTTTCTCATTGTAGACTTTTTTTATTTGTTGGAGTTCAGAAATGTTGGCCAGAAGCTCTTCATTTTCATTTGTCAATGAAGTATTTTTTTCTTTATGAACTCTAACATCAAAAGTAAGAGACTCATTTAATTCCTGAAAGTGTGAACATTTTTCACAATGGGAATTAATTATGTTCTATTCAACTTCTTTCCTCAATTTTCTATTTTCAGATTTCATTTTCTTGTATTTCCTTAACACTTCATCGTAAGCTTCTATTAAGTCCTCAAATAAAATTTCATCACTCCCATAATTTACCTCGGAGCTTTCCTTGCTTGACGTATCCAGTTTATCGACCATGAGACGCATGCCATCCATTTTTTCTTCTTGAGCTTTGATCAAATAATCCATGAGCTCCTTTGCCGTTCTACAAGAAGAGACAAATGAAAACATATTAGTGTTCACGGAAGCTTTCAATAGACTCAGGACATTGACATTTTCATGGTTCTTCAATTTATCCTGACTAGACCACTTGGTCTCATCTAGAGGCACTCTGTGAGGACCATCATAAATCAAGTTCTAGAGGTCAGGATTAACAGAATTAATCAGCTTACACATTTTTCCTAACCATGAAGGAAAATCAGAGCCATTAAGAATAGGTAAGCGATTCATCGAGATATGTCAAACAGAACAATTCATGATTGTCACTACACTGGGATCTCACTGTAGATCGTTAGATCTAAGGACAATAGAGCCTCGCTCTAATACCAATTGTTCGGTCTCGTAGTGCAGGAAGACGGATCCAGAGGGGGGGTGAATAGATCCTTCTATTAAAAATTTGTTCAATTAAAATACAAACACCTCACAACGGAAACTAACACAACATCTAAACAATTAGGCATGACGTAGATGTACGAAGAAGCAAATAGATGGACATTAAGGATTAAAAATGACTTGTAGAACCAAACTCAAGTTAGCTCTTTGTGTGCACAAATTAAGTGTGTGTAGCAATTTGATTGGATTGAGTGTGTGATAGTATGAAATTAAACTTGTGAATGAAGATAGAGGAAATGGACAGTCACACAGGCATTTAGATATGAACATGGTGATTTTTAAGGTGGTTCGAGACAACGACCGGCTCCCTACGTCCACCCCTCACTCAACTGAATGAGGCTTCACTACTGGTAAACCAGTACGGGGATAAATCCCCCCACACACACGGAGCCAAGCTCCAACACACACACAGGATGACGCCTGCACACACATAGATGGACACGCCCCAACACACACACAGAGACGAAGTCTCCAACACGATCCAACGACCGGATCAACAACACACACACACACACACTACAACAGACGCAACACTCTACACATACAAACACCCAGATCTGGATAGATCCACACACACACGCAGATCTGAAGAGATCCACGCACGCACACGGATCTGAACAAAACCATGCACAAACACACGGATTTGAATAGATCCACACAGATACAAACACGGGGATGAACCCCAGAGCGCGCTGCTCGGAACACAGCTCACAAATGCACACGCTGCAAGTTATAGCAAGCTAAACACACTTGGATGTGCACACTACACAATCCAACCACACAGCTCGGATGTGCACACCACACAATCCGACCACACACTTGATGTTCACAGATTTAGAAGGAAATACACACTTGAAGCTCAAAGTAATTTAGAAGAGGAAACAGAAATAAAAACTTTAGATCTTGGCTCCCCCTCAGTGAATGATGCAGATCTTGGGCTGATGTTGCTTCTCCACTTGGTTTCCACTTGATTGGCTTCAGGATAATCTTCAAATGCTTGAGATTTGATAAAGAATGCTTGGACGAAGCACTGTTCACGGAGTTCTTCCCACAACCCTCTTTCTCCCTTGATAGCCTTCCTTTGATCCCTTTGAGCAATTCGGGTTTCTTGGCCCAAGAGTTGTTTTTATAAGACCTAGGATGGTCAAGGGACAAGCCAAGAACCAGATCCACGATTTTAGGCAATTTGGGAGACTTTAAGATCAAAAAGTCCAAGATAGGGGCTTTGAACACGTTCATGAAAAGAAGTCAACAATGGCTGCCCCAAAGGGTTCGATCAACCAAAATTTTCGGTCGGTCGACCGAACTCTGAAAATTTTCAAAGTTTTCGGTTCTGGAAAGTTAGGTCGACCGAACTGCCCATTTAGGTTGACCGAACTCTGTCAAAGTACAGTCCCTTGGTTGCTAGAAAATTAGGTTGACCGAAATGGTCCCAGAGGGCGACCGAACTCTGGAAACTCTGTAAAATAAACTTGTTAGCCCAGAAAACCATAGCCACACTAAAGAACCTTGCATTTGGCCTCTTGTAGAGGTTGTTTGTGGTTTGTCACCCACAATGGTTGGAGGTTATGGTGTCATGCCCCGAACCGATAGCAGTGGGAAGCGATGCTCGGAACGTGGCAGTTAACAGTCATGATAACAAGAGCGGAAGATAAACAACCACAATTAAACACAAGGAGGCCATAAACACACGTATTGAAAATACGAGCTCTTATTAATATTTAAAAGTATAATTTTGACCCACTCTTACAATATTAGATTCAATTAAGGGAAGAAAGAACAAAAAGAAATAACCAGAGTCACGACACTAGCTAGACTCAAGAAGGTAAAAAGATAGACTCCAAACTCTAGGTTCCGGGTTCACTCGATCACACTGATCCGATTCCCATTTGCAACGTACCGTTTACCGCATTACCTGAAAAGGATTGGAAGTAGCGGTGAGCAAGAAGCTCAGTAGGAATTATACTCTGTCATCAGGCATAGTTTAAGTGATTAACAAGTAAATTACATTTTTCATATGCCATGTTAAATAAAGGAAATAAAAGACGATGCAATAAAACAGCGTAATACAAAGATCTTGCAGGGTCAAGAAATATAATGATGACAAGAGATAACAAGATAACAAGTACAAGAATTTACAACAGGAGATAGTAATAGGGAATTGGCCAACAAGCAAGTATTTTAAACATCATTTCAAGCATGATCAAGTAACAAGAGTAATAAGAGATTTTCTTCATGTCATAGACGTAACAAGCTAGTCATGCACTCGGTGCAATGCCTCACCATGTCATTAACATCCCATGGGCTCACAAACTTTCGGGCGCTCTCCCCTGGACCAGACCAGGCCCCTACGGTGCGTTGGCATCGATTTATTGGATACAAGATCCCACGATTGTCTAGACATTCAGTCTAGTTAAATGGCCAATTAATCAGAGGAATTTCTGTCACAAGCATGAGATTTAAGGACTAACTTATCCTTGGATTCACTAAAACAAAAACTCGGTTATACGGTCACTTTGGGCCGCATTACAAGAATTGGACCAAAACTTAGTCCACGAGGTCAACAAAGAACGGCTGACATTGTACCGTTCAGGTGTGTAAGCAATCCATTTTACTGGGGTAATAATGACTATTCAGCAACTTAACAATTAGCTTAATCCTAATTACCAAGTTCATATACCAAGGATTATCTATTATCATTTGCATTAAGACAATTTGCCAATAAGCTGATTCAAGATGATAAGGTAAAGAACAAGCTCGCACAGGAGTGAAATAGCATGCATTAACAGAAATTTAGTTACACAATTAACCACTAATTATCTGTGTTTCTATTTAACCTTTGTATGTGTTGCAATGGAGATGATAAACGGCATGTTTTTGCACTATGATTGAATACAAGGACCCTTGTGAATTTAAATCATAAGGTTACAAGTATGGGTCATTGATTCCTCAAAAATGTAGTTTTCAATTGGGCTAAGTTGAATGGGTCGATCCCCTAATGATCCGGATCGATCCTCGGGTCAAAAACAACTTTTATCGGGTCATACAGCACATGGGTCGACCCCTGGAAAAATTCCAGGCATGGGTCGACCCATTGGGTCGACCCCTGGAGAATCCAGGGATCTGCCTGGTGATGGGTCGACCCATTGGGTCGACCCCTGCAGCTGTGGGTCGACCCCATGGGTCGACCCATGCCAGGTAGACTGCCGTCTGCTTGCTGGGTGTATGGGTCGACCCCATGGGTCGACCCTTGGGTTCGCAGACGCGAACGGGCTTTCGGAAAACACATGAAACTCATCCATTTGGGGTCTAAATGGGTTGGGATATTAACCACATGCTCTAGGGTTCTTAAAAGACATACTATGGTCATAAAACAAGAGTTTTGAAACACGAATTTCAACAGAAATCAAATGAATCACAACCTATCTATGATGAACACATGAAAAATCTAGTTCTTGACATGCTTCTACTAAATCGTATGGCTCTCTCAATATATACAACGAAATTTGGGACTTCTTATATCAAAAGAAAGCTACTTTGATGCTGATTCTAACCATGTAAGATATGCTATATGGGGATCAAGATATGCAACTCAAAATCATCCCGAAATCATGCTTTGACTCATAAGAACACTACATAAATCAAGCCTAGACATGCTCTTACTTCGATCCAAAATTCTCTAAACATGTTCAATGAAATTTGGGGCTTCTTACGCCAAATGAAAGCTACTTCGATTCTGATCATTTTGATATATTACTTGCAGTTTGAGCCTGAGAGAACCTACCTCAATCAAAGAAGAAAGGAGGAAGAAAGGAGGAAGAACGAACACCGACACGTCGCCACTAAACTCCCGAGATCTCTCTAGATCTGAAACCTCTGCGAATACCATAGCTACCAAATGAAAATAGACATGTAGAGTTTTATTTTGATAGCTCAAAGAGCTTCTGGAGACTTCGGAGCTGGGAGAAATCGACCACGCAAGGTGGTATTGGAAAACGGCGCCGCCAAGGTTGACTTCAACAAAACTTGGCCGCCACCATGTGCTAGGGTTAGGTTTTGGTTCGATTGATAGAGGGCTATTGATCATTAGATCGTGGCCTTTCATTTGCCTCTGATTTGAGCTCATTTGGTTGAGTATTAAGCTCTAATTTGATGTTTTAAGATGAGGTTAACAATGAACACGAATTTGGGTTAGGTAGGTGTGAAAATTGGACTTAACACACTGATTAGGCCTAGTTAATGATTTTATTAGGCTTAGTCGTAGAAGACAAAATTGTTAGACGAAATGGATTACACAAGAATATGATTTTTATGAATTTTTATAAAATAGTCGAAATGTGACTTATTCTATTTATTAAAGAATTAATCTAATTAATTTTGAATAAATTCCCATTAATTCAAATAAATACAAATAATTTCTAATAAATTCAAATAAGTTCTAATTAAATTTCTAAAAGAATTTGGGGTTATTAAGTTGAGTATTAAGCTCTAATTTCACGTTTTAAGTTAAGGTTAGATAAGTGTGCACTTTAAGGCTTAATCCACTAATTAGACCTCATTACGGATTTTTATTGGGTCAAACACAGAAGACAAAGTTGTTACATAAATCATTCTTTACCATTTTACCATTTTTTCAGATTTTTATAAGGTAGTCAAAATTTCACTAGTTCTATTTATTAAGGAATTAAATATTAAATTCTGAAATTCATTTATCTCAATTGAAAATTTAATTATTTCAATTAAATTTCAGATTTTTAAAATCGGGGTACTACATCCTCCCCCACTTAAAGGAATTTGGTCCCCAAATTCACCGGGTATTACCAATTATGTGAATGTTTGAACTAAGATGATCTTATTTATCAAAATAACATGCTAATTATACAATTAATGACGAAAGAAATTAGCTATTATTTATCAAAATAACATGTTAATTATATAACTAATGACGAAAGAAATTAGCTATAGCTAGGGATAAAAGAGAACGATACCATATATAATTCTTCATCCGATAGAAGTTGGTTCCGATTCTTCTTGTACTTTTGCTTGTGGAAGTAACTTAGGACAGTTAGCCATTTTATGATCCTGATCTCCGCAACACAGACACGCTCCGCTCCTTCGCCAGCACTCCTTCGCGAGATGACCAAGTTTGTGACAGTATAAACATTTCTTTTGCATAATATTGCTCTTCTTCTTCTTATTACGTCGGGTTTCCTTACGACGGACTCGCCGGCCTCTAGCGGAACCGAATCTTAGCTTACCCATGGAACCACTTGGTTTCATTTTAATAAAGACTTAGAGACCTGCAAAATAGTTATATGGTTAACTTTTCATTACCCTTACCCGTAACACAATGCAATCTTGCATATTTTTATTACTTAACCCACGATACTACCCAATCTTACCAGGTGACAAGAGATGATACGGGTCTTGAGACTTAGGGTAACCTATACTCTTGGACAAAATCTAAAGACTCAGGCAAGGAGGCTCTGATACCACCTCTGTCACGCCCCGAACAGACAGCAGCGGGAAGCGATGCTCGGAACGTGGCAGTTAACAGTCATGATAACAAGAGCAGAAGATAAACAACCACAATTAAACACAAGGAGGCCATAAACACACGTATTGAAAATAAGAGCTCTTATTAATATTTAAAAGTATAATTTTGACCCACTCTTACAATATTAGATTCAATTAAGGGAAGAAAGAACAAAAAGAAATAACCAGACTCACGACACTAGCTAGACTCAAGAAGGTAAAAAGACAGACTCCAAACTCTAGGTTCCGGGTTCACTCGATCACACTGATCCGATTCCCATTTGCAACGTACCGTTTACCGTATTACCTGAAAAGGTTTGGAAGTAGCGGTGAGCAAGAAGCTCAGTAGGAATTATACTCTATCATCAGGCATAGTTTAAGTGATTAACAAGTAAATTACATTTTTCATATGCCATGTTAAATAAAGGAAATAAAAGACGATGCAATAAAACAGCGTAATACAAAGATCTTGCAGGGTCAAGAAATATAATGATGACAAGAGATAACAAGATAACAAGTACAAGAATTTACAACAGGAGATAGTAATAGGGAATTGGCCAATAGGCAAGTATTTTAAATATCATTTCAAGCATGATCAAGTAACAAGAGTAACAAGAGATTTTCTTCATGTCATAGACGTAACAAGCTAGTCATGCACTCAGTGCAATGCCTCACCATGTCATTAACATCCCCTGGGCTCACTAACTTTCGAGCGCTCTCCCCAAGACCAGACCGGGCCCCTATGGTGCGTTGGCATCAATTTATTCGATACAAGAGCCCACGATTGTCTAGACATTCAGTCAAGTTAAATGGCCAATTAATCAGAGGAATTTCTGTCACAAGCATGAGATTTAAGGACTAACTTGTCCTTGGATTCACTAAAACAAAAACTCGGTTATACGGTCACTTTGGGCCGCATGACAAGAATTGGACCAAAACTTAGTCCACGAGGTCAACAAAGAACGGCTGACAATGTACTGTTCAGGTGTGTAAGCAATCCATTTTACTGGGGTAATAATGACTCTTCAGCAATTTAACAATTAGCTTAATCCTAATTACCAAGTTCATATACCAAGGATTATCTATTATCATTTGCATTAAGATAATTTGCCAACAAGCTGATTCAAGATGATAAGGTAAAGAACAAGCTCGCACAGGAGTGAAATAGCATGCATTAACAGAATTTTAGTTACACAATTAACCACTAATTATGTGGGTTTCTATTTAACCTTTGTATGTGTTGCAATGGAGATGATAAACGGCATGTTTTTGCACTATGATTGAATGCAAGGACCCTTGTGAATTGAAATCATAATGTTACAAGTATGGGTCATTGATTCCTCAAAAATGTAGTTTTCAATTGGGCTAAGTTGAATGGGTCGATCCCCTAATGATCTAGATCGATCCTCGGGTCAAAAATAACTTTTACCGGGTCATATAGCACATGGGTCGACCCCTGGAGAATCCAGGGATCTGCCTGGTGATGGGTCGACCCATTGGGTCGACCCCTGCAGCTGTGGGTCGACCCCATGGGTCGACCCATGCCAGGCAGACTGCCGTCTGCTTGCTGGGTGTAGATCATGAAAAATCTACTTTTAAGACAAAAAAAATATTTATATAAGAAGGAGAATAATGAAAAGGAGTAAAGGAGCACGTGGTGCTAATAAGGAGTGTGATTGCCAGAGGGGTTACCTCAAAAATAAAGGAAATTGATCGCGAATACCTGGTGAGAATAAGGATGCGGGATGGATGTAGATTCCTTCCTCCTCCTCCTATCGGCCGGCCG
This sequence comes from Amorphophallus konjac, assembly GCA_022559845.1. Taxonomy (NCBI): domain Eukaryota; kingdom Viridiplantae; phylum Streptophyta; class Magnoliopsida; order Alismatales; family Araceae; genus Amorphophallus; species Amorphophallus konjac. The sequence continues at coordinate 267,002,774 of CM040122.1, read as the reverse complement.
ATGAAGGGGGTTTTCCTCTTGATTACCCTTAATCAAAGAACAAACAATCAAAAGAAGAGGGGATCAGCCAAACGTATGTAGTATCAATCCAAGAAAATAATATGATGATGAAAGAGGAGCATAAAGTGTGCACCTTTTGATTATTTTTTTAAACCCCTAGAGAATTAGGGAAAGGGAGAAGATGCAAAGCAAAACTAATGCAAGAGAAGACTATATGATGATCGATGATGAGATGATGAAGACAAACGTGAGAAAGAAAGCCCCTGCTGTTCCTGTAAACAGTAAAGGGGAAACCACTTTGATGCCTCGGTTGCGGCAGCAGGAGGAAGCAGAGAGCCTCTGTAAACTAGCTTCTGTAATCTCAATCGCCGGCACCCGTAACCTCGCGCGAGATCAACCAGGGCATCCGTTTATAGTGTTTCGATCAATGATAGCCACATATTTGGGAAGATAAGATCATGCAATGATCATCAATGGCAAGGACTCTAGTTCCCAGATCGAGCAAGTGTTTAACAAAGGCAGGGAACTCTCCATGGAAGGTGTACCCAAATAGGACACGGAAAGGTGAGAGACGACCCTCAGAAGGGCGTCAATTAAAATTGACGACCTGCCATAAGGCGTTAATTCAAAACACGACTGGGACAAAGGCGTCAACTCCTGTATTCAATTTTAGTAATAAAAACTTTCTTTTTCTGAAAATTGTGAGACGACGCCTGAAGCAAAGGCGTTAATTGAAAACACGCCCTAAGGAAGGACGTTAATTCTTGCTTTTTAATCATGGTGGGACTCGTAAAACGCCAGAAATTGACGCCCTTAACACCAGCCGTCCTTTCTTGGGAACACGGCCAGATTAGGTCGCTATTTAAATCACGCCCCTCTTTAAGTCGTTAATTACAAAAATGCAAGAAACATCATAAAAACCCACACAAAAGAGAAAAACTTTATATTATAGAAATATTGAAGTTCACTTCGGGGCGTTAACATAGTGACATGAGATTTGATCAACATAGTATCAATTTTGGCGTGTCTACAGCTGCCCCGCCTTGGCGTCTGCTTTGCAAGGGAGTGAGACAGAATGAAAGTGAAAGTGTAATGAAGTGGAATGAAGTGGAGCGAACTGATAAGTAGATGCCAAGGTGTGGTGTGACACGCTTCAGATACGAAGCATTAGAAATCTTTCCGAGATTCTGAGTGAAACAACTCTAGGTGATTCCAAGAAAACATCAATTTGCTGGATAAAGGAGACTATACTAAAAATAAAATGTGTGCGTGGGCACGACAGGGAGGCACCATTGGAGAGCGGTTACCAGCCAATGTGGACGTGCTACAACCAAGGTGGATTTGCAGAAAAATAAAGGGAATTGAGATGAAGACCCAGCAAAGGGATATTTTTCGAAGAACTAGCCTTAGCGGCTTCAGAGAGAATAAAGTACTCAATTTGGAGTGGAATATCTCATGTCAACTCAATTGAGAGCGAGTGACCTTCATTATTGCCATAATATGAAGATTTTCAGCACGAAGCTCAAAGTCCTACATGATGTATGCTAGGCTAAAAGAAAAAGATAAAACAAACTAAAAATATAGAAAATAATCAAGGATAATATTGTTAAGCCATCTAGATTTGGTCAAGAATCCAGATCTCTGAACTGACACTAAGCCGAAGTCCGTTTGTCCGCGCATCACCTCAAAAAGTGGAACCATCGTCCCAAGCCTTTAACGACTCAATGGCCTATCCGTGTGATCAAGACTTTCCTGAACTTATCACCGTTTTTGATGAAGGGGAACTCAAATTCCAGGTTCATCAGAACCACAAGGTTTCTTGATATGCTATAATAGCGTAGATATCATATAGTAACAATGCTTACATGATAGAAATACAAGAATGGGATGATGTTACTCCCATGAGTGATCCAAACGCCTCAAAACATGCACTCCTCTACACTTGAAAATTCATTAGGCCTCTCAAATCATGAAGTCATCAGAAATAATCCTCAATTCAAAGCAAGACATGATCATAAGTGCTTAATCACAAATAACTCCAATTAAAAGATAGCACTTAAGTTCATCAAAATACACAGACAAACAAATAACGACTGGGGGTAGGGGCGTCAAAATTATAAGAGACGACTGACATCAGGGCGTCAAAATATAAAAACACGTCTATCATCCAGGCGTTAATTGGTTTGGGAGGTCAAGAAGAAGACGACCCTTAGGGAGGCGTTAAATAAACAATGACTTTGGTCAAGTCGTCAATTCAACAATTGACGCCCTGAACACTGTCGTCAATTATCCGGAATTCCGAAAACCATGCTTCCGACTCTGAGTCAAAAGCTAACCCCAGTTCTAGTTCTAATCGTAATCGTAATCAACCCTGCAGCTTCGAGCGGTCTCAAAACCCTCCAGACTTCAATAAAGGAAGAAACTCCCTTAGATTAATCAAATAACTCGTCCAACCTCTGTTTCTCTTCACAGGTACTGCTACGGTTCAAGTTCTTCCTGTAAATCGAAGATGGAGAGGGCAATTAAAAGATCCAAGATTTCTGCTCTCAGACTAACCGAGATCAACGGGCATATCAGCAGCCGGATTGCCATGAACCAAGTAGAGAATTGCCTTTCTATTTCTTCTTTCATATCCTCCCCGTCCTTCTGTGTTGTATTCTCATCTTTTTCTCTGTGCTTTTCTTTCCTTCTTTTCTGTGTCTCTCACAGGATTATCCAAACATTCCAGGAGCCAGAAGGTTCACCATGATCAAGTGGCTGTCTCTTCTTCTCTCCAAATTTTCTTCAGACATGAGGGTTTATTTAGCAAGATGGCATCTTTTAGGCTTAATCACCCATGCCAAACACTATGATCAAGTTCACCTTGATTGGGCTGCCATAGGATCTCTAGTTGAAATATGGCACCCTTCCACTCATACATTTCTTTTCTCAACCTTCGAAGCCACAGTCCTATTAGAGGAACTAGAGATGATCTTGGGCTTAAAGAGGATGAAACCAGGAGACGAGGAGAAGATGGCCATCATGCCAAAGCAAATCTCTTCACATGAGTTATTAACAAGTTTAATTCCCAGCCCAAACTTAGTGAACCAAATCAAAGCTACCAAGGGAATCAATCTCCTAAAGCTTGCCTCTTGGGTGTACAAGAGATCTGACCAGGCCAAAGAAGATGATGATATGGAGCGAGTGGCAAAGGCTTTTGTAATGTGCTTGGCGGGAGCGATCTTATTCCCCTCCACGGAAGACTTCTTGGAAGAGTCCCAATTGAGTGCAATAGTGAGCCTATGGGAAGGAGATAGAGCGGGACCGGCGATATTAGCCTATCTATATAGCGGGCTTACCTCGGCGGCAATGGGGAGACCAATCTATGGGTGCATGCTAGCACTATCAAGTTGGATATATCTCCACTTCAAGTTTGATCCATGTGACACGGCCCAACAACCCTCAAGAATCTTCTCCAAAAGCCCACTTTCTTACATGACCGGCTCATTGGGGATAAGCAATAGAGTGATGAACCGGATACCTCAAATCAAGAAGAGAGCGGAATTGAGGGAACACCTCAAAGTGATGCCAAAGAACTTCTTCACATGCGCCCCGGGATTACTCAAAGCTCAAGAACTCCGTGCACGATTCTCTCCCGGGACGGACCTTCGACTCATAGGTGCTTCAGAATTCGTGCTATACAACTCATACCGATGCCTTCCTCAACTCGGGCTCCCAATGTGACTCTTTGAAGACGTGTCCCATCTCCCTCCCATCAAGACACGGGACACCGGCAGCAATGGAGATGGAGAAGAGTCTACTACAATCCAAGCTTTTTGGAAAATCTGCAAGACTTATCAACCTGTGGAGAACTTGGAAGAAGACAGAGATCAATGGAAATCTTATGTAATAGCTTTAAGAAGTTTGAGGCCAAAAATGGCTCATTGAATGCAATGTAATCTTTCTTCCTTACTAATGATAATGATGATATTCTAATTGAGCCTTTTGCAAAGTTTCTGATCAAATCTTCCAATAATCTGCGATTCTATTGCAAAAAATGACTCAAAGAATGTCGTTAATTCCATAACTGACGCCTCAGCCAACGTCACCTTCAATAATCCATCTCTCAAAATTGACGCCTTCACAGTTGGGCGTTAACTGACTAACGACTTAAAGTAGGGCGTTAATTGATTCAAATTCCTAAAAGATATTCGTTGAAATTCCAAGAGTAACGCCTCCAACACAGCCACGTTTCATGTAAATAACGCCTTTAGCCCAGACGTTAATCAAAACAGTAATCATTATTCCCATCGTATCAATCAATTCCCATTAAATGCCTCTGACGACGGTTATCATTCCCCATGCAAAATAAATTAACGCCTCAAGTATCGTCGTCTCTTCTATAGGTAACGCCTACAAGCACAGTCGTCTTTTAACAAGAAACGTCTTCCCCTTAGGCGTTAATTCTTTTCGACCGTTCAATTTTACTTTCCCTCCTTTCTTCTTCTTCCTTCATCCAGATCCCTCTTTCTTTCTTCTCTCCCACTGCAACCCTAACCGAACCCCTCTTCCACTCCCTATCTCTCTCTCATACTCTCAAACCCTCTCGCCCCCTAGCCCTAAGCAATGGCCGGCGGTGGACAAAAAAGACAAAGGGTCTCGGTCCCGGAGGTTGTGGACTTGGGCGAAGATACCCATGCCGAGGAGGAAACCCCTCCCATGGCGGCCGAGGAGGAAACACCGGCGGAGCACGGCGTCGAGCACGACGACGACGATGAAGGAGCAAGAGATGAAGGTGAAGACGAGGGAGGAGAAGATGAAACTGAGGAAGGTGGAGACGACGATGAGGGAGGGGAAGAAATTAAAGAACGACCGGCAGCGGCGGCCCCTCGTCCAGGCAAGCTCCGGCGGCCACGACAACCAAGGCTTGAACACCGTGGTGAACCCAAGCGCCACAAGGTAGGCCCCAAGCCCAATCCTTTCATTTTTTTTATTTTATTTCCATTTTTTTTTATTTTCCATAGCTCTCGGGAAGAAGAGAATCAGGGACTCAGAAAAAAGATGCCCCCAGTGGTGTCGTGATTTAAGAATAAGATGCCCAACCCCGGGCCGTCAATTCATTTATTTCCTGAAAAATAATAAACCTCATGAAAACACGCCCTGGAGTATGTCGTCCATTTAAATAATCATTTTTTTTTCATATCACGCTGTTAATTTCCATGCATTTTTTTCAATTATTTTTAAGCATGCTGTCCTTTATTTATTTTGAAACCCTGGAAAACAACGCCCCCTAGTAGGGCGTCAACTCAACAAAGAATGACCAAACCAGCGGTCGTCAATTCATTTTATCCCAGAAATTACTAAAAGTTCATTTTCAGAAGACGTCCCTCACAAGGGCGTTACCTAACCAAATGACGACCCTGGGACGGGCGTCAATTGAAAAATCTTTAGGAAATTAGAAATTAACCACAAAACCACGCCCCCCACAGGGGCGTCTCTTAAATAAACAACGACCTAGGGCAGGTCGTAAATTCAAAGCTCACTTAGAAACCACACCCCGCTCAGGGGCGCCAATTAAACAAACCACGACCCAAGGGCCGTCGTTAATTAAATCAAACATCAACATCTCAAACCAAGGCAATTAAGTGAACTTCCTCAGGAATGATCAAAATAATTAAGCCAAATTTCTTTCTTTATGCATGCAGGGGTTGATGAGGACACGGATCTCCTGGGTCATGGTCCGGGCAGCATATTACGGCCTCCCCGAGTTCCAGAGAGCCAGGGTAGACGCTATGGGGTTCGGGACCTTCCTTAGCATAGAGCCCATTAGGCCTGACTTAGCACTTATCCAGGTTTTGAGGGAGAGATGGGATAGGACTAGCCGGGCATTCCTGATGCCTTGGGGTCATATGGTTCCTACCCTAGAGGATGTGGCTAGGATCACTGGGTTGAGGGTAGATGGTGAGGCAGTGAGCGGGATCACCTTACCAGACTATACCGAGTTGGCCGAGAGACTGCTAGGGCTAGAGATGGTCTACGAGACACCTAGCGAGTGTAGGACTATCTTCCGCACTGATCTGACTACAGTGATGGGCTTGAGGAATGCTAGGCATAGGTCCGGGGAGTCCTTAGAGCAGTTTTCTCAGAGGTTGATCGATGAGGCTAGGGCAGCCTATTGCCAGGACCCAGTCGACAGGGAGAGGGCAGACCGAGACCTGAGGAGGTTCCTATTCTTGCTGCTCGGGAGGCTATTGCTCGGCACGAAGGGCGACGTCATCAACTGTCGATTCCTAGGGATCCTCGAGGACTTAGAGGGAGTCAGCAGGTACGCCTGGGGAGCAGCACTGCTGGCGCACCTGATAGCCGACCTGTCTACGGGGACAGGACGAGAGACGACCGTCAGTGGCTTCTCACCTTTTCTTTAGATATCCACATCTTTTTTCTTTCTTTTCTTTTACTTTATGCATGTGAATGCCTCACTAATGCAATGCATGGATGCAGATTTGGAGCCATCTGTACATGCCGATGGGACACGTCGACCCACGGCCTAGAGGTGAGGGGGCTTTCCCTTTAGCACGGCGCTGGCTGCCGGTGGTGTTTGGAGCCCCACTCGGCTATGAGCTGTGGGTACTACGTAGAGAGTTTCGAGACTTCCCTCCCTCGCTGGTATGCATGATGAATGTTATGCACCTTTTTATTCTTATTTTTGTGCAAAATATTTTGATATGATGATGATGATGCGAATGTATGTTTGTGGATGCAGGTGCGATGGAGGCCCTATGAGGGGATGACCGACGAGGGCCAGCCATGGGTCGTAGCGGGGCGACCTCGCTTTGAGCATGAGCTTTGGGTTCATTGCCTGAGCGAGATCGAGCCGCTACGGCTTAGGCTAGTGATGAGGACCCTGGGCCTTCACCAGAAGTGGATAGAGGTAGGGGAGCCACGAGGAATTGGAAAGAAGACACGCGGTCGCACGAAGGCGATCGACTGGAGAGTGCGGTTCGAGGACCAGTACGCCGACTGGCGGCGAGGCGGGACCCGAGTCACCTCCCAGGCGACCGACAGCTCCGAGTACCTCCGGCGCTACTGGGAGGTTTACGCCGGCCGACCCCAGATGAGGGTCCTAGGGGTATGTATGAATGCACTTATTCTAAATTGAATGCAAATGCTTATGCATCTATCATGTGACTAATATGTAATGGATGCAGGATGCACGAGACATAGCAGCGATGGATGCCCAGGCCCACCTACACAGCCTGGAGGACCAGCTGGCCACCACACGGGCGGACCTTGAGACCCTGGTGAGTGTTAAATTTATGCAAATGAATTTTTTTTCATGAATTATTGATGATTAGCCACTGACAATCTCAATGAATGCAGCGAGCCCAGCAGGGAGCAGCAGGGAGAGATACAGGAGAGGCCTCCAGCTCGAGAGGGCCTAGTGCGGAGGCGACTGCACTAGCGGAGCAGCTGGCGGGCGCAGTGGCTCGGGCCTAGGCGACAGAGCGCGACCTCGCCTCACGGGTAAGTTTCAAAAACTTAGACCTCATTCAATTATTTATTATTATGTGCTGATAAAAAGGTGTTTTGCAGACGGAGGAGCTTCGAGCCGCTCTTACTTGCATCGAGGAGGGCCAGCAGGCGATGGCCACACGGGTGAGTTTTACTTTTAACCATGCATTCATTTCATAAATTGCTGAATTATTACATTAAATGTGGAACTGATGACTTGTTTACCTGTTTACAGACTACATAGTTACAGGCGGCTCATACCCGGGCTTCCCTAGCTGGTGCGGAGTTGGCGATCCGTGAGCAGCGGATCGCAGAGCTGGAGAGGGCTTTGAGGTGGCGTGAGGAGCTGCCTCAGGACATAGCAGAGCTGCGGGTCGCTCTTGAGCTGGAGCGGAGAGAGCGTGCGCGAGAGCGCGAGGAGCACTTGGCGGACCGTGCCCGTCACCACGAGCTACAGCAGTCAGAGCGTGCCCGGTACCAGGAGCAGGTGGCAGCGCGCGAGCGTGAGCTGGCAGACTCGAGGACCCAGCTAGCCGTTACCCAGGAGCGGCTACGAGCGTCAGAGGAGCGTCTCCAGCCAGGGCATGAGCGGGCGCGAGCTGCAGAGTACAGCTTCACTAGCTCCACCTTTGTGGCGGGCTCTTCCCTTCGAGAGAGGAGCGAGGCAGGGGGCCAGCTTCGGGTTCCAGCTTCTTCACGGAGGCCCATGCCCCCTCCACCAGCGCCTCCTCGGGACGGCGAGGACGAGGTAGAGAGTAGGAGAGAGGAGGGTGGAGGCGAGAGCTGAGAGACTGTTACTTGTACTCCTCCACCTTCACACCTGTACTCAGATATTCATAATGTATATATATATATGAGATTGAAATTTTTTGTTACCTGAGCACTTGTGTAGTTGTGTACTTGTGCTTACTGAGCTCCTTCTTTTTTCTTCACGTTGTTCGCTTTTGCTTTACTTTTCCCTGTGCCTGCAGCTGTAGTCCACACTTGAATAAACGGGTTAATTCATCTGTTCGACTTGGCCCCTTGCTCAATAAGCAAGGGATGTTTTACTTGTGACCTTGATAACGGGTCAAGGGGCCAAGCCTTTAATCAAATAAGGCAAATGAAACAACCAATAAAGGGAGATGCAAGATGCAAGCACACGCATGCAAACAATAATAAAGATGCCCATAAAAAAATGTAAGCACACTCATGAAGAATAAATCACCATTTTTTCTTTTTTCTTTTTATATATTTTTTTCTTTTATTTGCTGAAAAAGACGCCTTAGATTAAGTCATTATTTAAATAAAAGATGCCCCAGGTGACGACGTGATTTTGAAAAAGATTTTTGATTTTTGTTGAAAAGATGACCTTTCCATTAGGCGTTAATTCTATTAAACACACCTTAAACAAAGGCGTTAATTTTTTTGTTGTTTTTCAAATTGGGTTTGTCAAGGCTGCGAGGGCTCTGAGCCCTACCAGGCCACCATTTAGGATTCATTAATCTTTCTTCCATAATCAAAATAGGGTCCACGTGCTAATGATTGAACTCATACACAAGATCTCGCGCGGTGTAATTTCCTAGGTCAGTCTCGACCGTCATGCTGGTTTATGACTTACCACCAAGAAGAGATGGAAGAAAATATAAGGAAGCCCATAAGGGATTCTGAGAAACCTGAGGCAAAACTACCTCCCCTACCCTATGCCTGTTGGGGTTCAGTCGTTGGCACAGAGAAATTTTGTTGCCTTTTGCCTCTTTCATATTGCATGCATACGCCCAAGGTTTTCCTTGCGGGGGGGACTTTGCCCTCTTGACATGCTTTTCTTTTCACAATTTGACTTTCACTTTGAAGTTGATTTGCATTGATAAAAAAACCTAATTGTACTTGGGCTTTTTGCAGCATTTTTGTTCCCTTTTGGGCCCTGACTTCCACCTACTATGGCGGCGGGCAGGCTTGGCGAGTCTACCCCGAGACCTCCCTTCCTCCCTTATGGGCCGAAGAAGAAAAGAATGGGTATTGTCTTCACATTTAGTCAGGTTTTGACCATCCATCGGACTTTGCACCGCTTGAGTTCAAGGATAAGCGTGTAGTGTGTGCAGGTGTCGACCCCATTTTAAGTTAACAAGACTGATGAATGAATACTGAATTTTGACCTTTCAGACCTTGCGTCCTCGCAACCATGGCAACCATTTCGAAAATTTTTCAATATATATATTTTTTTTGGATTTTTGAAATTTTATTATATATTTTTTTGGATTTTGAAGATTTCTATTTTTTTTTTGGATTTTAAATTAGGGGTAGTATTTCTTAAGGTACAGACCATTCCAAGGGTGAGTTAGTTCTTCTCCTTCAGCATTAATCAGTTTATAAGCATTGCTGGGATAAACATCTTTTATAACAAATGGTCCTTCCCAGATTGGTTGAAGTTTTGAACGGGGCCCACCAGGTTTTACAAAAATTCTCTTAATTACCATCTCACCGATTTTGAATTTTCTCTCAATTACTTTCTTTTGATAAAAATGTGAAAGCCTGTTTTGATAAACGCGCGCATGCTCAGCAGCGACCAGACGCTTCTCATCTAGGAGTTCCAACTGGGCAAGGAGTGAATCACGACGCTCATCAATAGAGCATTCCTTGTCCAATTGTACTCGCAAAGATGGAATAAGAATCTCATAAGGGACTACCGCTTCCATTCCATAAGTAAGGGCGAAAGGGGTTTGCCCTGTGGGGGTACGAATGGAAGTGCGATAGGCCCAGAGAGCTTCAACTAACTTGTCTGGCCAGTCCGAGAATTTATTAGCCTCACACGTCTTTCTAACAATTTTGATCAAGGTTTTATTAGTTGCCTCTGCTTGGCCATTGCCCTGTGGATAATAGGGAGAAGAATGATGCAATGCAATGTTATACCTGTTGCAGAGATCCTTGAGCTCTTGAGAGATAAATTGAGGTCCATTGTCGGTGATGATGGTACTTGGTATGCCGAATCTGGCGATGATATTCTTCATTATGAATTTGCAGACGGTTGATGCTTTGATCTCCATGAATGCTTCCGCTTCCGCCCACTTGGTGAAGTACTCCGTTGCCGTGAGGATGAATGATTTTTGCTTCGTGAGGAGGTTTGAGTCACCAAGAGGTCCAATGATATCGAAAGCCCACATGGAGAAAGGCCATGGGGAGGACATAGGATGGAGTGAAGAAGCAGGAGAATGAATCTTGTCGGCGTGCAGTTGGCACTTAACACACCTTCAAACATAGATGGAACAATCCTCTTCTAGAGTTGGCCAATAGAAGCCTAGCCTAAGGATCTTCTTAGCTAGCATCTGACTATTCACATGACCACCACACACTCCTGAATGCGCCTCTTCCACGACCTTCCAAGATTCGTCATCGTCGAGGCATCTTAATAGAACACCCGTGAGCCCTCTTATATAGAGCACACCTCCAACCAAAACATACCATTGAGCCACTCTTCTGATTGCTTTCCTTTCTTCTACAATGGCTTCTTCAGGATAGGACTGATCATTGCAATATCTGGCAATCTTATAATACCAAGGTTTCTCTTCATCAGCCAATTCTTCTTCCCAATCTAACAACATGACCTCTTTGCCTTTAAGGGCTTCACTCCGCCTGACCTTCTCAAGCACCTTGTCCCTAATGTCGAGGAATGCACGATCCTTAATAGCTGGAGTGTCACGCTGATGAATGAGAGGAACGTGAAAATCTCGTTGGGGAGGAAAGACTAAGGCAGAAGCCAAAGAAGCAAGAGCGTCAGCTAAGATGTTCTGGCTTCGAGGGACATGGACGAAGATCAACTTGGTGAAGAGTTTGGCATAAGCTGAAGCAAGTTCCTGGTAGGGCTTGAGTTTAGGATTGATAGTGCGGCACTTGACAAGCACCTGGCGTAGAATGAGTTGACTGTCACCCACGATTCGTAATTGGGTAACACCATATTTATGAGCGGTTTGAAGACCGGCCAAAAGGGCCTCATACTCAGCTATATTGTTTGTGACAGGGAAAGTAAGCTGAGCAGCAAATGGGATGGTGACCCCTTCTGGTGTTAAAAGAACCATGCCGATCCCTCTTCCTTGGGAATTTGGAGCTCCATCAAAATGTAACGTCCACATAGGATCGTGGGGTTGATTAATGGACATTAGTTCTTCATCTGGAAACTCTGAATTGATAGGATCAAACCGAGGGAGAGGGTGGTGAGCAAGATGTTCGGCGATGGCGTAACCTTTGATTGCTTTCTGTTGAATGTAAGTGATGTCAAATTGAGAGAGAAAACATTGCCAGCGTGCCAATCGGTCGGTAAGGATAGATTTTTCAAGAAAGAATTTAATCGGATTCATGCGAGCAATGAGGTGAACCTCGTGAGCTAAGAAATAATGTTTTAACTTCTGAACTACCCAGACTAAAGCAGCGTAAGTCTTCTCCATGGCTGAGTACCTCTGCTCACAAGGATTGAGAAGTTTAGACAAGTAGTATGCTGCCCTCTCCTTCCCTTCTTCATCCACTTGAGCTAGGACAGCACCTACAGAGTCATCCAGGACAGAAACATAGAGGATAAGTGGTTTGCACGGAACCGGCGGCCTCAAGACAGGAGGATTGGCCAGATAATCCTTCAATCCATCAAAAGCTGCCTGACACTTGTCATCCCAATTAAACTTGACCCCCGGCTTAGTAAGCTCATAAAACGGCCTACATCTTTGTGAATGCTGGGAGACAAAGCGGCGGATAAATTGTAACCTCCCGATTAATCGCCGAACTTCCTTCAAATTCTTGGGAGGAGGCATATCTCTAATGGCCTTCGCCTTATTGGGATCAACTTCAATTCCTCTTTTGCTGACAATAAATCCAAGCAACTTCCCTGATGAAACACCAAATACACACTTTTTGGGGTTCATTTTCAACTGATATTCTTGTGATCTTTGCAAGACCTTAGCTAGAACCCCAGGATGCTCAATCCTTATTCTTGATTTTACTACCAGATCATCCACATACACCTCAATATAAATATGGATCATATCATGAAAAATTGCCATCATAGCCCTCTGATAGGTGGCTCTAGCATTCTTGAGTCCAAAAGGCATGACCACATAGCAGTATGTACCCCATGGTGTAGTGAACGATGCTTTCTCTTGATCTTCTTCAGTCAGGCGAATCTGATTATAACCCGAAAAGCCATCCATAAAGGAGAGAGTCTCAAATCCTGCCGTATTATCAATCAAAACATCAATATGAGGGAGGGGGAAGTCATCTTTAGGACACGCACGGTTGAGGTCCCGAAAGTCTATACAAATCCGAACATTTCCATCTTTCTTCATGACTGGGACGATGTTAGCCACCCAGTTCGGATAGAGGACAACTCTAACAAATCTAGCCTTATGAAGCTTGTCGACCTCTTCTTTCATCTTTAAAGCCATGTTAGGGTGGAAACGCCTCAACCGTTGCTTGACCGGGACAGACCCTGGCTTAAGTGTAAGGCGATGTTCAACGAGTGCAGGGTCTAATCCAGGCATATCTTCATAACTCCACGTGAACGTGTCCTTGTATTCTTGAAGTACCAAAATAAGCCCCTCCTCTTAGGAAGGCGGCAAATTCTTGCTGATGAGGACAATCCTAGGGTCTTCCTCCGTACCCAAATTTATTTCTTTGGTAGGTTCCTCTACTGAGGCTGATGGTTCATCAAATCTTCTCATGCCACTGGAAAAGGCATCAGCCTCATCCTCATATTCTTCATAACTTTCATCCCCCTCTTCAATAGGGTCTTCATCATTCATAATCTCATAGACACCCAAACCCTCATAAGAAACATCAGTATCCTCGTATTCCAACTCTGGCAGGATAATCGGATTCTCTAGAAATTCGGGAAGGGCTGAACAAGCCTGGCATCTTCTAGCCAATTCTAACAAGAACCTACGGGGAATCTGCTTACCCCTGGATTTCTTATATAACGCTACCCCGTGAACTTTATTATTGGAGGAGGAAGAGCAACTAGCTTGATTGAAGGAAGGAGGTGAAAAAGTGGATACAGGAGGTGATACAGAAGGAGACCCCTCACCAGAGGGGGAGAAAAGATTTACCAATGATTCATGGAAGAGTGGCCCCTGGGTCGGGACACACTCAGAGAGGAGATAAGAGGTCTCTTCAACAGAGATGGAGGATGCAAAAGTTGGAATTTTGGCATTTTTTTTCATTTTTATCTTTATTTTTATTTTTATTTTCCTTTTCTAGAAGAAAGCAATGTGAAGGGAGAATAGCAGGAGGAGTGTGATATTTGATTAAGTCAGTATGACTCATAGTGTTGCCATCATCAAAAAGGGGGAGATTGTTGTGTCCCTGTGATTTTGATGATAGCAAACACTATAAGTCACTTGAATGCATACAATTCTGTTTGTAGTGCATATGAATGTTTCATTGAAAATCTTATCTGAAGTATTGGATTTTTTTTGTGACTTCCCTAGTGTTTTGATGATGAGCATCACTATGTTAAATATTGTCATTTTAATCAGATATCTTGCGTAATGTTATGCATTTAAAATTTCCACGATTAACAGGAAAACTGCTATGAGGTAGTACCTTGTATGTCCGTATTGTTCCATTCATACTTCGTGTTGTTTGTGTTTACTACACTTCGTGTTGTCCTTTTGTACGTCGCGTTGTTCCAACTATGTTTGTTGATTGTCCTCGTACTGTTTACTGAAGCAGCTCGATTTGTTCTGATGAACTTCGAGTCGTTTTCCTGTGAACCTCGTGTCGTTTCTTCAGTATTTAGTTGCTCATCTCGAGTCATTCTTTTTATTTTTGCTCTTGTGTTTTCGTGTCATTTACTGTAGTTACTCGAGTCATTTTTCTGCTTTCACTGTTTTATCACGTGTCGTTGAAGCCGTTCCGGTCTTCTGTCTTCGTGTTATTTTTCCTAGACCCCGTGTCCTTTTTGCTTTGTGACCACACTTCGTGTAGGGTTCTGTTTTCATCTTCGAGTTGGTTTCAGTCCGTGTCGTCCTCGTCTTCGAGTCGTTCGTAAGTTCGAGCAATTTTGTATTCGAGTCGATTTTTTTAATGTCTTCATGTTATTTCTGTGATTGTGTCTTAGTGTTGTTTTTATGTCTTCGTGTTGCTTCTTTCTATCTTCGTCCAGGTTTCTTCTGATCGCGTGTTTTACTACCGTTTTACTCTGTGTTATTTCCTTCTCACTTCGTGCTGTTCTCATCTGACTTCGTGTCGTTCTCTTTGTAGTGTTAGCCTTGTTACTGTGGTACCTCGTGTCGTTCTCTTTGTAGTGTTAGCCTTGTTACTGTGGTACCTCGTGTCGTTCTCTCTTTATCTCGTGCTGTAGTCATCTTATGTACCTCGTGTCGTTCTCTCTTTATCTCGTGCTGTAGTCATCTTATGTACCTCGTGTCGTTCTCAGTATAGTGCACCTTTTGTTGTTCCTACACACCTCATGCAGCTTTAGCTTGAGTGTCAACCGACTTATCTCAGGTATATATATATATAGAGAGAACCCTGAGTATTAATGGTCTTAATCTCTTTGCAGGAGAAAAAGAAAAAGAAGAAGAAGAAGGATTCTGGTTTCAGGATCAAATCCGAACCAGTTTGCTCTATTGTACTGTTCGTGGAGCCTATGCAGAGTGGGCACGTGATACGAGGCTGGCATCTGGCACGTGATCCGAGATGCAGAGGAGCCTCCACGTGGACTGAAGCATTTGGGCGGGAATCGTGGAGAGCACACGCCGCCCTAATCTGCTGCTGCTATATATATGTGTCTTCTTCCTCTGAAGAAATGGTGAGAGAAAAAAGAGTGACTGAAGAAGAAGAAGCCAGAGCTAAGAGAAGAAGTGCAGAAGAGAAAGAAGAGATAGAGAAAGCTGAGAGCCAGATCGAGAGAGCAGAAGATGAAAAAGAGAAGATAAGAAAGGAAGATCAAAATGCAGAGAGTGCCTCCACGATATAGAGAATAGAGAAGTAGGAGAAGGTAGAAGCAGTGAGAAGTAGAAGAAGTAAGAAAGAAGAAGAAGAAGAAAAGAGAGTTCGTGCTGGGAGAAAGAGAGAAGCAGTAGAAGAAGTTTCTGTTGGACCGTGGATCAAATCCAGGCCAGCCAGCTCCTGCGAGAGCCACATTTGATTTTATCTTTTCAGCTTTCTGTTGCTGGGTTTTATTTTTCCTTTGAACTATTCACTTGCTGTTCTTCCGATCCTCTAGTGTGAGATCGGGTTCCCTCCGGTGTGGAGGAAGAGAGACTTGCGTCTCTGGTTGCCTTTGACTGGGTGTCATTGGTTGTTTCCCTCCGGTTGGGAGGAAGAGAGGTCCGAGACCTCTAGTTTGCAAGTGACTTGGTGTCACTTGTGTTTCCCTCTGGGGTTCAGAGGAAGAGAGACTTGGGTCTCTAGGTTCCCCTCCAGTTTGGAGGAAGGGAGGTTTGGTCCTCCGGTTCTGGGCTTGTGGGTTGCAAGTCCAGGGGTCCCTCCGGTTGGAGGAAGAGAGGTCTTCGACCTCTGGTTGCTGGTGACGGGGAGTCACTGGCGGGTTCCCTCCTGGACTGGAGGAAGAGAGACTTTGGTCTCTAGTTTCCAAGTGGCTGGGAGTCACTTGGGGTGTCCCTCCGGTTGGGAGGAAGAGGGGAGGTTGTTCCCCTGGTCAAGCTGTGTGGCAGCACCTGTTGCAGACTGAGTCTACGGTTTCTAGCGTGAGCTAGTGGAAGCCACACTCGGGTTGAGTGTGGGGTGGATGTAGGTCTGCTGGACCGAACCACCTAAAAACCCCTTGTGCACTGTGGTTTGACTTGTCTATTTGTGCTTCCGCTAGGTGATTGCATAGGGGCGCTCCATGTGTTTGGCTCCTGGTTGAGCAGAAGAGTTAATTAGTTTTCAGATTGACTAAATCTATCTTGTTAGCACTCTAGTGATCTCACTGTGTGTTTGGTTAGTTCCACAACTGCCAATTAGCCTTCAAGTTTGTTTAGTTTGCGAACTAGCATTTTTAGTGAGCGAAATTTTAATTGGGCGAAAGGTTTTTAAAAGTCATATTCATTCACCCCCCCTCTGAATACTGCACCGAACCCAACAATTGGTATCAGAGCGGTGTCTGCATACAAGGTCCAGCGACCTGCAGATTCGATCTTGCAGTCTTAGGTGCTAATTTGTTTTTAGTGCATAAATATTCATGTTGCCTCGAACTTACTCGCTATTTGTTTTTCAATGGCTCTTCCACCCGTCTTTAGTGGTTCTGATTTCAGTCAGTGGTACACTGCTTTACATGCTTATGTAAATTCTGCTAATCCTGATTTGTGAAATTAATTTCACAAGGTCCTCACACCTTACCAACGAAAGTGTCCAAATGGACCGACAGACACAGATCAAAGGATGGAGAAAATCAGAAAGCCTTTAACCTGTTGAAAGCAGCTACTGACAGAGCCTTATGGTCTTGTCTTCATAATTGCAGCTCAGCAAAGGACATCCTGGATAGGCTGAAGCAATTTCACAGGGTAAACGAGGACAGCTGCATGATGTCTAACAGAAGTAATCCAAGTGGCAGCAATCAAGGCAGCAGTCAGACTGAAGAAGATGATGATGATGAGGTAAATCTCTTCGAGAATTTTTCTCTAGAAGATTGGGAGAATGCATATGCTGAATTATTTGAATCTCATGAACTGTTAAGAAAACAGTATAAAAAATTGAAGAAGGGTACTGGTTTAGATAGTTCAAGTTCTCCTTGTAGAAATTGTGTTGAATTGAAAAATATTCATGATGCCTGTATGTCTGATCTTCTAATGTTGAAGAAACAAATTTCATTATTGAAAACTGAGAATCAAGATCATGTGAAAGAAATCTCTGAACTTGAAAAGAAGCTTAGTCTAGCTAGTCATGATTCTGTTCAGAGCAAGGGTTTGCTGAAAGAAATTGAATGTGTTAAGTCTGAATTAAACAAGCTGAAATCTGAAAATGATTCTCTTAAAGAGTTCTCCAATAAAAATGATGAAAAATCAGAGAAACTTAGACAGGAGAACAAATTGCTGATTGAAAAGCTTAATGCCATAAAATCTGTAAACATAGAATTACAGAAAGATTCTGAAAAACAACAGGAAATGTTTCATGAATGTCAGTCTCTCTCAGATGAATGGGTGCTTGATGCTGATCTCCTAGAGCAGAACAGTAAACTGGAAGAGGAAATCAATGAGTTGAAACATCTAAACACCCAGCTGATAGATAGGCTAATGACAATGGAAAAAGGCAAGTGTGTGAGTGTGGATAATTCTGATAGGTTGATGAATGCTGAACAAGAAATTGAGAGTCTGAAAACCATCAACTTAATGTTAAATGGAAATGTCAGTTGTAGTGAACGGAAAATAGCTGGATATGAGCTTACTATCACATCCCTTCAACAAGAAGTTGATGATCTTTATAAGTCCCTATCTGAAGCTGACAATGAAACAAAACTAAAACAGGAAGTTGAAAAACTCAAGAGTCTGAATGATGCCTTGCATCAACAAGTCATTTCCTGTGAAACAGATCTGTCCAAATATGAAGCTAAAATTGCTGATTTGAATTTTGAGATTAAAGATTTGAAAAATTCTCTATCAAAATTTGTCAAAGGTAAGGACAATCTGAATAAGCTTCTTGGAAAGAGTGATAACCTTGAGAGAAAGGGACTGGGCTATAGTCCGACAAATAAAAGGAGTAATGGGAATGAAACATCTACTATTTTTGTCAAAGCCACCAATCAGAACACAACCTCTGCTCCTTCTGTCTTCAAATTCACTGCACAAAAATCCACTGTGAAACCCAAAACTGTGGAACAAAATCAAAAACTGAAAAAGGGTGAAACTTCACAGAAGAAGGATAAATACACTCCTGTTACTATAAAAAGGGCTACACACAATTCACATGATCTCTCACACACTCATATTAAAAAGGGGTCATGTTATTATTGTGGGAAAGGAGGTCACATAATGGAAGATTGCAGATTGATGTTAAAGGATGAGCATACTAGTGGAACCTTACATTCAAGAAATCTTTCTGATAGAAACCATGCTGCTAGGAAGCCTGATGCTTCATGTTATTATTGTGGGAAGCATGGTCATCTCATGAATGAATGCTTTATCATGAAAGAAGACGATAAACTACATGCCAGGTCTTCCATGCACTTTCATGATCCATATGGATCTAAACACAATTCTAATCAGCACATTGTGTGCTTCAACTGCAATAAGCCTGGGCACAAGGCTGCTGAGTGCTGGTTTAGATCTACTTGGGGTAAAAATGGTTTTCATAAAAGAAATTCTTTTGCTTGCTCTCACTGTGGGAGAAATGGGCATACAGTCAAGGACTGTTGGTATGTTCAAAAGAACTATGTTAAACCCCATTTTGTCAAATTCCCTGCAAAACCTTTTGTGAAAATTTCATACTATAACTGTGGGAAGCCAGGCCATAAATCTGCTGAATGTTGGATGGTTAAGAACAAGCATCAAACTGCTCATGCATATAACAGAAAATCTTATGAACATGTTTATAAACATCACTCTGCTGTTAATATGCATCATAAGAATCAAACACCAGCCATTTCATGTAGATACTGTGGAAAATTTAGACATTCTATGGATGACTGTTCACTGATGAAATTTGATGATAATGTTGCTATGAAAATGTTTAGAAAACCTGTCAGGG